>JAJEJO010000442.1:164908-436465 GCA_020662805.1 Glaucomys volans | reverse complement strand
CGTCAATCCTTTGGCATCATTATCCTCATCACTAAATCCTACAGAGTACAGGGCGGAAAACGGTGCACACCATTCACAGAACTGGAGAACTCCAAGGGGCGAAAGTTAAAGGGAAAGATCCCGGGTCCTCGATCCAGATCGCCTCTTACACAGATTACATCTAATGACTAGATTTGAGATGCACATCAAGTTATGTGGCCATCTCGGCTCGGTTTCTGGAACTAAATTCTTTGCTTTTTCCTCTTATTTTGTTTTATTTTTTTAAGATGCCAGAGCGAGGGGTGGGGGAAGCTTCATTTGAACTACATCTTAGGGTGTGTGTGTGTGTGTGTGTGTGTGTGAGTGTGTGATGAATTTGTGCACTGGATTCCGATATCATAAAGTACTTTGACATTTTAATAAAGGGTTTCTAAGTAAATTAACATAGAATGCTGGGTTGACCAGTGTTTGGATCTCTCTAGATCTCACGGAGACCTCACTACAAAGTGAGGGAGTGTGTATAAGGAGACAGGAGGAAAAAGGAGAAAGGCCTTAGAGGAACTTAGCAGGGAAGGGAGAGAGTGATATTAAACGGCATGGGGTCTAAGTTTCGGAGTATATGTTTTTTTGATATTGCAATTAAAGTAAAATTAAAAAGAAAAGACTCCACCTTTGCTCTGAAGGGATTGGTTATGCAAATATGGAAGGGATTTCCTGGAGAATACAGCTTTCTACTGTATGGTTAATTAAATAATCACTCAAAAGCCTCCAACGTGACGCTTCTGTCGTAATCCAATCAGGTTACATAGGTCCTAAACAAGAAAGATATTTTCCACATCTGGAAGTCAGCAATTTAGCAAGTACTGCACATTATTAACCAATTCAGAGCCCACTTCCCAGGGGAATTTTTTTTTTTTTGAAGTTTAAGTGTTCTTAACCAATGCTCTGCTGTTTTGTTAATCAAAAAGCTGGTTTACACTGCACATAATTGGAACTAATATAGAAGTAAATAAAGACAGTCAAATTTGAGGATGCTGAGCACAGGCATTTATCGGAAAAGGAAGAAATCTCTTAGCCTCTGATGGTTCAGGCTCAATTTCTTAAAGTACTATGAGTTTTTTTTTGTTGTTTTATTTTTTGTTTTATTTATTTATTTATTTTAAAGAGTGAAAGTACTTGAAGATCTCAGAGCACAAATAAGCCTCCAGTTCCACAATCTTTGCTCCCTTGGAAGGTAAGGGTGGAGGTGTGAAGATGACCAAAGAGCTGCCTTACACTAATTTTTCTGTTTTAATACTGTAAAATATGTTTCAGCCTCATGTTTTCAAGTCTGATGAAATCTGAAACAAATAATACCATGATCCAACACTAGACTTTTACTTATATTAAGATAAACTGCTTTGAACTGTGCTTTGAATGTGTGCCTAAAGCAAGACTTTGAATGCAAGAGTCACTGGCAATTGCATTCAAAGGAGGGAAAAGCCACCACATGGGTTGCCACATCCACACTCCCAGAGGTACACGTCTTTGTATTTTGTATGTTTATTTTTCTGAGAGGGGGTAATAGCCACCCAGCATGACCACAGCTAGATCTTGTTTTTGGATGCAAGAAAGTAGATTTTCACAGTTGGTTCCAGATTCACCTCTTTCCTAATTTAAGTGGGGCTTATTAAAATGAGAATTGTTGGATAAATTAATCTCTTCCTTACACCATCACAGATAAAGTACCAGTAGAAAATCTGTAGGCACTTGAGGTCTTCAGTCTAAAAAATTATTAATAAAGAAAAATTAAAGATTTCTAAAATGAATCATACATTCTTAGTGTTGTACTTTACATTTCTTTTACTATTATATAGCTATACTATGGCTATGATTTATCAAGTGCCTCATCTAAGATTTATCACTATCATTCTTTCTTCCTCCTCCTTTTTTCTTTTTCTTTTTTATTTTAGAGGAATTGGAGTTCAGTTTTCTCTAGAAGTTTGCCTTTCAGTTTGCCTCTATAAGTTTGCCTTTCCTCTCCCATTACGGAGAAAGAAGGAACCCATTGCATGGAGTGACTTCAGGCAATACTCCTCTCCAGGAGCCTAGGTAGCCAAAAAGGCTTACAACCCAGACACACAGGCATAACCACAGGTCAAAGATCCAATCTAATAGCTAAAAAACCACTTGTCTTTATTATGTATATTAAATGTCTTGTTAGGATCTGACTTTTAAGAAAAAGGCTATTAAGTATTTCCACTAAAAACACCTCATCATCTGATTACCCTGGACTCAGTAATCGTTCAAGTGGCAACCAACAGCACCCAACATTCAGCACTGGAAGTTCTGACATGCAAATATTTGAAATGGAATAAAAAGAGAAATGGGGGGGGGGCGTTCCCACAAGGTGGATTTTGGATGGTGGTACGGGAAAAGTCTCTGCGAGGGCTGAGCGCTGGGCTAAGTTGCCCACTGCTGCTGACTGGCACGCCCCTTCCCAAGTATTTGGCCGAAAGTATTCCAACCACCGCATAGGCAGTGGGATCGGAGGTAGCCGGAATATAAATTTGTTCGGATCACTTCTTCAGGTTGAGGGCAAGGTCGGGGACAAAGGGGATCGTGGGATCAGAGGGATACAGGAACGCAGTTCACAGGGAAAAGTCGAATGAGAACTAGGGGCTGCTTGCTTTCGGCTCCTCACACAGCAAAACAAGTCTTGCAAATGAATCGCTCCTTACCGGTCTGTTTTCCCCATTAATAATCCACTTCGAGATTAGCGCAGATGAAGGGGATTAAGAAAGCAGATACATGCAAATGTGAAGTAATATTACAATCGACATTGGAGGGGGCAAATAATTCTTTAGGGTTTCCTTGGGTAAAACAAACTGCTCTCCTCAGGATTCCCTCCACCCAGGCAGAGTGAGAAGGATGCACTTTTGTTTTCTAATTCCCTGCAGCCAGGACCTGGTGACTGTCCCCCCATTCACCTCTCAGTCTGTCAATTTCCTCAACTTTCACAGCCTCCCCTCCATCCCCCATTCTTCTTGCCGGCCCAGATGCCCGACTAGGTACAACGTTTCTGCCCTTGAACACACAGTGTGTAGAAGGAATTCGTATTTGGCCACAGCTAATGAATTTTTTTTGAAGCAAATTCTGTTTATTTTGTACCATGTGGAGAAAATAAAAAAAGGAATCTATTCTCGTTTTGAAACGAAATTGATCTTCATCTAGAGGAATTATCTCGACCCTGTGTTGTTACCCAGGAGGTGGGCAACTTCTTCGAGAGTTGCAAGCAAAGGGTGATAAGGGGGACCCCTGGATTGGGTGTGTGGGGAGGGGGTGGAGGACTGCAGGGGTCTAAACCAAACCAAACGGTTTTCTCACGTGCAAACTCCAATCCAATCCATTCGGAGTTGAGCCTAGGACAGGAGGGGGAAAGTCTATTAAAAAAAGAAGAAAAAATAGATCGGGAGCATCTCTGTGAGAAGCTCTTTCAAACAAAACCAAAACAGGACCGGGAACCTCAGACCGTCCCTAACATCCCTGCTGCGAGGCCCGCGGGCTGTGGAATCTCGCACGTCACCTGGCCTCAGCAGGGTGGCCAGCTGAATGGTTTATTTTATTTTATTTTATTTTATTTTATTTTATTTTTTTGAAGTAAAGGTTGAATCTCGGCTTCGGGGTTTTTGCCAACGTCTACACTGACAGGAACCGGCAAACTTCGGGACTAAATGAGCATCTTAATTTATTGATGCAAAACAGGTCTGCTTGTTGTCCCCAATTCTCGGCGCGCTCTGACCCCCTCCCCCGCCCCGAGTTTCGGTCCCTCCATCTGATCGCAGGGAAAGGCCCGGTTGCACAGGCTGCAGAGCACGTTGGCGGGGGGCAGGGGGGCGGCCCTCTCCTGCCGGCCCGCACACCCTCCCCCAGACCCGTCCCCGCCCTGGAACCCGCGACCCCCGCCCCGCCGCCCGGTCAGCTGACCTGGCTCGCTCGCCTGCTCCCCGCCCGCCGCCCTGTTTCCGGTCCCCGGGGTCCGCGAGCCGCACTCCGAGAAGGAGCAGCCACAGCCGGGAGGTGATGCTGGGGGCTGATTATCATGAGAAAGGCTGTGCCTGGAAAAGCCTCCTCCACGCGACTGTCAATCTCACTAAGGGGGGGGGGGGGGTGGCGGAAAGGGGCCCTGTGGGAGTCACCAGAAAACTTGGAGTAAGTTAGAGGCGACGCAGGCCCAAGGAGGTGGCTTTCGCCTCAACTTGGAAGGCTGGGGCGTTAAGGGTGCGGACGCCAGCCGCATCGCCAGGGAATTGAAAACCAAAAATCTCCCTCTTTCCCTTCCTCCCTCTTGCCCTCCTTTCAGCCCTCCCTGCCCTTTATCCGTATTTTCTTGAAATGCTTTCCCAACTGCATTTCCTACATCCTTTTTCTTTCTATACCCCTTTTGTAATCCCTTGTTTTCTTAACATCCCCTCTTCTTCCTCGCTGTGATTTTTTTTTTTTTTGTGGCTCCTTTATGTGTCCAGATTTATCATTTCGTTTTGAAAACATAAAGTTTAATATGCAATTAATCTACCAGCAGGAGGGCAGGGACACCCTGACTAAAATAACTCCTGGGGTCTCAGAGACTACAAGTTCGCCAGGTGTCAGTGAAAAGTAAAATAATAATAAAAATAAATCAACATCTCAATGATCATAATGGCTTATTATTCTGTATTATCATATCAGCTCAGATTGATAATTGTTTTTTAAATAATATAACCTTCCTGGAAAAAATGATCAATTCTTGGCATAGGAAGGTTCTTTAGAATTGAGGCTATGTGTGGATTAACAGACTCCAGAAATTAAAATAGATAATTTTAAGAAACTTAAACTGTGCTTTTTCTTCAATGACTATTACTTGGGAAGTGTAAAAAGAAAATAGTAGCCCAAAGTACTACCATTTGCCTCTCTGCAAAGACTGATCAATTTTTATAGAAATATCATGTTATGTGTTTTATACATTGTTAAGCAAACTCACATATTGAGTACTTGGGTTATTTTTCCTGGTTAGCTTGTACATTACCTAGCAGGTGAGGGAACATGAAGCTTCATATATCATGAATGTGGCTATGTTTTTAATTTTCATCATTATTATGATCATTGTTGTTTCTTACACCTTGAGCACATTTGTAGTTCTCTTATTACATTTCATACTTTGCATTTGTTTACAATTTGTTTACTTTGTAGAATTTTTAAAACTTGTTAGAAGTCAATTCAACATGTATATTAAGCCCTTTTAAGGCCAAGAAAAATAAAGATGCATTAGAAAGATGCCTTTTAAGCTTCATAATTATTAATTGACATTTTATGATGAATAATTAATCATTTGAATAATTTTGGTATCTCTGATCTGAACACATATTTGCATATCTAATGCTTGATTTTAAATGTGTGTGTGTGTTTTTTAAATTCATTCTCTCAGGACAAAGAAATAAGATTTTAATGTAAAATTTCTCTTCTACACTTGTAAAAGTTTATTGAGCTGTAATATTTTTTCTAGATTTCTATAAAACTTTCTAACAATTTGTAAACTATGTAGCACTCACATATAAACATGTGGCAGAACTACAATTAATTAGGAAAAAATGCCCTGTGTATCATCAAGTAACTCATCTCCCCAAATCCAGTTATTTGCACTAATTATGCACCGTACTTCCTTACTGGAGTTTGGTCATTGAACTTTCCAGTTATCTCACATTCATAAGCCAAAATTGGAAAATAGAGACAATTGACAAATAATATAGGCCTGATGTTTGGGATAATTTTCATCTTTTATTTATTAATGGGATGATTTAAATTATTTAAAAATGATTAGGCAAGCATGTCCCTGATCTTTTTATATTCCTTTCACCAGTTCAAGTCCAAAGTATCTATTTTGAATAGTAGCCCTATAGATTACTACCTATGTGAGCAGAGGCAATTTACTCTAAGATTGTTTCTTTATCCACAATATGGATACACTAACAGTGCCTCATCCTTAGGATTTTATTAAGAATTTAATGAAGAAGTGCCTCAAATTTTACTATGTTATGGTTTTATTATGATAATGAAAGGGTGAATAAATGACATGAACATACAAATCTGAAGAGAGTATAAATTAATTCTATTAGAAACAACTATTTACCTTTCCAGTATCACCCATTTTTAAAAATTGAAAAATGAGTGTTATGTCATTAAGTGAAAAAAGAACATAGGAAGCGCTGTAGGATTTATGGCTGGTTTATGGTTTTTAAGAACTGTTTAAAGGATGCTTATCCACATAAATAAAAATAAATATGATATTTTCTTTTTGTCAGCTCAGCAGTTAATTTATTATATTCAATATGGTCACAAGTTGGTTATAAATATGACCAAAGGAATTTAGTCCAAATGTATAAACTTGAAGTTTCCTGTGTTCTTTATTCATATATTGTCTTTGAGTGTAAGGGTTAAATGTGCAAAAGCTTAAAAGCGGTCTTGAGTAAGACTTGTGAAGAAAAAAAGGACAAACTCACAAACTTGGAGACCAGGACTTTGGCTGTCAGAGTACTATTTGCTTTAAGACCATTCATAATGAACTGAACATTCCCTTTTGGAATTGTAGCTACCCTGGGGTTTGTGCTAATTTCAAGTACCTATAGTGGAGGACGAAATCAGTTTATTAAGGGGAAAATGAAAATCCCTAGTCTCTTAAATGTCCACAAAGCCAGATTTTCTTTTTGATGCAAAGCTGAAAAATCATTGTAAATGCTAGGAGGAAAAAACTATTGTGATATTTAATCCTAATATTAATGGCTTTTCTTCTTTTTTTCTTAAAGACTCCTCAAAAATGCTTACATCTGTTTGTGGTTCTTAAAGGATCCCCTAATTGTTCCTTTTTTCAAATGGTTCATTCCAAGTTCCTTGCAGGTCAGAACTATCATAAGGGCCATTCGGACATTACATTCAGGGATCCAGAGTGACCTATACCTTTTTCTTTTTTCTTGGGAATGGTTTGCACCTACCAGTTTTCTGATCATCTCAAAATAACCTCATTCTGCTTCAAAGTCTTTAAAAACAATGCTTATTCTGTTAAAAGGTCAAATTACAAACTTTGTACTGTACCCAATTCTAATTCTGCACCATTCTAAAGGTAACTCTGTGGAGGGGCAGAGCAAGATTCTTTCTTTCTCTCTCTCTTTTTTCAAAAAATTATTTTTGTAGTTGTAGATGGACAGAATGCCTTCATTTTATTTGTTTATTTCTTATGTGGTGCTAAGGATGGAACCCAGTGCCTCACATGTACTAGGCAAGTCCTCTGCCAGTGAACTATGGCTCCAGCTCTGAAAAGTTCTTTCAGGTACTTAAATATAAAAACCTTACTTTCAAAAATTATCATTATTCCCATGGTAATTATAACTATAAAATTATAATAGCTAAGGAAAAAACTGCTTCCTTAAGCTTGGCACAATGCCAAATCTATTCATGTATCATTTAACTTGATAGCAGATCTGAAGGAGTTACAACTAGATCCATATTGGATGAGGAAACCCGCCTAGGAGAAATCATCACTTTCCCCAGAATTAAAGTCTCTTTTTTTGTGGGCCTTTGAATCTGGTGGGTCCACTTCCAAGGATGACACCATGTTCATGTGACATCTAATATCTCTTACCTCTCAAAACATCAACCATTTGTGTCCATCTGCTCTGAATGCTACCTTGTCATGGTCCCTAGGAATGTTGAAGTTAGTCCTTGTATTTTCATTTTTTTTTTTTTCCTTTTGAACTAACACTTGGCCTCATTTTTCACATTACAATATTGGCTCAAATCCTCAAACACTTTCTCTGGCTTTGGTGCTTCTGGCTTCCCAAAATGCATTTCCTGGTCCATCTATTTTCCAGCCCTGCCCCCAGCCTCAGGAGAAAACTTTATGGGAGATTCTTGCTAGCTTACCTGTCCCCAGCATTGGGCCCAGGCACAGGACATATCAGTAGTGAAGGAGACTTCATGATTCATACTCAGAATAGCTTTTATTTCTTATGAAGTTTCTTTTAACACTGTTGACTGGAACCTAGACATCAATGTATTTGTCACTAGATTTCCCTGCAACCCCTTTGTGGTACTGGGGATTGAACCTAGGGGTGCTCTACCACTGAATCACTCATACTCCCACCCCTTTATATTTTGAGACAGGGTCTCAATGAATTACCAAGGCTTACCAAGAACTTGCAATTCTCCTTCCTCAATTGGCAGCTGGAATTACAGGAGTGAAACATCTTGTGTGGCTAACACTAGATTCTTTATATTCTCCTCAATGATAGCATGTTATAGCAGCAAACCTAGAGGTTTTGGAGTTTCATTATCTGCATTAGACTACCTGCTTAGTCAGTACTGTGTATTGAGCGTTCATCATTTAGCCCCTGTGAGCCTCATTTTAAACACAAGCAAAAGAATATTATATTCAAGCTGACTGAGGTGGAAAAACATGACCATGTATGTAAAATATCTAGCACAGGGTAGGCATATTAATAAGTAATTTCTCCTCATGAATTACCTGAAAAATATATGAAGTTAAATTACAGAAAGCCGGAGAGGATATAACATATCATTTAGGTGATGCTTATTTAATTTTATTGTTTATAATGACTTTATTTTTTTTGTTTTAATCATTTTATTAGCAATTATTTTACAGGTTCTTGCATTACACAAAGTACAATGTTTTAAAAAATTAATATTTACTGATAATAAAGTGGAATGTAATACACTCAGAATTTCTTAATTTGTAGCAGATAAGTGGGAGTGTTCCTTGTAATAAACCTCTTGATATTAAGTGTAGTGGTGAATATATATACTTAAAATTTGATTATATATCTCACACTTTCATTTCCAATGGCAGGGAAAGTGTGTTTTCCAGCTAATTCTCCTTATATACTTGCCTTTGTAAGAATCACTCTTCCAAATCAGCTTAGTGTTGTGAATAGGTGTCAAAGATTCTACTTGCTTAAGATAAAGAGGGTCTTAATACCATCCAATGCTCTTCACTATTCATGCCAAAACTTCAGAAGCTAGATAGAGATGAGGAAGGGAAAGGACAGACTAGCACTGAGAAAGGTGGCCTGTGTTGTCTTTTTCCCACTTCAGTTTGAGTGCTGAAGCATCTGCTTTAAAAAAGAAAAAAAAGGTGAGACTATCTTTATAGCCCAGACATTGCAGCACTCTCCTGCCTGCAAATTTGGGAATAGGGTTGTGTCAGCAGGCCCTGGCAAGATCTACTGTGTATGTGACTTTTCTACCCTATGCCCTAGAAAGGAGGGTGTCAGGGGAGGATTGAGCTATGGACACAGGGAGCATATTGTTCCAGTGGTTCTGCTACAGTGCAAACCAGGCTTCTTTCTCTCTGGAACTAACTTTGCTACACATGCAAAAAATATCTGTTCCTATTAGGTTTTCCCCTGGCCATTTTGGAACCATAAGTATGGCTCCTGTGGCAAAGGGGTAATTTTTCTGCTTTGAGGGAAGCTGGCTTTACCTATTGTTCTTGGCACACAGCTAACACCCTTCTAGACAAGAGAGACAGAACAAAGCTGAAAGTTCACAGAAAATACTGGGTCTTTTAAAACAAGAAGGAAGAAGAACTTAAACCCTATTCTTTTAAAGCTTAATTTATCTACTGGTTAAATATTTGGAGTTTCAATCTAGAGAAATCAGCATAGCCCTGAGCTATAGTAATACCTTTTATCATTTGGCATTTGTATGAGAAATTAAGAGTTTTGACATACCTATTCTGTAAAGATGATCTATACTTAAGTTTTGCTTCTACTGGGGAAGAGTCTTGCAAGGTTTAGACAAATGTTCAGAGTTAGGTGAAATATGTTTGTGAATGTCAATTGAAATCACACCGGACTTTGAATGTGGGCCAAAGTAATATCATGTTTTGATCATAGTAAAGCAAACTACTATGGCTTGGAAATGCTTAGGCTGTTGCTTCATTTAGGATCTTCACATAGTAATTTGAAAACGGAAGGTGATCTATCATTGATGTACTTTTCACAAGCCCCCAGAGCACTATCTATTATATAATAAATATTTGCTGTTGTTTGGAGAATCTTTCATTTGTTAAGAACTTCAAAGGAATATAAAGTGATCTCCTTTTTCAAACTTACAATTTGAGGTAAGAATGAGGCCAGATGAAGGTAGCAGGCAGGGACAATGGATACTTAGACCCAACGACTTCTGTTTTAACAAGTTAGGAACCTGATTGCACTATTTAACACCATGTACTTACTCTCCTTCTGTTACTTTTACACAGCCCCAAAATGAATAAATTGAAAGAGCAAATGCAGAATTGTGTGTATATATTTGTTTTACTCTTTATATGAGACTGATGAGCATTTTTGTAGTTTATTTTTAAGTAAATATATTAAAATTTAATGAAAATTTTCTCTGAAAAAGTAAAGAAATCATAAGGAGTGAATGGAGTGGATCAGTAAGGGTAGGCTTTGGTTAGAAAGACAAGTGTGAAGTGGTAGTTTAGGATACATGATCTCCCCCTTCCAACACCATGCAATGGCTAACAAAAAGAATAAACCAAGAAAATTGGGAGTTTTATTTTATTTTGCCTTCTTTAGTAAATGGACAGCCTCCATTAGTCAGTGGGCCACATGATTTCCTCCCACACGAAGCTTTACTTTCATGCAGAATTATAAAAACATCTAAAAAGGTGTGAAGGGAAAACTTTTGAGTTTTTTGTTTAAAATGCTTTCTCTAATACTTTTTCCTCTTTTTTCTTGCTTTCCCTCTGCTTCAGGCCCCATTTCTTGGGATCCTCACTTTTTCTTACCTTTCTTTTGATGCTCTCTATTCAGAGGAAAAGCTAGCTTTTAATGCCAGGCTTGTCTCCAGCCTTCAATAGGTTTAGCTTTTAAATCTAAAGATATGACCCCAGGATTTGAAATTTCCACTGTATCAAAGAAAATTGCCTGAAGAAAATAGAATGTTTACCTGGAATAATGTTATGGTGAACACTTCAATACTACTGCTCGGTGCCTGGAAGAGAGCTTGGTGCATGCGAGGGGATGGCCAAGTGCCTGATGGACGCACACATGTATACGTGAATGCCATGTAAAAACGTCAAGCTGAAGACAGTGTAGACTGCTTGTTCTCCATGGCAAATAAAAGTACTAACAGTACTAAATAAGCAGTACTAACATAGGTGCAAAAATCACCTGTGGGTACAGAGTTCTGATATTATTTTTGAATCCTGGGTATGATATTTTACTTCTAAAATGAAATACCTAAATCAATTTACAAAGCAAGAGACATAACCATTCCTCATTCGCTCACTTGCAAAGGAAATTTTCAATACAAATAAAGTCATACATATTTATACTAGGGTAATTCAAAATAACTTCCTCACATAAGCACAGCTACGTTCAAATAAAATCTTGCCAACACTTCTGAGTACATTGCTTTGAGAAAAAAAAAAATGCTCCCCGTAGCGTCCGAACTATTTAAAAATCTTGCCAGCTTCTTCAACATACATCAGTTATCTCTCTTTAAATCACTGACAAGAATTTAAAAACTGCTTCATCAGAACAACTGTTACCCTTTCTCTTACTCTAGTTAGAACCTGATCTTCTAAAAAGGACCATATTTACAGCTTCTTTTGAAATTTTGAAACCATTTGGCTGATATGTTTTTGCTACATTTTCTTTTTCTGATTTAATTACTGGGGACATTTGCATGAAAACAGGAGGATAGGGACATAAGATTTTTGTCTTATGAGTTCATCTGTTTCTGATGCTTATTCCCCACCTGAGATCACTATTTGTTTTATTACAATTGGGAGACCAAGAGCTAGACTGGAATTGATTAACAAAAATTGTTGGAGGTGAAATAAAGTTCAGAAATAGGAACTCAGCAGCTAAGGGATTGATGGATGATATGATAATGAATTTTCTTCCATGTTACTTATTTGAAAGCAGTCCATATTGTCAGTGACACCTGTAGTTGCTATTGAAAAAGTTAGAAAACCAGGGACTTCTACAGACTAGTGAGTCAATGCTTCTCTCAGAAACCCACATCCAGGCAGTTACTCCTCTGTGATAGGTGTTGATAGGTATCAGAGAAAGCAACAAAAGAGCCAAGTTTAGGTAATGTATGAATTCTGGAGATGGCCTCTGAAAATTGAAAAGGAGATAAAGCAAAATGCCCTCCCAATTCTAAAACCTTGCAAATGCGTGTGACTTTGGTTCTCAAGGAGAACCAGAGAAGACTATCAGGGTGAATTCTGAGCATCTTCACTTGGAGCTCCATGAGCATGGAATAATTTGCATGTTCAAACCTGAAGTCATAATCTCTGATTTTTCACTTTCTGCCATATACTCCAACTTGTTGAATGGCACCACTGTCCATCCAGTTTTCTAAGACTGAACTCTGGGTTTATCTTCTACTTTTCTCTTTTCTTCAACCTCCACCCTGCTAATGCACTTACTTTTGCCTAGTCCTTAAATGTGTTGTGGTCCTTCACATTTACATTCCTTCCCTATTTCAGTTCCTTATCATCTCTTTCTTAGAAGACTGTGCCCCCCTCTTAACTGGCTTTTTGATTTCAGTCACCCCTCAGCTCCATCCTCTCCCATATTACCAGAGTAGTGTTAGTGATCTAAAACTTTTATCTAACCATGTCACTGCTCAGCATAAAAGGCATCAGTAGTTCCCCATTACATACCTGCTGTGCATCATCTCAAACTCTTCCCCCAAGGTAATCTGAAGAATGAGTATTTTACTGTTTACAAAGATCATTTCAAATTGACAGTTTACTTCAGCTTCAACTTTGCTTCTCTTCCATGGTTTCCTGTAAAACTAAGAATCCAAGCAACTGGGCTATGTTAATCTTGCCTTCCCTAGAGTTTGAGTTCCCCAGTGTGAGAAGCATAGTGCCATGCAAGACAAGTGCTCTACCATTGAGCTGCAGCCCCAGCCCCAGTCCCAGTCATAGGTTCTTTAACAAAGCACATGAAGTCCTTTCAGGTAGAACATTTTCTTCAGCCTCTTCTGCCCCCACTCTGCAAATGGTACATACCACTTTTGTAATATTGTATGTATTTTCACCTAAACAAGGCATGTTGTTTCCAACATTGACTTTGTCTATGCTATTTACTGTATCTCGAATGTTCTTTCCTCCTCCATGTGGCCAGTTTCTGCTTATTCTTTAACCTAGCTTATAATTCACGCTGGCCTTTCTGTTTCCTTATCGTACTGAACACTTTGCACTGCAATCATTCCTTTGCATGTCTTCTCTCAATGAGAATGTAGTCAACACTATCTGTGGAGTCCATGTCCCTAGATTCAACCAAATTCCAACTGAAATTTTAGGGAAAAATTGCATCTGCACTGAACATGTGTTGACAATTTTGGGGGGTTATTATTCCCTAAACAATAGAGTGTAGCAACTATTTGCATTGTATTAGGATTGTAAACAATAGAGATGATCTAAATTATACAGGAGGATGTGCACAGGTTACATGCAAAAACTATACCATTTTATATAAGACATTTCAGCATATTAAGATTTTGGTATTCGGGGATCCTGGAACCAATTCCCCATGAATACTAAGGGGGATTGCTATGATTGCATGACTTCTGTAAGGCTAGGGACAGTGTTATTTCTATCTTCATATTCCCAATCCTAACAAGTATCTTGCACTTAGTGGATACTTAAAACTGCATATAAATGCTGTGATATAAACCAATGTTCATCACTGAGCAATGAACTCTGTATATGCATGTTCCACTGACAGTGAGTTTAGCTAAAGGAAAGCTGTAGCCTTCCCTCACTTCATACTAACAGAAGATCTAAAAGCTGGAAATGTATTTTATCATTATTTTAAAAATAACTTGTGTCTAGTTTAGACATAAATTTGCAAAAGCACTAAAATAAAAACACCTTTCACATGAAAAACATCTTCAAATTTCAAAGTTTTAATACATCCATGATTTCATTTAATCCTTAGAATTATCTTTCTGGTTGACAAATATTATCATATCCAATTTGGAAAAGGAGGAACTTAAAATTTTGATCCAGTATAACAAAATAGTCAAAGCCATTTTGGGAGCCCTAAGTAACTTTTAGTATATACACGTATTCATGGAATTGCTAGAGTGGAAATGTTCTATCTATGTGATAGATGAGGAAATAGGATGTTGAAAGGACACAGGACCAGTGTCTTAGTGGAAACTGAGCTCAGGTCCTCTGACTTGGTTGAATACTGAAAGTCTGTATGCAGGGAGATCATATATGAATCCATTTTAGAAAGGAAGCCTTGTTTTAGGGGAGCAACTAAAAAGAATTGCTTTTTTCTTTTACATAGCTAGTCTGTCACTTGTCCTGGGTACACAAAGATACCAAATCATAGAGGTGATCATGACCACAGATTGATAACTGCTAGAATTTGTATCTTAAATGTCCCCTAAAGGTACATGTGTTGAAGGCATGGTACCCAGGGTGGTGCTATTGGAAGGGGGTGGAACCTTTAAGAAGTGGGGCCTAGTAGGAAGTTTTTAGGTCAATGGAGTTTGCTGTTGAGGGGGATGGTGGGACCCCCTTTTTCCACCTCATGCCCAAAGCAATAGGGCCAACTCATCTTGGACTGGGACCTCCAAAACTGTGAGAAAAATAAACCTTTTCTTTTCATACATTCATTATCTCAGGTTATTTCATCATAGTGATTGTAAGTTGACTAAGATGATAGAAAAGTTGGAAAATTAATTGGTTTTATTTGGAACAAGAGAGTAGGAACAGTAGGGATCATATAAAGATTGGACTTTAAAAAATAGTTTATTCCTTTTGTCATAAATTAATAAAATTCCTAGTTTTAAGTAAGCATAATGAAATTATCTAAGTGTCTATTGCCTGAAAAAAATATTTTTTTAATACTCAGATTGAACCTAGAGTTTCTTAACCACTGAGTCACATCCCCAGCCCTTTCTATTTTATTTTTTATTTTGAAGCAGGGTCTAAATTGCTGAGGTTGGCTTTGAACTGTAATCCCCAAGCTGCTGGGATTATAGGTCCCAGTGCCTGCTGTATTGCCTGCAATTTTCTAGAATTTTTTTTCTGATAATGTGTATCCTAAAAATATAATTTTTATAGTTCTGTTGTGCAATGAAATGTTGCTTTGAGTTGAAGCTCTTTTACTTTTTTTTATTCAGAATTTTATAAAGCAAACTTAACAAATCCTCTTTTGAGGGGAGAAAAATTAAAATGGTAGGTAAAAATGTATTATTTAATAGAACTATACTTTAACTTGCCATTGAAAGACCAATGATGCAAAGTAAATTCTGCATATAATATGAAGCAGCAACTGAATGTACAGATTTGTATAAGCTTTTTCCTTCTTTCTCTCAGAAGCTGGTTAAGCAGTTTTTCAAAATATGTTTCTATGCATATTTGTTAAATATGTTAAAGTTAATGTAAATATAATGGCTAATGCATCCATGTCATCAGCCAATTAATACATTCAAATATGTCACTTCATTTCCCAAGCTAATGGATTACTTGAGAAATCACATTTTGTATGTTACTTATTCATCCAGCAAATGCTAGTTAATTCCCTACTATGTGCTGGGTATCTTGCTGGGAGTAGAGATAAAACCATGATCAAGACAGACCTGGCCTTGCAGACTCCTAGGGAAGACAGACTGTGTGTGATGAATGCTATTGGGAGTAGAGAAGGCAGGTCCATCTAGTCAAATGATAGCTACAGAATAAAGTGAAGGCGAAAGTAGATCTTCCAAATGCGCAGAAGGTCAGGTCCTTGGAATCCATCAACTACAGCTGAAATTAGCTTAAATCACCTGTGACATGTTATAACCAGGCTAGGCTAAAAGCGTGTTGGGACATCACAGGAGGCTGGGAGAGAGAAAATACATTCTAGTGTTAGAACTACCAGACAGAAACCAAAGTCTCAGTGATAAGAGCTCAGTGGCTTTGTGTACAAAGTTCTCAAGAGACTGGCCTCAGTATCCAAGGGCTTGTTCTAATGGGCAGGAACTTTTCTTGCTGTATGAGACATTGTCTCTGACCTGCTGCAAGTTTGCTTTGGTTGTAATAGGACTACAATCAGCCATCCAATTGCACAAATGAGCACCAGTCCCTGATCAGAGGAGATTGACAAGAACTTGACAGATCATTGGGGGAACATCCTCGAAGTGGGGTTCAGGCCTGGGCATTTGCATCAACAGAGAACCAAAGAGTACAGTGCCACCATAGCAGAGACAATGAGCACATCAGAAGGGATCAGCACTTTGGGGACTGCTCCTTAGGGACATGGTGGTACCTGTACCCTCCCTAGGTGTCAGGCTTATGCAGTAGTCTCTTTTCCACTCCTCCATTCCCTCCTCCCACCTCTACTTACTGTATTATCTATTTGTTTATATCCTGAAACTGTCATGCCCAAATATTGAATAAGACTTCTGTTTTCAACCAGAACTATTAATAGTTTCTGAAAGTGAATTTGGCCTTTGTAGGAAGAATATTATTTTCAGCAATTGTCAACTAATTAGAATATGGGTAAGGTTTGTGGGGTTTTATTTTCCCTTTTCCCCCACCTTTTCCATACTGGAGATTGAACCCAGGGGTGCTCCAATACTGAGTTACATCCCCAGACCTTTCTACTATTTTTGTTTTATTTGAAACAGGGTCTCGCTAAGTTGCCCAGGCTGCCTTGAACTTGTGATCCTCCTGTCTCAGTCTCCTGAGTAGCTGGATTTATAGGTATGTGCCACTGAGTCCACAAAGGCTTGGGTTTTTGCTACAAAAATATGATGCTTGAAATTAAAATAAGCTTCAATTTTCAATTTACTTATTGACTCCAATGTTTTTACATTTTTTCCTAATCAAAATTTTAAAAATTGATATAACTACAAAGAATTATTTAGTGAATACATGATTTTTCCCCTTAAGTATCTACTTTTTACTGGAAATAAGTAACATATGTGTGCATGTTGTTACCATGTAATGGAAAGGGGGGGTCTTAGAAATGGACACTATGAACATGAGCCCAACATGTATGTTTTTGTTCAATTTTATTTTTTAAACTCACATTAAAAAACCAGAACTTTCTTTTTTGATTGGTTGAATGTAAATTACTCTTATACCTGTTGTTCTCAGGTGTATTTGAAAGAAAAGGCTGAACTAGGTAGTGCAAGTTTTAACTTGGCCTCTGATCTGTTGGGCAAGGGATTTTGGCCAAATCATTTAACTTCAGTGGGCCTCAGTTTCTGTTATCTATAAATGGAAGATAACAGTATCAAGCTAACGGGATCATGTTTTAGAGTAAGCAAGATGGGATCCCAGAGCTTGCTAATTGTCCAGTACTAGTGCAGCTGTTTGGTTATTTGCATTTACTCAATGGTTATGCTCCCATCTTATAAATTAAAATGTGAATGTGTTCAAAATCTCAACCAGTGCCTGAGGCAAGAAATGTGAAATGGCAAGAACTGAAAGGGTCAGTGCAGCTCTTGGCTTCTAACCAATCCTCTCCAAACTCTTTCCTAATGGCACATTTTAAAAGATGATGAAAGATAAAGGAATGAAGAGAACTGCCCCTTTTCCCTAGCCCTTAAAGCATTTTCTCATCCAAAGAAACTCAGCTAGAGAAACTTGAAGTTTAACCCAGGACTAAAGGTGGCCATTTAAAGGACTGTTTAGAATGCTGTATTTATGAAAGTGAGGTGCCACGAACATGTACTTGTATCAGACAGAGGTGGACATGATCAGAACAAGCTTGTTCACAAGACCTTCCCTCGTCCTCAGCCATGAGTCATAAAAATCTGAAATCTGGACATGAAATTCTTCCCTGAATAAAAGCTGACGTGTGTGTGTGTGTGTGTGTGTGTGTGTGTGTGTGTGTGTGTAATATGTAAAGGAAAAATGAAATTGAGACACAGTAAACTTTTTTTTTACTCAAGTTTAGGGCCAAATTTTAATGATGTAGCTGTCTAGGTGTGAAACACTTGTGAGAACGTAAGGCATTCCTGGAGAGGAAAGGGGTGGTGGCCCAGTGGCCTATCTCCTTCAAGTTTATTGCAACACACCTCTCCATGTTGTCAGCATATCTTCTAACCCCTTTTGCCTACATAAACATGTCCAGCTGTCTCTTAAACTCATTTTTATTTTATGTTTCACTCAGTGGACTTATTTGGTAATTCACAGTATTTTCCATATGCCTGTGGATCTCTGGATGAAATAGTCCAACATTATCACTACTTCTTAATTCATTATATATACATATTTCAGTATTAAAGTATTTATAGCAAACATCATTGGAGATTTGAAAGAAATCAATTGAGAAAACAGATACCTAAAGTGGATTTAGAAAAACATTACAGTTCTTTGGCTAATCTAATTTCTAATATTTCCTAAAGTTATGAAGAAGCAGGGAGTGATTAAGATGGTAAATAAAAAACTTTCTTCCTTTTGTTATATTAGTCTAATTAATTTCTTAGCAAGAAGGAAAACAGTAAGCTCAACTGATGTGCTAAAGATCAGGACCATACATTTTGTTTGGATTGGGTTAAAGTCATATTCCAAATATTTTTGTTCCTTTAATCTTATCAATATTCAAGGTTAACATATAGTTGACTTGAATTTTACAAAAAACATTTTTTGAATAAGTTCTTAGACTCAATGTAGAAATATTATATTAGAAATATTTTTCCCCTCCAAAACTTTCCAAATGACTGAAGAAAAGGACTTGAAAGAATTCTTAGGCTGAACCTGGGGCCTTCTGATTAGAATAAAACTTCCTATAAGATTTGACTGAATAAGGCAAATTAATAAATGATTAATGTATAATTTAGCTGAATATTTTGTATTTTAGTTTTTTGAATGGCATCATTTTAAACTTGTTTCAATATGCCTATGTTGATTTGATGCATGTCTGGAGATTGCACATCGGTTTTAGTTGCTAATTGACAAACACCTAGGGTGAACAACTTGCCCTCTGTTCACCACGGGCCTTGCTGGGTTTAGCTCTCAGTTCCAAGTCAGGGGCTGACTCAGTGGTATAGTGCTTGTTTAGCACACATGGGATTCCATCCACAGCATCACCACCAAAAAAAAGATAAGATTTTCATGTCCCATAAAACCCTTCAGCTCCAGCAAACAGATACTCTAACAAAAACATGAAAAAATGCAAATAATTTGCCATGAAATGTCCTTGATTTTTGGTTTGCATGTGCTTCACACTCTGGGAACCCACACCGCAAAGAAGAGTCTCATCAGCATTAAGAATTTTTCTCTCTTGTTGTAAGAACCCATGTTCAGGTGCCAGCACCTTGATAACTATGATGAAAGATGACTCACATTTGTTTTATTTTTTCTTATAAATTGTTTCCAAGCTCAGATGTGTGATAGTTTATTAAAGAAAAATAAGCTTTGAAAAATACTTGAAAGTCAAACTTACTTTTTTTCCATACTCTTCTCCCTTAAGTCATTTGCTTTTCAGACACACTATAGGATAAACCTTAACTCCAGCACCTCAAATGTTCCCCCAAACCACCAACACTTAAGCCATACTTATTGTCCAGATTATGGTATGAAAAAAGTGATGTACATTGAATTATTTTAAGCTGGTGGATCCCACCTTTAGGAGAGTTCTGTAGGTATGTTGCTAATAGTAAGTCTGAACTGTGACTTCTGAACTCTGTCAAGAAGGAGATCTCAATAGAGAGCATGCTTGAGTCCACTTCTTAATGATTTTTAGTCTCAACAAAGCATTTGCAAGATTCCTCTTCTTAACAACTGCTCTGCCAAGCATTGTATAAAATAGCATTCTTCATGCTTAGATGATCCCATGGAAGACGACCAAAAGGTTTTAAATACAGAGGAATGTTGCCATCCACTCATTCAGGATTTCTTCATTTTTTATATACACGTGGTCACTCTGTGTTGGCGCTTTGTTTTATGTGCCTGTGTATGTGTGTGTGTGTGTGTGTGTGTGTGTAAATGTGTGTAAGCACGTATTATTTAGCTATAAAGCATGTCACAAATTTCTTTGCTGGTCACCATGCTGCATGACTGATCCATTTCATATGATATATTTAGTATGGTTCATTACTCAATGGCCTTATTGCTTAACAATTTGCATTAAATTGAATTTTCTATTTACAGGTGTAAATGGAAAATTTGACTTCTGAGAAGTTATTATTTATTGGCTAGAATGTTCTTGGTTGAATTAGCTCTTCCAACATTGGATTGCATATTCCTGGAATAAAGTTTGGGATATTTTATTAGAATATTGTCATAATAGGAAATTACTATTTTTATGGCTAAAGTTGAGCTACCAAGACCAGATCAGTATCATTAGTTTAGGAGACATTTACCATAATTCTGTAGAGATTTAAAAAAAAAAAACATATGTATGTCCTGATAGATCAGAGGATGTCAAACTAGTGGTAATGTATATAAATTACTCTAAGGTTCAAAAAGCTTGAAACCTTTATTATTTGCTATAATTTTTTTTGATAACTGGAATTTTCTCTCTTGTTTTCCCACAGGTTTGAAGAGCTATTATTGACTTTGTGTGTTAGGCTCTGTATTAAATGCTTTACATATATTGCTCCATTAAATTCTCAAAGTAGCTTGTGAGGTGGTTATTATGTTTATTCCCATTTCACAGAGAATGGGTCCTTAAGAAAGATGACATAACTTGCTTGCACATACCCTCTGGGAGTGGCAGCACTCTCTGAAGCTTGCTCTGCAGGCCATACGTACATTCTGGATCAACTCTTATTCTTCACAGTGGTTTATATCTAGCTTGTTCTCCTGCTACTTTTCTCGTGTTCCAGCTCCCTCTCAGAGTCTCCATGTTTTAAAAGATGCAGAAGCTGTTTGCTACCTCCTCAACTTTGGACAGGGTTTTCCATCCTTGTCTTCTCTGCCTGACTCACTCCAAGTTTTGTTTCTCTTTTGTTTTGTCCAGCACTGGAACAATCATGAATGGTCTACTATCCACACTGGCTCTGGCAGACAGAAGTCTGACTAAGCTCCTAGGATATTGATTTTTGAAATTTCTAGTTTCTCTCTCTTTAAAAATAACTTTATTGAGACATAATTTACATACACTATAACTAACCACATTAAAGCCTACAATTCAATAGCTTCTAATATGTTCACAGATATATGAGCAACCCATTGAAACACTTTTACAATATTTTCATCACCAGGCATTGAAATCACCATCCCTCAGTCCCATTCTTCCATTTCCTTTGGCTCCAATCAATCCCAGATCTACTTTCTGTCTCTGTAGATTTGCCTACTCTGGACATTCGTATAAATGGAATCACATAATACATGATCTTTTGTGATGGGCTTCTTTCACTCAACACATGATGTTTTCAAAGTTCATCTGTCTTTTAGCATACATCAGCACTTTATTCCTTTGTCTAGGTGAATAGTATTCTAGCATACAAACATACCATCTTTCTTCATTGATGGACAAACTTGGATTGTTTCTACCTTTTGGCAATTGTGAACATTTGTGTACAAGTTTTGTTTGAACACCTGCTTTCCATCCCTTTTGAGTACATACCTAGAAGTGGAACTCTAGGTTTTAAGTTTATTATTAACTCTTTGAGGAATTGCCAAACTGTTTTCCACAGCAGATCTACCATTTTCATTCCCACAGCAATGTGTGATGGCTCTATTTTCTCCATATTCTTGCCAACACTTATTATTTGCTTTTTTTTTTTTTTTTTTTTTTGCTTTGGTTATAGACATCCTCATGGATGTTAAGTGGCTAATTAAGATCTTTTAAAGACTAAAAGAAAGCTTTTGATTTCCTCTTTCATGCTCTCAGGCACTAATTTTCATCTCTTAAAATATTCACCTTTTCTTGAAACAAGGATGAACAGTATTTTTCTTTTGTATTTTCAGGGGTAGAGTTCAGGGTTCAGTTGTTTGTGGAAGCATGAATGAAGCAATGAGGGAAAGGTGGGATAAAGAATGTTGGAACGTTACTTTGTTATCACTCCCATGTTGCCATGTACCTTGTAGCATAATATATTCACATTTCATTTTCATAGCAACAGTGAGAATCAAATGTTAAGGTATTCATTTTATAGAGGGAGAAATTGAGGCCAGTGAAATTCTTTTAGCATCTGACCATGAGCAAAGAATCTAGCTTCTAACCAAACTTTCATCAAAAGCCTGTACTAATTTCATAATAATTTGCCATAATAGGCAAAATAAAGGGTGAAGACCATTAATACTTTTATTATGACAACAATCACGGTTCCCATTTATTGGATGCTTTCTTTCTGTATTCTGAACACCATAAACAGCTGCTTTTGGGGCACTATTTAATGAAATCATTTAAAATTCTGTGAATCAGAAATTACTCTAATTTTTCAATTTAATTATTTATTTATTTTTATTTATTTTTGAACTGGGAATTGAACTCAGGGATACTCGACCACTGAGCCACATCCCCAGCCCTATTTTGTATTTTATTTAGAGACAGTGTCTCACTGAGTTGCTTAGCGCCTTGCCCTTGCTGAGGCTGGCTTTGAACTCGGATTCTCCTGCCTCAGCCTCCCAAGCTGCTGGGATTACAGGTGTGCGCCACCACGCCCGGCTCAATTTAATTTTTTAGACAGTGAAACAGTCACCAAGAAGTTAGGTAATTTGCTCAAAAACAAGCAGCTCATAGGCAATGAGCTCAAAACCAGGTCTGTTGAGTAGTAAAGTTTAGGTACTGCTATTAATATCGGGAAAACTACAGATCCGAAAGTTTAGCTGGACCGTGACAGTGTAGAAGTCAGATAACTGGACAATCTGATTGCCCAACAACTTTTCCCAAGTACTCTCATATTCTCAACTGCCTCAATCATGATTTTAGTTATTTGAACAAATCAAAAAATTATGGAAAAGACACTCTGACCCCAAAGAATATTCCTTTCGCTGGCTTATTGTGTATTTAAGCATTTTGCCTATAACCTATGTCAAGTATATAACCCCAGACTATAGCATTTTTTATATAGTAATAAATTGGCTACTCCCGATTTTAACAATTTTTTCATTCATTCATTCATTCATTCATTCAGTATTTAAACTACTTAGTTGTTTTTTTCCCTCTCTAAAATTTGTATGTTGGTACTATGTGAAATACTAGTAAGAATCATAGTAAAGATAAACAGGAAACATTACAGCTAATATAGAAGGTATTTTAAATACTTCAATTCTATATTGTGATTTACATACTCTGATTTTAGAGTATCTTTCTGAAATTTGTCATTGGTTATTAAGTATTTGGAAACTTCTCTATGGCCATGTTTTAGGGGCAGATGTAAATGGAAAAATAGAGGCATTGAATGCCTTCAAATGATCAATCAATGTATTTTTAAAAATTCTCAATATCTGGTTTGGATGTTTCATCACTCTTCTTGTGTCATGTTCTTCATTGCACTTCATGCTTTTCTTGGAGTTTTTATTATTTTTTTTTAAAATAGAGGCCTCTGTTACCATTTGGCATCTGTCTCCCTTGGTAGTGACATCTTGAAAATTAAAAAAAAATAATGCCTCCCTCGCATGTATCCCTTCAGGTTGGCTGGCTGTCACTGCACTGTACTTTACAATGTGTCACCTTATTAAATTCTGCAAATTGTTCAGAACATCGTCTCCATAAATGTTTTGGAAGGGTTTTACTGTCAGGTCAGCTTTCTAAGGGCTAGAAATATGTCAAACCTGGCAGCCTTACCTTTATTTAAGAGCCAAAATACAAATAAGTAGATTACAAAGCAATCAATCAATACAGCAGGGCAGGCATTGACCTCAAGAGCTCTGCACCCTCATTTTATGGATGAGTAAACTCATCTGTAGGCTCTGCAGGAGATGAGGTTTTCTCTTGACTCAGTTACAGCTAAACAGGTAAACTTGGACAGGCTGCTGCTATGCATCAGTTTCCTCATCTGAAAGAGAAAGTTCCCTTTATTAGGTAATCTTTGAGGCATTTTCCCAAATGTCAAATTTCTATGGTACCATGACAAATTTGATATATTTCAGGTCCTTAAAAAGCTCCTGACCTTACATAAAAGATTGTTTTAATCTTTTATGTGGCCTCCCTGTATATTTTTTAAAAGTTGAAAGTTCTGTCAATTTATAGTTATTGGCAAATCATAACTTTCATTCACTGTTGAAAGAATAAATAAATGCTCCCTCACTAAGAGCATTTCTTCCCTTTTACCCTCTTTGGCTTACTGTTGTAGGATTGCTTGGGGATATTAGGTTACTGACCTTCATTTTCCTTTCTATAAGAGACTTTCAGTGAAGTATTGTTGAGGGGGTCTTATAAGAAACGATGACTCTCTCATGCAAGTAATTAAATGGATGTAAGGCAAGAAAAAAGTGGCACAACCTGAATTGACTAATTTTCTGTAAATTTGTGGATCTTAACCTGAAAGTCATGTGCAAGAGCGTACAGTCTGAGCCAGGTGCGGTGACCTATGCGTGTAATCCCTAAAACCCAAGAGACTGAGGCAGGAGGATGGCAGGTTTGAGGCTAGCATTGGCAATGTCCTGAGGCTCTTAGCAACTTAGCAAGATCCTGTCTCAAAATTAAAAGGACTGGGCTTATAGTTCTGTAGTAAAACATCCTGTGTTCAATCCCCAGCACACACGCACACACACACACACACAGACAAGTACAGATTTTCTGAGAATATTTCTTTTCTCACATGAAAGTCTCTGGGTGAATTTAGCACTCTTGCAAGGGCTGGGCAGGCAGGTTTGGAAAGCTTGGCAAACAATTTAATCTGACATGATGCACACTTTTCTACTCAACTGTAAACATCTATTTCCTTCAGATATCACCTGCTATTCTTATGGCAAATCTTCAGAACAGAGAGAACCTCAGTGTGTCAAAAATATGTAATGTGTTTGTGATAGAAATAAATAGAGATGTGGGTGACTTAACCAACTAGCTTTCACATGTACTGGTCAACACTTGCAGAATTCTAAAGTAGGTTATGTTGGCCTTCCCACTTTCAATGCCTTTATGAATGTGCTGTTTATATATCCTAGATTTTCCAGGGCAACCCTGGGTTGTAAATTTTCTGTGCTGTTGTTCCCATAAGGACAATCATGCTTGTCAAGCTGTGTGTCATGAGTTTTAGTTTGGAAAATATGGACGCTGTATGTACATCTGAGCCTGTTTTTTCTGGCCCGATGCCCTGTGCTGTTCCTCTATGTGACCTACCTACTTGCCATTGTCACGAAAGGCTTGTTTCTGTTACAGTCCACTTGCTCATGCAGTCTAGGCCTCGTGTCTAGGGGGCAATGTGAACAATAAACTAATCTGTGCTAATGGGCAAGCAGGAGAAAATCAGGGTCAGGAGAACTGTACTTTCAGAGTGTTCATCTCCTCCCAGGTAGCCTAAGTGGTGCTCTGGAAATAACAAGTGGGCTTCATTTATCTCTAAGACAAAGAGTCATTCCATGGTTGGTTGGCTAGTAGAGGCAGATTTCTCAGAGGAGGTAAGGACCCCCATTTCTCTACAAAGATGGCTTCCTACTCTGGCAGAATCTTGGGCCAGCTTTGGGTATGTGTCCCAAACATGATTAGGACCCTGAAACAGCAGGAAAGGAATAAAAGGTCAGTGTACCAATGTTCTTCTCTGCCCACAGTGATTTCTTCTGGTATGTGTACACTATTCACATGCTCTTTGGATAGCATTGGAAAGCAAAATAGCTTTATGACAATATGTGCTGAGACAACAGGACAAATCTAGGCCTCTCCGTTCTTAAATCCCTACACCCTGATCCACCTTTTAAAAACCTTAATTTTTCATGAGGATGTTGAGTTGCACATTTGTAGAATAGATATTTAGGATCATTTGAAATATTGTGTAGATTTCAAGCTCAGTTTGTGTTATTTTTCTCTTAGGCTAACCTTATTATTTCTATTTATTTTATGTGATTTTATTACATAAACATAAAGGTTCCCACTAACTGTCCAAACAGCTTGCTTTAAAAATCTCTGCTTAACCACTTTTACTTGTATCCCATTTTTTTTTCTTGTCTTGGTTTGGTACTTAACTATGATAAATTTAAATTGAATCTCCTCTCACTCTTTAAAAAACAACTCTTCATTCTTCTGTGTTAAACAGCTTACCTTTTAGAAATTCAATCAGTATTCCTTTGGCAGTTTGTACTATCTTATTTTTATTTATTTATTTTTTTTATTTTTAGTGTTTGGTATTAGGGATTGAACCTAGAGGGGCTTAACCACATTCCCCAGACCTTTTTAAAAAATATTTTATTTAGAAGCAGATTCTGGCTGAGTTGCTTAGGGCATCCCTGAGTTGCTGAGGCTGGCATTTGAACTTGCTATCCTCCTGCCTCAACCTCCCTAGGCACTGGGATTACAGGCATGCACCACTGTGTGTGACAATTCTTACTATCTTAAAAAGCAATGTGACTATCTTGAATTTTGGTCTTGAGAAAGTTTCCTGACCAGATGCTTTCAGAATCATGTATTATCTTTAATCATACATGGTCAAGTCTCAAGGATCATCTTTTGAGATTGTTGACTAATTGGGAAACTAGAAGAGGGAGCACCTGATATCTTTAGAAGCAGGATGCAAATTTATTGTCATCCTAAGCAATAGCTGAAAAATTAAGATGCCAATGATCAAATTCAGGCTTTCCTAACAGTCTGTTCTCAGATTGTTTTTCGGGAGTTTTCTGTCTATATTTGGGGAATTTAGTGCTAATATCAGAGTCACCTGGTCACTTTTGCTAGCTGTAATCTCCCACTAGCACTAATTTGTATCTAATTGAAGGCTTAGTATGTATCAGGCATATTCACTTCTAAAAGCTTAATGACAAACCCAACAAACTGACATTATTATCTCCATTTTATAGGTAAAAATAGATTTCAAGAAGACAAAAATTTTTTTTCAGTCTCACCATGGGAAAGAATGAGGCTTAAATTCAAACCAAAGACTGTCTGACTTAGAAACCCCCACTTTAACCACTGTGCCATAGCACTTCCTGCCAACCCTGGATAGAGCTGTCTGTTATGTAAATCAGCATATTAATTGACAATGGACTTCCTTCTTTTATATTGCCATATGCATATCTGAAAACATTGAATATTAGTTTTGTATGGCTTTTTTTACTTGGAAAATGTCAAAAAGCACATAACAAATTCATAAAATCATAGAAAATAAGAAAAGACTTCCTAGTCTCTCTGAGGTCGTACACTCTGGTGCATGTACTTCTGATTTCTCCTAGGCATATCTACATGTGATACCATGTCCATTTCTTTTTTAATTTTTCAAGTCTTATTTTGAGGTTTATCAGCAAAATTACTATACTGTATCACTTTCTGCATGCATAGGGAACATATAAAAATTTATTTCTCTGGAAAATATTGTAAAAATTGTCACATTTTTCTTTTGTCTTTTTAATAGGTTGAGAGTCAGACTCAGTAAGCTATTAATGGATCAGGCAAATAAGTTTGAAAATATTGACTTTTCATCTTTTTTCTTGATATTTGTCCAGACTGTATGAAGAGGGATTTAGTCAAATAATATTTCATACAATAATTTTTCTTCTAAGTGGTTTGGAGATTCTTATAGATCCTTCCCCTTTAGAAACTCATTTTAAAAAGAAATATTTCAAGCTGGGTATTGTAGTGCTCTCCTGTAATCCCAGTGACTGGGGAGGGTGAGGCAGGAGCATGGCAAGTTCCAGATCAATCTTAGCAATGTAGCAAGACCTTGTCTCAAATAAAAAAATGAAATAAAATAAAATAAAATAACAAAATTAAAAAGGTCTAGGAATGTAACTCAGTGGTAGAGAGCCCCTGCGTTCAATTCTTAGTATTGCAACAAAAGAAAAAAAAAATTCGTAGGCTCTTCCAGGTTTCTACCTTTTATTTAAAAATTAGAGTAATTTCCTCATAAGTAAGGGAGGAGACAAGGATGAACAGGCTGTGGGCAGGTGGTCATCATCACAGAAGTTGCAGAAAATTGGCTCCTTGGAATCAATCAGAGGAGGTCTTACATAGAATTAAGAGGAAGGCGAAGTTTGCTTTCATCTTTCTCTTAACTAGGGGCATTTCCCTTTCTCCTTTGGGCTCCAGAGGAAACCTATACATCCATTATTGTTATTTCCAGTTCCATGGCAGTACCTTTGTTTTCATCTCTGCTGGACTGTAAACGATGAGAGATGTTGTCTTTGAACCCCAGTGCCTAGTCAGTGCCAAATGAATGGGTGCAAGATGAAGACAAACACATATGTAAGTAATTAAATGATGATAAAAGGTGCTATTTGAAGTCCTCAAATGATATGAAAATTTGCAATCAGATATTAATGTCAGTTCAAAGAGCAGGATGGAGCACAGGATTGCACTCATTTTTTTCCCAAACCATCCATACTACCAATGTGATTTTTTCCTGAGTTCTCAGTTGTGTTTTCTCAGCTGCCTCAATTGCGATATGACCCAATGTTCACATCACATGTGATATGCCCTGTGTTACTGTCAGGATTCGATTACAAATTAATGCAATGTTTTCAGCCCCTATCTTCAGACCACATCGATTTTATTTACGAGCCCAATTTTTCATATAGTTTTTGGTGTTAGGAATGGAAATAAGGGCCTCATACGTGCTAAGCATACACTCTACAACTGTGCTGTACCCCAGCCCCTACATAGTCATTAAATTGATAGTAATAGTAATATATTGGTTTAATGGTAGCCTGGTCTGAGCCAGACCCCAGTTTTGTCATCAGTAATACAGTAGAAATGTAATGAGCTTACATTTGAATAGGGAGGATAAAAGGGATGAAAAAATAAAGAACATATTATGTAATGGTAAGTGTGATGGAGAAAGTGCCGAGCACAGTGGTGCACACCTGTAATACCTGCGGCTCTGCAGGCTGAGGCAGGAGGACCACAGGTTCAGAGCCATTCTCAGGAACTTAGGGAGGCCCGAAGCAACTTAGTGAAACTGTCTCAAAAATAAAACTGCCCTGCAAGCACCATTGACTCTGCTATATCATATGGCCCAAGTCACAGAGCAGATTGCATAGCAGCCAGGACCTACTGCAGAACCTTCTCAAAACTAGTAACTTTTCAGGTCACTCAATAAATGGGCTGGAGCAATACACCCAAATGAGGAAAATGGTGCCTCCAAAATCCAAATTGTCCCACTAGGTTTTATGCCTCTGCCTCCTTTGTGGGATGAATCAGATGCCACAACTTATTTTCCACCTTAGAATATCTTGACATGCCCCACACCACTTGGCGCCTAGATAGTTCACTGAGGTAGAAGGCCTCTGAATCTTTTTTCTTTTTGCAGTGCTGAGATTCCAACCCAGGACCTAATTAAGTGCAAGGCAAGTATAGCTCTACCACTGAGCTACACCCCAGCTTCCCCCTGAAATTTAAATGGATTTGTTTCTCGCCTTTTAATATGCAACTGTCTTACCAATAAGTGTAGTGTAGTTGCTACTTCTTGTTCTTTAGGTTCAATCAACAAAATGTTATAAATATAATGGACCAGTAGGATATGTTGGGAAATGGAAAGATGGTCAAAATCTGCAAACTAAATAATGATGTAGGGAAGAGGAGTTATATTCCAGAATAGCATTACTTTAGCCATTTGCTATATGTCAAACTCTGGGCTAGTTTTTGGGACACATAATTAAATAAAAATGAACCTCAGTACTCAATGACCTTGTGGTGTAGCACGTAGAGTTCAGAGTCTGTGCTGTCTGGTTTGAGGAAAATATTTGAGACATATGAGCTTGGTGGCTTGGAAATCACATCAAGTACATGTCATCCATTATCTTATAAGAAAGGTGGCTCTATAATTTATCATTCAAACTGGAACACTTTGGAGATGGAATGAGGATGTTACAACTAATTACTCCAGGTCATGTGACACAAACCAAGACTACCCTTCCAGGAAAACTTGGATCTAAGGTCTTTCTAGTTTTGAGGTCCACTTCTACAGTGGATTTAAATACAGGTGGTAGTAAAGGGGCTTACCATGTCATCAACTTTTAAGCCTTTACATGAATTTTCACTTTTATCTACCAAAATATTTATTTATTATCATATAATAATTAAGAATTATTAACCACAGGAGCAAGATCCCCGTAGGTTATCTCTATGTAAATCCATGATTGCTTTTATGACAGTTGTTCTATTCACTCAGTCCCTGTATAAGGATAGAACATGATTAAATAAAATCTGACCTGGTTTCTTATACAGAGCATAGAGAAATCTCACTATGTCTCCCCTTCCTTTGGTTGTTTAATCTTGACTCATATTTTGCTGCTTGAACAGTGTTATTCTTGTTATTCTTCTTAAGTGACTTAACCACTTTAGACATTATGATTATGTTGAGATCAAGGAGACAGAAGCACATGAAGAATTTAAAGCTTTACTGCGTGCTTTGCTTGCTGAAGGTAAGGTAGATGTAGACCTTACCTTATGAAAGGATACTAATTTCTAGTAAATCAGGCCTGTGGGCTTCTGGTCATTTCAGTGGGAGTGCTAGTGAGGAAATGCAGATGTACCTTAGTGCACTGTAATATGATTTTTTAAATTGTTCAATCAATCAATTTACCATTGTCATCACATCTCTTCTGATTTTCAATTGCAAATTTGACACTATTGTTCTTATTAACAATTAAAAAAAGTTTACCCCTCAAGTTACCATTATAAGGGATGTATTCTTGAAGTTATGGTTACATTAAAATTCTTCCTACAAATGAAGCCAGCTAAAAATGTTTACCAACTTGAATTGAGCTCATCATGTTTTGTTTGCTGAATAGTGTTTTGTGATTTTACCAACATAAGAATGAGTCTCCAAACTATTTTTAAAAGTGGAGCTTTTACTCTAAAGAAGTGCTTGCCTCATTTTCTTCGTGCTACTCCAAACAAGATGTTGTTTATTACTTTGAAACACTATATGTAAACCCCAGGAATATGTTAAATATGATTGAAGTCTTGGCTGTCTTTGACAAATTGAAGTTTCCAGAAATTTAGCTATGTTTAAAAACCAAAGCCATGTTTTCAGGAAAGATTTCTATTTCCAAATATGTGGTTGCCCAAACCTTTTATATTTTCATGTCAAATTCAGCTGCCAAATAACACACACTGTACCTTAGTTAAAAAAAAAAACCAACCCATAGACTTCAGATTTTAAAAAAGCTCTTCAAGAACAATTATTATCATATTTCTTGAACTTATGCTATTCATATGCATGTAAGTATGCTCTGAGTAAGCTCTGTAAGGCATTGGTCACTTATCCTGGTGCAAACTGACATGCTCAGCACAAGATTGGCATTGCAGGACAGTTGATCTGGGAGAATACAGGCATTCCTAGCCAGGACAAAATAGGAGGTCAGGGTAGTTGCTTTTATAATAATAGTGGTTATCTGTTTAATGTGTGATCTGGCAATGATATGATGTTGACCATAGGCAATTATGCATACTTCTAAACTGGTTAGTTGCAAGCATAGTATAAGAGAAAATCCCCCAGTTTGTGATAAAAGGGTATTTATTGTCCTTTTATTTCCTTCATATGCTTTACTTAATCATTTATAAAAGACAAATTAATAGTGAATACCAATTTCATTTTGTGTTTTATTCAGTCTTTATTCCTACACGTTTGGGATATCTCTTAATATGTGCTCTTAATAGTTTTGGCACAGGTTCAATGTCAACGAATGAATGATGTACACATTTTATAGTCTTTTCAAGGGATAATAATGTGGTTCAGTGACAGTGTGTCTTGATTTCTTTGGGGGCAGGGTGCTCTGCTATGAGTCATAAGGGATAGAACACTATTAGTTATTTTTCCCCAGCTAGTGCATTAATGAAAATTTTTTGTTCCATTATATATATTTTCTTAGAATGGCAAGATCAGGATTAGATATAGATTAATGCCTAAGAAACCAGCTGATCAGAGGGGACTATCATTTGCTTTATCCTTACAATGTGACTGAAAATTCATATTCTTTATTTTCATATCAATGACAATGTGATGACACAGCAAGGGAGTTATATTGGCTTGTTGCATGCATCAACTGTAATCTTTTCTTTGCAGAAAAATATGTTTATTTTGAAAAAAGAATAGAACTTTGAGCATTTCAAGTATCAGGAAGGCTATTTTGGAGAGGATAGTGATTAGTCACTATTCGTGGGCAAAACAAGGAGAAATGGGATTAGATTTTAGTAAAATAAACTTAGGTTAGTCTTGCAGAAGCATGTACATAAAACACTGCTATGGGTTGCAATAGCTGCCTTCTTATTTCCTGGCACCAAGTTTGCTGTACTTCTCAAGGTTTAACACAAGGCCAGGCACAGACTAGGTGCACAATTGATAGTAGATATATAAAGTAAAATAATGGCTTAGGGAGAAACTTATAAAAGGCTTAGCAGTCTTTCCCAGTCTAAGGAAATTGTAAGGTGGTCATGTATTAGAAGTTCAAAGTCATGCATGAGAAAATCAGAATTGTAAATATTGAAAAATTTCCCTGGGTTTTAAAATAATAATAGTAATGATAATAATAATAAAGCATAATTTCATATACAATTTTCTAAAATTTCCTGGCATTTTAACTTGAAAGTAGTCCAGTAGAAATGAATGATATGAGTCTAGAGTGTTGGAATTGGTGGGCTAAGAGAGTTTCCACTTCTGGTGGAGGGTCTAGGCTATTAACTGTGGTGGTCACCTTGAAGAAGTCCCCTAAGACTGAATTGTTAGAAATGTATGCACAACATTTAGTTTTTATAATGGGACAGGTGTCCCCTTGAAGTATGCATATGAAGAAGTATATATATGTATGTTTTTTTGAGTGGGGGAGGGAATGTGGCCAGTTACATATATTATTTCTCCAACATTCAATTAGATCTCAAAAGAAGATTTTGTTTAAAAGATGAAAAAAGAGACTTTAAATAAGAAACTAGGGCTGGGGATATAGCTCAGTTGGTAGCCTGCTTGCCTTGCAAGCACAAGGACCTGGGTTCAATCCCCAGCACCACAAAAAAAAAAAAAAAAAAAAAAAAAAAAAAAAAAAAAAAAAAGAAAAAAGAAAAAAAAAATAAGGAACTAAATGCAGCCACCAGACATTGAAGAGTTTAGAGGGCTCAGAGAAAGAATCACTTCCATCCATATGTGGACTCCTTGCCAGAAGATGGGCCATCGCCACATTTCAACTGAAGATGGGCAGTATTTCACAGTCCCAACCCTTGTGTTGGGTTTCTGGTGGATCAGTCTCCTGAGACTTCTGTGCCAGGAATCTGGTGAATGTTTATTTGGGACTGATGTGGGCAGGGTCATCTCATTTATTAGGAGCCAAAGGCACACCAGAGTTTACAAGTGTGGCTGGTGTAGGAAAATATGTAAAGCCTGATCAGAATTATACTGGTTTCAAATTGCAAAAAGTATAAAAATCCAGGTTAAGAAAATAAGTAATTATATACAATGTAATGTCAGCTTCATTCACTGTGAAAAAGAGTATTCATTAAAGTGTCATTACATTTGAAAACAAACAACATTTAGATTAAATATGCTCATTCTAAGCATTTCTCTATGTGCCTGATGATTTCTTAGATATCACAGCTGATTTTGAATTTGGTCTGTTACTTGAGGTCTGATAATTTCAGAAACAGAAATAACTTCAAAAACAAAAATCTTTAAAAAAATTTATAGCAAAATGATTGTGTTTAATATAGGATATGGATTTTTTTATGTTTGAAATAATTGGTCTCCAGAAACAATTGTACATGGGATTTGTAAGCATTTAAATGGCCTTTAACCTGGGAACTAAGTGGGTAGAAAGAAGTGGTTAGGTATATTTTAAAGGCTGCTAAGGGAGCCTTACTTCTTTATAAAATGAGGTATCCAATGACCCTTTACTTTCAATTAAAATTTTTATGGCCTACAAACAGGTAAGTTTGAAAGTAGTCAGTCTAGAGGGGGAAAAGGTGAGAACTTGGCTGGATAAATAAGGCTGTGTAGTGCATATTATGATGTGTGTTCTATGTAAAAATGCTTAAACTTTGTTTAATCTGTACAATCAGGGCAAGTGCTCCTTTTCTCCATTTGACTGCATTCCTTTGGGATAACAAGAATTGGTGAGTTGGTTTGGGAAAAAGAGATGCCAACTCCAGGCTCAGTTAAAGGAGTTAGAAACTAAGACAGAACTCTCAGAAATAGTTATTCCTTACTATGCTCTGAACTTGCTTGATTATGGGAAACAACCATATTAAAGTAAGTTTTATTTTCCCACATCATCACACTGTACATCAACAGGTGTGGGGTGTGCTGTGCTTCTACTTCACTCTACTTTTGTTTTTTGGAGCTGAGGATAGAACTCAGGGCCTTGAACATGGTAGGCAAGCACTCTACCACTGAGCTACACCTCAAGCCCTCAGCCTACCTTAATCATGTTTTTAATTTTCTAGAAGGATTATATAGTATTTATGATTTGGTAAGTCCTTTAATTAATTATGTTAATTAGCACTAATTAATATAATTGTCTGGTATTTAAATAGAATATGTTCACTTTTATTTCATTATTTTACATTCTTTAAAAAAAATCTTCATAGCAATGTCATTTGTAATAGCAAAAAAGGAACAATCCAAATGTCTTTCAAAGCACAAATGGTTAAACACACTCTGGCATATCTGTACAATGGAGTACCCTACTCAGCAATAAGATTGAACTACTGATACATGTAATAACCTTGATGGATTTCAAGGGCATAATACTTACTAAAAACGTCAATCTCAAAATTTTACATACTCTTATTCCATTTTCTGCTGCTATTAACACAACACCACAGACTGGGGTTAACTTTTAAACAAAAGAAATCTATTGCTTACAGTTTTGGAGACTGGGAAGTCCAATATCAAGGAGCCAACATCTAGTCCAGGCCTTTTTGCTGTCATTACATGGTGGAAGGATATTACTTTATATCCTTAATACCTATATGTCACTATGACAGATACTCAGGTACAGCTATGTGATGATAACTTTAAGGTCCATTTTATCAGTGAGCACAATTTTTGGAAATAATATTCCTATAGAATTTTCAGCTTTTGTTGCAGGTATTCATTTCATTCTTGACAGAAGATGCCACTGGAAGACATAGGTCATTGAAATGAAGTGCAAGGATATAGTCTTTAGTTATCTCCTAAGAATGTTTATTCTTCAGATTTCCAGATGAACTCTCCCATAACCTTCTGTGAAAAAAAACAAAAACAAAAACAAAACAAACAAACAAAAAAACCACCAAACAGAATGTACAGTTTTCATCATTAATCCTCCATTTCCATGATCATTCCTCCATTGTCTCAGTAACAACTCCAGGTAGAGGCTACTCTACAGAGTATGTTAAGAAGTTGCTGCTTGAATCTCCCAATTGTAACCATCATAATTACTAATATTTGTTGGCTCAGTGAATGAATGAATGAAGGGGAATAATGGCTCCTAGCAGAGGTTTGCCAATTGTAGCTGAGACTTTCTCCTGAGCTTAGTTTCATGGCAACGTGTTTGGAAGGTCTAGCAGGGGAGCACAGCTACCTTCGCACTTCACTGAAAAACTGTCCTCTTCTATCAGGGAAGGAGGAACGTTGTTTTCTTGGACCAAGCACACAGCTTTGACAGGGATGCACATAGAGTGGTAAGTGGGGAAGGAGTTTCTCTCCTAGCTCAACAGATTGTTGCATCAATCCCAGTGACCAGTGAGGGTGACAGTTGTTGCAGGCAGATTGCCTTCACATCCTGTGGAGCTTTTTCTGACACTGGACAGTCACAATCTTTGAGAACACTGATGTTGATATGGCTCTCCTGGCCTGGCTTTGCTGCTCTGCTTACTTCATTATTTTCCTCAGGACAGCTTAAGAACTGGGGGTCTGGTGCCAAGGGCCCTGTTTTGGTCTGTTCCTCTGCTTCGGGGGGAGGTTAGGAAAGGTGGAACCAAACAGGATTGGATAAAGTAGGTGGAAAGTCAATGCCTCATAGACTAAAATGGGGCTGGAGTTCTAGCAAACATCAAGGAAGTAAATATCAGTGTTGTGTTTGTGAAAGACTTCCATATTATGTGTTGTTTCAGCACCTGTCCCATTCAGCATGGTCTTCTCTCTTCTTTCTTCTCTTATCCAGAGACAATTGTTGTGCCCTCTCAAAGAACTTCCAAGGCTGAATTTTGCCCAAGTCTGATGCTGCTGGCTTGATGAATCATGTAATAAGTGACCCTACACAACAAAACATGATATGAGGATATCATTGAGGCTACTGTTCCCTGTTTTGTGTCATGCCTTCTGGAGGGCTTCAGGGATAAATTTCCCTATGATCTCATAGCCAGGAATAATTGTGTTTCTCCTGAGCAAATGCCTTCTTTATTTTAGAAATACTACACTTCATGAAATGGATCATGTTTCTGTCTTCATGTAGTTTGTCTGAAAGCCAAATTTTTATTAAGAGTCTACCTCTGACAAGTATTTAAGATTTTCTTGTAAGAATGTTGTCTTTCTGGCTACATTTATATACCCATTTTAAATTTAGTTTAGTATGTATTGGACATAGTTTTTATAAGTCAGATCTTTTTGGGGAAGATGCATAGTATTAAGAAGTAAAAATAACAGCATCTTTATTTTAGTTTTTTTTTAACACCCAGGCTTTAGCTTTACAACTTTTTCTTTTATAATCTGAACACCAATCCACCAATGTCTAGTGTCACAATCCTTTCTGGATTAGTCTTTTTTGTAGGAATTTGCTGATTACATGGAAAGTAAGATGTTAATAGCTGATCTCTGTAACTACCACTAACTATTTGAATTTAGTTTCACTAAATTACTTAATCTTTTTCATTTGTAAGAAGAGTAATACTACTTATCTTATCTGAAGTTTGTGGGGATTACATGAACTACTGTATGTAAAGGGTCTAGTATATTATTTAGTCTTTTGTTTAAGACAGTCTCATAAGTGGAAAATGCACTGCACTTGGAGTTTAAAGTCTCTAGATTTTCACATTTACTTGTGACCTTGGGTAAGCTATTCTGACCTGTTGGACCACATTTTTCTCAGTTTTTTAATAGCACGGTCTAAAGAGTCCTTAGTATCCTAACTTTATTAGTATTGGATTCTAAGGCTGGCTCTGAGTAACCTGTCAAGAATGCGTCCTCCCTCTGTGCTCATTAGGAAAGGCATGGATAGATGTACCTGAGCATAGAGAGGTGTGGGGAAAGGGACCCAGATCTGAGACTGGGCAATGAAAAGACCTGTTGTAATGTAGTTATGTTCTTCACTGGTGTTGATTATGGTATTTGTAATGTGTTTATCAGCTTTTTCAATACTGTGACTGAAAGATCTGACAAGAACAATTTTAGAGGAAGAAAAGTTTATTTGGAGCTCAAGGTTTCAGAGGTCTCAGTCTGGCCAACTTCCTTGCCCAGGGCCTGAGGGTGAGGCAAAATATCATGGAAGAAATGTGTGGAGGAGGAAAACAGATTAGAACATGGCACTAGGAAATAGAGTGTGTTCTGCTCACCAGGGACAAGATACATACTTCAAAGGCAAGCCCCCAATGACCTACTTCCTTCAGCCATACCCTAACTGCCTATAGTTGCCATCCAGTTAATTCATTCAAGTGGATTAATGCACTGATTAGATTAAGTGTCTTGTAACCCAATCATTTCATCTCTAAACTTTCTTGCATCATTTCACACATGAGCTTTTGGGGACACCTTATATCCAAAACATAACACAATGAGCATTAGTTTCTTCTGGAATACCCTGAATTGCTTGATTACAGTTCTGACTTCAAGAGGATCTCAAAATGCATGCCAGTATGGATGCTGCTCTATATAGTAAACAGTCTGTAACCTTGTTGATTGATGAACACACTCCATTTGAGTGAGTTGTATATTTGTGCCTGAGAGGTAGCAGGGGAACCAAGGGAGTTGCTGTTGATGGTCATTACCATGTTGACCAGTGACCACATTTAGCTCATCATGAAGTTAATCAAAACTGGTGTCTGTGTCCAAGATATGGTTTCTGTTCAGAAACCACTGGGAAGTAGACTATCCCCAAAGTAAGAGGGAACTTATTTATTGAGAAGAATTTGTAATATATGATATAGAAGAATAATCTACACTGAAATGAAGCTACACTCAAGGCAATTCATCAAGATGTAGGAGAGTTTTGTGGTTAAGGGCACAACAGTTTTATACTATATAATTTTGGCCAAGTTGTTTAATCTAAGCCTCAGTTCCCTCATAATTCAGAGGGATAGAGATATTGTTGTTTAACTCAAATGATTGTGTATGTGTGTGTGTTTGTATGTATGTATGTGTATAGTATTGGGGATTGAACTAGGGGAGCTCTACCACAGACCCACTGAGCTACATCTCCAGCCCTTCTTATATTTTTATTTTGAGACAGATTCTAAGTTGTTCAGGCTGGCCTTGAACTTGTGATCTTCTTGCTTTAGCCTCAGAAGGCGCTGGGACTATAGACCTGTGCCACTGTGTCCAGCTTACATGATCATTTTAAAGAGATGGTATAAACGTCTGAGATATGTTAGTCATGGCTAACTATTATATTACAAATATTAGTGTTTTTACAAACTTCAAATTTGCACCACCTTCAAGGTTTTGCTATACCTAATCTGATAAGCTACAGAGACCTGAAAATAAATATTAAAAACAAGTGATTAGGTCATAGGATGATTGAAGTAGTGGGCATTTACAGAGAAAAAAATTAAATATTTTGAATCAATGTACTGTGCCCATTAGTTTTCATCATACTATTTATCCTTGAGATTTTACATTAAAAAGGAAGCCATCTTCTTTTGCTCTTGATTAATTTCGTTCTGTGTATATGAGGCAGGTTTATAAAGATACTAGCTACCTAAGCTACTCACACTACTCCATGAACCCATTTAAGGTAATTCTTTTGAAGTTACTGTCTCTTTATGTGGGACAAATGTATGTAAATTTGCTGAACACATTCTAACCCTGAATACTGAAAAATCCTATTTTGTAACAATTTAAAAAATGGTGAAGAAATAAGCAGAGTGGAATGTTAAAAACAAAAAACCATCAATCCTAAAGAAAGTGAGTGGCAAGGTATTGTGGAACTACTGTTATGAAAAGGAAGAAACCACTGAAAACTAGTCTGGTTTGGGCTCAAGTATTTTTGTCTCGATGAGCTTCAACTTTTGCTTGGTTCACAGAATATTCAGTGAACTCTCAAGATTCTATACAATAAAAATGTGTGATAGTTTTAGCTTAAGAGCAGAACACCTGGAAGGGGTGGTTTCCTTGTGTTTCACTGTTTGAGTCTTTCAGAAGAGAAGTGAAATTCTGTAATCTAAGTTTCATAAATTTATTTAGTTTTGACCTGTACTTTCATGTGCAATTTCTCCCATGTCAAGTCATATGGTAGTCTGTTTGGAGTTGAAAATGTAATATGTATTTTCCCAGGCAGTGTTCTCTATAGATAGAAACCTTAGAGATAAAAACAAGATCCTAGCTTCCTAACACTTAAAACTTAGAATATCCTTTATTCAATTTTTAAAAATTTTCCATAATTATTCATTTATCTTTGATTTAATGCATGATTTTTATTAAAAACAATTTGATTAGATTACTTGTACTGAAAGAGAAATCGTGGTAAAAAAATAACATAAGATCTGCCATATTATCCATTTTTGAGCATACAATTCAGTAGTGTTAAATATATCCACATTGTTGTATAAAAGATCTCCAGAACTTTTTCATCTTGCAAAACTGAAGTTCTGTACCCTATAAATAACCACTCTTCATTCCCCTCTCCTCCTTAGCCTTGGTTAATTTCATCTTTTAAGTGAGGTGTCTATGTTTTGTGATTTTAACTGGACGAAGCTATTTTGATGGATTGTAAACTATAGGAGTATTGTGTACTTGTTTGAAAATATGGACAAGTGGCAGGAATGAGTACCTGTAATCGACCCTTTGATAAATTGAACTACAGGATACTACTTAATGGCATACCTGAAGCCCTGAAAGGCAGATATCATTCACAGTTTTCTTTTCTTTTTTTCCCCCTTTTCTTTCCTTTCCCTTTTCTTTCGTTCTTCTTTTCTTCCCTTTCCTTCTCTCTTTTTATTATTCTTTTTTAATTGGTGCTGAGGATAGACCCAGGGCTTTGTGTAGACTAAGCAAGTGCTCTACAACTGAGCCATATACCCAACGCTCGCTCATAGTTCTGAATAGTAAGGTTTACAATTAAAATCAAAACCAGAAATGGAATGATACAGAAAACTCTGATAATGAAGGAAGGTAACCACTGAAGCAGATGAATATTTTAAGGAAGTTGTGAAATCATTTTCTATTGAGATTTTTAAAAAATATTGAAGCCTATATTCACTTCAATATTGCGGTTTTGTTGAAGCAATACCAAAATGCCAAAGAAGATGTTAAACAGGTCTTAAAGTGTTTTTTAGACCTTTTAAGTCTATAATACCACTATGGTAGAAATCAAAATTCATAAAGAGGGAAAGCGGGTTTTAATATTTTAAAGCCCATTTGTGTACTGAAAGCATTTCAAAAATGTTTGGGATCCTGATTGGAAAATAAACATGGTAGACAAGGTTTAAGTGCCAGGGAGGGGATAAGATTCTGAAACTCTGGCTTGCTTCTCCAACCACACAGTCATGATGATGAGATGTCATCTGAGTGGCCACCTACCACCACCATCTTATTGGTTCCTGCATACTAATGTTATGTGGATTATGGTGTACCCCTGATGACTGTACTGACGTGGTAGTGATGATGTGAATGGTGACCATCCAGAATCCTAAATGACCCATCCGTCTATTAGGTCTCTCTCCTGACATCCCAAAGTTTGGAAATTCAATGCTTAACAAAATTTTCTACTCCTTCAAAGAGTTAAATTTATAGTCCTCATGACCTGGAGTTACTCAAGGGTTGGTTATTAGTGGGTTTCAGGTACATTTTACATTAAATCGATTTTTATGTGTCAATTTTGGACCTCAATGATCCTTTATAAACTTTTTTCCTTGGTTAAAACATAATTTGATTCCAAATAAAATAAAATAAAATAAAAATTTTAAGGAAATGACCCTTTTTAAGTAGGAAATTGTTTCGATTTGTACAATTTGTAATTCTACATCAGCATATAATAAAATATAGTAATGTGTTTTTGGAATGAAAGCTGTAGCTTAATTTTAATAATGGAGAACAGGAGGGTGGCTAAAAATTAGCAATATTGCATATCTTAAATTCTTGCTACATATTGGTTGAATTAATTAAACACAAAGTCATTTATATTTAGTTGTTTGATTTTGGAATATATGGTAATAGTTAACATTTCACGAGTATTTCATAATGATGGTTTTCTTATTATTAATACGAATTTTCATGTCTCTGTACTAAGACATTTAGTCTACTCTAGGTTTATTCTGAGTGGTGGGGAAAGTAACCTAAAATTAAAAATATGTTTCAAGTAATCTACAAATTCCTTGATCCAAGCACAGATAATCAACCATAGATGCTGTTAATCCTCTGTAGGTAGTGATGGGTTATAGGAAAATATGATGGAGAGGAATGAACAATTACAGAAAACTATTTAACCAAGTCTGAGTTGGTCCTGAGGATTTTTTGTTTGCTTGTTTGTTTTAAATCCTTCCCATGGTGGGGAATGCAGAGATTATTTCCTTATTAATTATGACATATTGGCATATGAAGGTAAACCATATGTGACATTTCTCTACATGTCTCACCTCCTTCATTAATTGAATTGATTAGCCCAGTGGCCACTAGGGCTGAGTTCCTCTCCTTTCTCACATTCCCATCTGATTTCCTTCCACTTTAAGAGGACAGCCTTCCTGGTTGGAGGAAGCCTCATCTTAAGATTGGAGCTGCCCTCTTCCACTAGGACCAGTGCTAATTTGGTGAGTGCACTCTTTGACTAGGACTGTCATCTATAAGTTGGAGATGTTAAACAATGTGGAAGGACCCCAGGGGCAGTAGGAACAGCACAAGGTTAGAACCCTAGGGACTTTGTGGGCAGGTTCAAGGAAGCTATAATAACTTGAATAAAAATTACCACATCGAAATGTTTTCTATGTACCAGTTGCTTTATGCATCATCTTGTTTAATTTTCATAAGCCTTATAAGGTAAGTCTTAAATAATTAATTCCATTTCAGTATAAAAGAACAGAGACTTAGAGAAGTTTAAATGTTCCTCAGGCTTAGGCAGATGGTAAAATAGACCTGGAATTCACCCAAAGATTATCATCACAAATATGTCAATTAATTTGGTAGTACTTGCTATGGTGGTGGTAGGGATTCAAGACGTGGCTGCCATTTTCTGGGTGACCATTTTACCCAGTTTTGCCAATTAGATAAACATGAATTTTTAAAAAGTCAAATAATTTTCTTTGAGAGGTTTCCTTTTTGTGTTTTCACCTCTGATTATTTTCTTCCCAGTTATCATATCACTCTTAGATCATAAGCAAAGGTCATGATTCCTGCCTATTCTCTGCCCTGAGACAAAACTCTGATTAATTAGAATAGAGGAACCAAAAACATGGTGGCCACTCAGTTACACTGTCTGCTCTTTGGCTCAGCTATCAGGATGAATTCAGATTAGACATACTCAAGGATATCCATGAGTAATAACCACAAGCTTTGTCATAGATAACTGTATTGTGTGTTTAAATGTACAACTCTGTTTTTCTATTATTATGTGATATTTCATGTTGACTTGTCAAACTGAAAAATACCCATATTGATTTTGCAGAAAGCTTCACATACGAGATAAATGCACTCAAAGATTCCTCACAAGTAGCTCTTTGGAGCTTCAAATGTGAAATGGATCATTCCTCAATCCGTAATAGACCCTTCTGTGAAGCTCTTCAATCAAACCTGAGAATTCAAGGTGAAATTGAAGGGAGGATGGGAAGCCTCTACAGGGGATGTGAGTGAACTAGCTGAGAAATGAACCTGGAGTGTTTGCCATGTGCTGTCTTTTTTCAGTTCTTTTCTTTAGCATAGGAAGACTGTCAATCAATGTGTGACCTTACATGCTATATGTGCATAATACCTGAGCACAACAAGAAAATCTGCAGGGGGAGGGTCACGTGAACCTTTGATTTCCTTCCATTTGTCATTTTTCTGACAACTTTCAGGTTATTTTTAAAGTAGTTATTCTATACATTTTGTTATATTTTCTCTCTCTATGGAATAATTAATTATATTGTCAAAATTGATATTTTGAAATTTTATGCTTTTGACAAAAGCATAAATAAACCTTTAAGAAAGTTAGTGACATATAATAACTCCCTTAGAAAGAATTGAAATATTTTGTTAAGTAATGATTCTAGTAGGTACATCTTACTTAGGACTCATGTTGATAGATCATGTAATGACTTTTAATTAATTTGCTTCCAGTAGGGTAATAAGACAAAGTTTTCCTTAGTAAGAGAAACACCATTCTTTTGAAATTAGTTTTTACATTACATTTAAAATTTGTTTGGTGCCACATTTCCAGGTGGACATTTCTTGGTTAATTAAAAAAAAGTCTAGAATCTTCAGTGGGCTATTTAGTTTGGAGAGGCAGTGAATACTGACACCAAACTAAATAACAGAAACTCTGCTTTGAATCTGTGCTCAGATGTGGAGTACGTTTGAGGATAGTTTCTGATGCGCGAACTGCTATGAAATGATCGCTATCCCATAACTATGTCATAGTTTTCCTAAGCCATGGAGACAGCGTTGTTTGTAAAGCTCCACTATTAGTATAATCTTAAGAGCATATTAATTGCCCAGGAGGTTTATATATTTGTTTTGCACATGTGATTAAAGATCACAGCAGCTTATGCGGCATAATTTTTGAGATGGAGAAAATGACTATTGTAATACTTGCTACTCTCAGTTTCCTCTACAGCAATGCCCTTACACCTTTCTTTTGCAGGCATTCTGTAGCATCCTAAACAGAAGGATATTGCAGGGAGCTGATTCTGCTTTGATCCTTGTGCTTGTTGTCAAAGCGCTTGGGATTGAAGAGACTGTTGGCTACAATTGACTGTGACAATTAGGAGATGATCAGAGCCCTAGAGTGGAGCACTTAAAGGGTAATTTACATGTCAGTTTGTCGAATAAAAAAAAAAAGATATTCAGCTAAGATTTTTTTTTCCCCCCTCAGAGCCTTGTAAACTGCAATTTGTGCTCTGGTAAGAAAAACCTGGCAGAGGAGTTAGGATAGCCATTACCATTTGAAAAGAAGCAATCATAAGGCCGCTGCTGAGCCCTTTGTCCACTAAAAATGCTGATTTGCAGGCAGTGAGTGAAAAAGTGGAACTGTCACTAAATAAAACCTTGAGCTAGGTGACTACCCTCCTCCCTAACCCTTGGTGGCTTTTTAGTGTTGGTTAAAGGTGACTTTTTTTTTTTTTTTAAATGTATCTTGAATCCCACATTTACTATTATTACTACATTGTTATTGGTCATGAATGTCCTTTTCCTCCCCCCAAAAGAATCAAAGGATGCATTGAGAAAAAGGTAAGTGGAACACAAGCCAACAGTCAGTTTAAATCAGGCTGAAGCTATCAGTTGTGTCAGATTTCTTGTTCTTTTTCCTTCGGTGCACCATCACAATTTTCCTCTTGTCCTTCTGTGCACTTATGTTATTTTCCCCTCTACCGTATCAATGTGTGCCTAGGTTTTTTTCCATTTTTACCTGTACTCCAATTTAAAAAATAGAAACTATATTTCCAACCTCCACATATTTAGCCTATTTGGGTGCGCATGGCTACGGTAGCATCTGTCCATGATTCACTACTAGTCACCTGTGGTCATATCTATACGCTTCTATTAGATAATCCATATATACAAGTCAAAATAAATAGCTAAAATGCTAAAAGAAGAAAATTGTTAGCAAATACAAAGTACTAATAGTTACATCATTTAATTGTCAAATAGAATAAGAAAATTAGAATTATTGCAATAATTTTTAGTTGTTTTACTTGGAAATTATTACTTCTACCACTACTAAAATATAATTGCAAGATTTTCACTTGTATAATTGTCTTAAAAAAATGTATCAGCACAATCATCCTGTGCAGAAATAGGTAAGTTTGGTACATGTATTTAATTTAAGGATATGTATTAACTTTCAATTGCGGGTGTATTTTGCATTCTGTTTTTGGAAACTGAGGTATAGTGAAGAGCATTTTTAGAAGGGCAGTGTAGGGTTAGAAATGAGTGTTTCTTTACTGAAGACAGCTTAGAGCATCTACAGCCTTCAAAAGCAGGGGCTCCAACTCTGAGAAGGTGTCTGTTCATGGTCCTTCACCATGACATGTGTGACTAGGTTTTGAGACTTCCTTTTTTTTTTTTTTTTTTTTTTAATTAAGGAAGTTACTACCTTATACTTCCAAATAAGAGAACTTTAATTTCTCTTTATTTATTTGTAATATCTTAACCCAAACCCAATTTTTTCCCAAGATATGCATTCTGCTTTTGTAGGTTTCAGAAAGTCACCATAATCAATATGGAGGCTTGTTGAGGGAAGATGGCAACTCATGGTCAGACATTGGTGTCCCCTAAAGCTGCTTTGCAGGAAGACTCTTACTTTCTTTAAAAAGTTTTTACACTGTCTAGTTTCGCTTGTGTACTTGCATGCCTTTCAAAGAGCTCACAAGCAAGAAAAAAACAAGAATGAATAAGTGCATCAGTTATTAGGTGCAAAGAGGATAATGAGAGAGGGAGTCAAAAAGGGTCTGGATTTCTTAGCGTGTGCCTGTAGGATGCAGGCAGTGGTAAATCTGTATCAAAAATCAAGCACAGCAGGAGGTGTTCGTCTCCCAGGTAATGGGTAAATGATGAGCAGATGAGCCATCCTCGTATTGATTTAAGCATTTTGTTCCAGCCAGTCACAATTAACTTTGATTTGTTTTTACTTCCCTCTTATAGGTTTGCATTTAAAACACTCTTGGAGCACTAATTGTATAAAATTCTAGTAACTGCACATTCTTGTTTTAGAGAGGTAATGAGTGAATGAATGAAAAGGCAGGGATTATTCACCATTCTGAAGGAAGATTGTCAGAACATTTCTACTTGACTGAAAATTTTTTGGAAGGTAAGCTGGAATAAGAATCTTGCTGTTAAAATAAAGTGACTCTGCATTTGTTTTTTGGATGCTTCTTTTCACCAAAAAATTCTGCAGAACTGTTCTGGAACTTACAAATTCATTTACGATTTATTAATAAGAGGATATTTTGGTAAGTTATATATGAAAACATTTAAAAGTACACTTACTTGACTCTTAATGAAATGAAAGCTCATTTGGAATTATTTGAAATGATATTTTTTCATTACCATCATACCATTTTATCAATGTACAGATTGCCATGTGGTGACAAAATAAATTTTTGAAAGGCTTTGAATTGTAAATGCATACTGTTATGGTTTGGATATGAGGTGTCCCCAAAAAGCTCATGTGTAAGACAATGCAAGAAGGTTTCAAGGAGAAATGATTGGGTTCTAGCCTTGAAGTAATCAGTGAATTAATCTCTAATAGGATTAACTGAGTGGTAACTGGAGGCAGGTGGGGTGTGGCTGGAGGAAGTGCTTCATTGTGGGTGAAGCTATGGGGTATATATTTTGTATCTAGAGAGTGGAGTTTCTCTGCTTTGGGATCATCCTGTGAACTGCTTCCCTCTGCCATTCTTCTGCCATGATGTTCTGCCTCACATTGAGCCCTGAGGAATGGAGATGCCCTTCTATGGACTAAGACCTCTGAAACCATGAGCTCTCAAATAAATTTTTCCTGCTTTACAATTATTCTGGTTGGGTCTTTTAGTCAGTGCAGGGAAAAAAGCAGCTAAAACAGATACCTAAGGAAATGATATGATATGTACATTTTAAAAGTAAATTTACATGTCATATATTGAAATATTCCTGCTACTGAAAAGTCCTAGAACTTTCAGCATAGAAATCCAAAATACTTACTCTCTTGTTTTAATGAAAACTCTTTCTATGAACTTGTTTGGAGATAGCACTTGGGTTGCCAGATTTGATGAATTAAAAAAGAAAAGAATGCTCATTAAACTTGAATGTTCTATAACTAATAAATAATTATTTAGTGCAAGTATGACTCATGCCATGTTTGCATTTTATCTGTCAACCATAGATGGCACTCTGATTGGATAGAAATTACAATCATGCATTGAATGTATAATTTAATTATTTATAAATTGTGATTTCTATAAGATTTCACCTTTCACTGTCAGTTGAAATAGGCCAACCAGCTTGCTTACTTCAAATATAAAACAAAAGTCTTAAACTCCTTGATGCTGAGTTTAGTTTCCACCAAAGTGTTCTCAGGGAAAGTTGTGACTAATCATTTCCCATGTATAGTGATGTCTGACTAATTAATATGGAGACTTCAGAGAAGATACCTGAAGAATGTGGCTTATCTGTGTGGATCAGGCTTTGACTGGAGTTGATAACTACCATTGCAGAGAGTTGAACCACGCAATGAGAACCTGACTGTTTGTGAACCACATCTTTCCTTTTGTGACAGTACTGGGACTATATAAGATAGCCAAGTATGAAGCCCTTGTGATTTTGATCTTAGTAAGATCTTCTGGGACAGATTCTATTTCATCAAACTTTTATTTTGTTTCATTTAACTTTGGTTGCATTAGTGCAATGATTATGAAAGACTCTGAGCCAAAATTTATGGAAAACCAAACACTTGATTTATTTTGGGGGCCAGCATTCATTTTTGATAGTATGATTTTTCCCATGTGTTCTCAGGACTATTTTTGCAGATAAATTTAGAGTCCATGTTGCATCTTCTAAACTCCCTTTGACTGTAGTCATAGCTCCAGTAGACAGTTCCTAGGAAGCCCAGTATGGGTTTGGGCTGTTCTAGCTCCAGAACACATTGTGAATCTTCCCAGATCCTGCCTCAAAGCCTTCTCCAGAGCTGCAGAAACTTGTTCATTGCTTCCTTAATCATGGAAATGTGGGGGTAACTAACCCCTCAAGAGTAATTCTCAAGCAGTTGGAGATGAGAGCGAACTATCTTTTTGGTAGGTGGTTCTGAAAGGCAGTGGGCATACTTGACAGAGGGTGTCATTTTCAACAGCAGGGGTCCTATGTGCCCTTTTGTAACAAGATTTGAATTTTCCTACTCCTCTTTCTAAGGATAATCAATATGCATATGATTACTGGTCTCAAGCTCTGCTTTCAGGAGAAGCACAACTGAAACACTTCTGGTGCCCATTTCTCCCAGCACTGCAGTTCTCAGCTCTCTATCTATGTCTAGTTATGTTGCTTCCTTTGGTTCCATCAGTTTCGATTTTCTTATCAGAAGAAGAGAGTTCTGCCACTGTAACTCCTACTAAAACTAAGTCATAGGGTTACCAAGTACATTATGCACCTATGATTCACCCAAATTCTTCTTTATCATAAAAAACATTTATTAGATGTGAAGGTGTATCTAAGGGATCTGTGCAAATGGTTTCAATCAGTACTCAAGATGCCACCAAGAAAAAAAAAATCAGAATTCCTATTTTGCAGATGGAGAAACTGAGGCTCAAAGAGATGAAGTGATTTTTTTTCAAGACCACACAAATAGTAAGTGCAGAATAAGCATTGAGTTCTGACCCATCTGACTTCAAAGTTCATTCTTTGAACCACTATACCATAGAGCCCACCAGAGAAAGCCTTTAGAAATAAGTTTCTTTATATAGGAATGGCTGAACAGATAATTGAGTAGAAGATAGGAATGATAGGGTTTACATCAAATAAAGCAAACATTTTTTAAAAAGGTCTTCATATCAACTTACAATTGAGCAAAAATTCTGAAGTATTTGTTCCATCATGAGCTCATAAATCTATGTTTGTTTTGGTTCACAGTACTTTACACATACTAGAACTTGATAAGTAATCTTTGAATGAATTAATTACAGTATTGTAGAATATAATTTAAATTGACTTTAATGAGCTCAAAATTTTAGTGATTTACTTTATTAAAAATTGATTATAACTTGTTTCAAGATGATTTACTTGAAAAATTAAAATCTGAATAGCACCTTATATAATTGAGAACAAAATGCTTAGAAAAACATTATAATATTTTTTCTCAATGAAATATGGTAACTTCAGGTAATTGGAAAGTATGGGAGCAAAGGGAGATAGAAAGGTTCCATCTGATACTACAGTGACCACCTAGTTAATGAGAGGTCAAATGTAGTAAATATGAACCTCTGTGGACACCGGGAGAGGCAGCCCTGAAGAAGCCACAAGATCTGACTTCCATATGGGAAGGGTGGAAGAGTTACTAACTCTTCTTGATGACTTTTCTTTTGTCTGATTTTCCCTATCTTAATAAAATTAACATGTAAAAATATCAGAATTCTAAATGCCTTAGGAACTGGCTGCAGCTATTTTGGGGATTGATTTTTATAAACCTAGTGTCTTTATCTTATTGCATTTTTTGAAGTACACAGGTAGGGATTTGCCTATGGAAATCTTCCCTGACTTTTAATTTATAGAACTATTTCATTCAAAATGCCTTTGCTGTTAGGGATCCAACAGTATGACACTTTCTAAAACCTTCTAAAACCTTCATGAAGTTGTTAGTTTTGAGCAATGAATAAGATTGAGCAAATGCAATTTCTATTTGCTGGTTGCTGTTGGGGTTCTTATACCAGTGTCTCAAGAGTGAAAGAAGAAACTACAGCAGTCCTATGGTATTGTCACTGGCAGCAGCAGTGAAAAATAAAAATCAGATGTAACTTGACTTTCCATGATCACCGATGAGAGCTATGTAACAAGCAAAAGTAGATTTTGTTTGTTGGATTACAAACCAGCAAAAGAAAGACTGATGTTTTCCATTCAACATGTTTTCAGACAGATTCAATACAAACTAAAGGAACTTCACTCTTCGTATAAATGCCTACAATTCTTCCCACGGTATTTAATTTTTTATTTATTAATTTTTTCATTCTTTCTATGTGAGAACCAAACTTTTTCTTGCCTATAGATTGTTATTTCAATTGACTTAATCCTAATTATTAATTTACAATGTAAACTATAGAAAGTATCATTATTGTGCACTTATTTTTATACCAATTATTATATGGAAATTCTAATTAGGATTAAGGTTTATAAAACTGCAACTACTATGTGAATAGATATATATGTCAGCTACTTCACAACTGACACAGTTGGAAAAATTAGACACACATATGTATTTATATAACCAATGCTAGCAGATTCCATCTAGAATATTTTTTTGACCAAAGATAGTAATTCTGGAGCTGCCCTTTATTCAAGTATTTATCAATTGTCTCCTGTGTCAGCCACTGTGCTAGGTGTTGAGAGTATCAAGGTGTCTATCTCCTGTCCACAGAGTGTTCAGTCTAGAGAAGTAGATCGACAATAAACAGTTATATTAATCAACGTTCACTTACAAGTGGTGATGGAAAATCTGAAAGAAAGGTTTATTGTTCCATAAAAGCATGTTGCAAAAGCTTCGCCCACACAGGGTGGTGAATTTGAGAGGCTGAGGCAGGACAATCATAGGTTCAAGGCCAACATGGGCAAATTAGTGAGACCCTGTCTCTAAATAAAATAAAAAGGGCTGAGGATATTGTTCAGTGGTAGAGCACCTGCCTCATGTAAGCCAGACCCTGGGTTTAATCCCCTGAACCACAAAGGAGGGGGGGAAATGATTTGTGGAGTTGAAGAAAAGGGAGAGGAGGACTAAGGTGAGATGATGCCAGAGAGCTAGGTATGGGCCAAATCAGTATACAGAGTCCTGGGTGCCATGCTAAGGATTTTGGCTATGGAAACAGACCAATGGTTTTGCACTGCCACCCGCCCCTCCCCCCTGCCAGGGGACATTTACAATGTCAGGAGACACTGGAATGTTACAACTGGGTGAGGAGTTATTGGCATCTAGTAACTAGAGGCTGGCTATTCTGCTAAACATCCTAATGTACGGGACATCCTCCACTGTAAATAATTATCTGGTTCAAAATGTTGCTGGTGCTGATGCTGAGAAACCTTGACACAGAAATGAAATTTCTTTAAAGAGTTTTGAGAAGGTGAGAGGGGATGACACAACCAAACTTGCATTTGAACACCTCATTGTGGCTGTGATACAAAATGTGATTTGAAGAGGTGGTTAGAAATGAGTTAATATGGTTTTCTAAAAAAGTAGGTGAGAGATGATGGTAATTTTGACTACTCTGATGGGAAAGAAGGTGATCTATTTTTATTTTCAAGGAAAGTCATTCACCATGCATTCTGAGGAGGTAAAAGTTAGATAAAATATGCTTTACCTTAGCATGACCTCAAATATTTGCATGTACACATTTCTACAGGTGAAATTCAGAAAGGCTAGAAATGAACATGGTGTCCTAGGAGGTAAGATTTAAATATATCTATTTATTGATTCTTTGCTTATTTTTATATTTTTCTATGAAAATTTATTTTTATAATGAAACATTTTTATAATGAAAAGGGGAAAATAGGTATAATTTCTAGCCACAATCTCCCTTTCCAAATATAGATCAATTGCACAGACAAATCCAAAGCTATAAACAGTTACTATTCTTTTCCTTAAATATTTTCATAATAAATATGATAGATTATAAAAATAGAAATGAAAGACTTGAGGGGGGAAATCACATTTTCAAAGGATATGTAGTTATGAGTACGAACTAGTATTTGTCCTATGGTGGGGCAGATGATCCCTGGTTTTGTTTTTTGTTTGTTTGTTTGTTATTTTGGATACCTGATGGTCAAATCAAATTTCCATTTCTCTCAGAGTGATTATTCATATTCATAGAGTAGAATACTAACTCTCAAAGTTAAAGATATAATTTTTTTCCAGAAGCTAAATTGGTGTTAAGTTCTTGTATGCTTGAAATGAAATCTGACTTTTAAAGGAAATGTTGTAATTCAGTACTGCTTGTTTTTAGATATATTTAACCACCTATTTGATGTTGAAAAAAATCACTTAATTTCCACAGACCAGATTTCTTTTTCTGTTTTGGTTTAGTACACATACCTTATGATTCTATTACTCAAATTCTTAGACATATTTGGATGGCAAACAAGTCATGGTCATGATGAAATTGAACAGCTAGTATGTTACTACTGCAATGTAGAATCAGATAATTGGGCCATGAAAGTCCCATATTTAAGGTATTCTTTGGTTAATAACCCCTTCATGAATTACATTGCTTCTACTTGTCACCAGCAAACCTGGTTGTATTATCACATAATTAACTTATTGACTAATAGTTAATGACCTTAAAGAGGTGCTGACCTTCCATTCAGGCCATAATTTGGGTGCTGAAAGATCTAATTTATAATTTTATTTTATTTTTTACTTATTCTTTAAGTATGATGTTCCCTAAGCACTGTATTATGAAATCATACAATACTTGGCTTAGTGCTTGGAGAATAAGTGACTACTTGCATAAAATGGGTCCACTATAAATAATCATTACAAAATATGCAAACCAAAGGGTCTGGTGGAATAAAGCAAGCCTCAGAAAACATTATTTCCAGAATGTTCTAGCCATGTGAACTTCAATATTTATATTACCTCTCAAACCTTCTTTTCCAAGTATTTTAAATGAAGGAATTAAAACAAAAGATCTGTAATTTTTTATAGCTCTATGTTTTATGCATTTATTGATGATTATAATTATGGTATATAAGAAGTGCTATAATTGGAAGGATATATTTTCATTTTTCTTGACTATTTCAAAATTTAATAAATTTAAGTGGAGTCAATATTTTCTGTGGGACTCTAAGAATATATTAGCCCTCTGAATAAAATTTTATTTTTTGATATGTAGATAAAAAATAATTAAGGATTTATAAAATGTTTTGGCTTCATTCACATGTGTCAAAAATCCAGCAATAAAAATGAAGACTAACATTTAGAGAACTGTACACAGGCTTTTCTAGTTGTGGGTTGATAACAAGGTGTTAGAATCATAGGATGCAGAATTGCAGATTGATGTTTGGTATGTGGCCAGAAAATACAGGGTTGAAAGAACATTTCAATTTATGTATATTCTCAAGATTTTGTTATCCAGTCTTAGGCTGTTTGATCATTTGCTGGTATTCATATCCTAACTCTTAACCTCAAACTAATTCTTAGACTAAAAATGTTATTTATTCAAGGTTAGGTGTGGAATTCAGTAGTTTATGAATACAGATGGCAAGAAGAGTAAATTACCAGGAAGAGTTTGCTTGTCCTACCAGTATTAAGAAAAAATAATGTTAATATAGCATATATTACTTGGAGCACTCAAAATTTATACTCATTCATGAAGTCTAAAAATGTGTTCAGAATATTTTCTCTTTTAAATACTGCTCCTAAATATTACAGAAATCTAACTTTAAATTTATATATTTTACAACCACGCTTCTTTATTATTTTGTGAACTCTACATCTTTGAAGTCATTCACGTTCATCAATACTTCACACCTGAAAAGGCAGAGTAATATTAATGTGGCCATAAGTTGATATTTGATTATTCTGATGTCTCCTATTGAAGAGGCAAAGTTTACAAATAATGTCATCAGTAATGTTCTTTGGCAGTTACATGTTTTAGATTATCTTCTTATAAATACATATCCTATACATATTGTACATTTCCATATTCCCATAATTTATAACTATAAAATATTTATCACTACAGTGTATCAACAATAAGGCAATAGCTGGAATCAGTCCCATACTAAATGTTTGCATTTTCCAGAGGTTCAGATACCTAAGAGGGATAGTGGTGTGCCAAAGGAAGGAATAAAAGACTCTCGGTAGAAAATATTCAAAAATGGATTTGATATCAGATTTAAGGGGAAAATATGCTGATAGGAAAAAGTATTTTCAGGATTAAATTCAACATTTGTTCCTTAATAACATTTGTCATCTTCCAATTTCTCATATGTAGCAAATTAATTTCAAATCATTTTGCTCTTCCAAGTGCCTTTGTGTATTGTATTTCTTTTTTCATATTCTTTTGGATAACATTTGAGAAAAAATAAGACTACAACAGTCAATGATTACATTCAGGATGGAAGACAGTTGTAAGACCGAGGAACAGGTGGAGTATGTATGACAGGAATATTCACTTTTTGTGCCACCATTTTGTAGTTGCTCAAAAACAAAAAAAAAAAAATTAGCAAATGGTGGATATTGTTTCTTTACAAAAAATGGTTCTGTACTGGATCCATCTGCGAAGTATAAACATGTCATCAGCACTCATTTTCCATCTCCAAAAAACATTCGCCATGTCCATATTTGATTTTCAAGTGCATCTGTGCACTGATGGAAACCTTCCCAACATGTTGCCACACGACTGCAGAACCCACACATTTCTGTCTTTGAATCAAGCTTTCACAAGATCCTGGCCTCCCCTGGGCATAAGCTTGTTTCGAAGTTGCAAAGGTCCTCTGAGTGACCCCAATAAAAAGGACTTCAGTCAATGTCCATGGTAAGGCTAAGTTGTTCCTTTTAGGGAGGCAATATTGTTCATAAAAGTTTTTTTCTACTTTGTTCAAAACATGTTTTATATCTTAGAATATTTCTTTGGATCCCCTGATGTACTTCCCTTAATTATTACCCTTGTACTGTTGAGTTTCTCAATGACTAAACTCACATTTGAGAGAGAATGTGATGATCTCGATATTAGTTTAGTTATTCAGAAAGTTGAAGTAGAAAAAGTAAGGAGTTCACCTCAGAAAGTTGCAGGCAAGCCTCCTGAGTTCTAGGAGTCCTTAACGTTATTGATGGTCACATAACCTCAGAGTTCAAAACATTACTGAAAAAATTTCTTCTCTTCACAAACACGTTCAGAAGTGAACTCCTTGGTGTAGAAAGAAATTTTATTTTACCTCATTATTTCCCTCCACAGTATGAGGGTTACCTTCACTATAGAGCAAGGAATAAGCCTTGCCTGTCATTTTTAATCAGGTTGTTTTAGGTAATTTTTGTTATGCCCCTCATTACTGAATTGTTTATCAATAGGTGCAGCAAGTGTCACTAGCTTTTCTCATCAAACCAGGTCTGACAAAGCAGTGCAGTGCTTGGGAAAGAGGCAGCTAGGTGAAACTAATGCCATAGATGTTTGATTCATTAGGAGCTTATTGTTAACGGGGATGTCTGATTGTAAAGGCTCAGTCAAGCAAAAGAGTGCAGAGTAATCAGTCGGATTTATAGTTTGCAGGGCTCAGAAAAAAATCAACATAAACCTTTGGATAGAGCAGAAACAGAAAAATCCCCTTTGGGCAGCCCTAACCTGGAACCAGCCAAATAAGGTCATGCTACATGAAGGTTTCCTGTGAGGTGATGGGAGATAGAGGCGGATTAGAGCCATATGGCATGGCCTATCATACCTTCTGACTTCAGATAACAAAGCCAAGCTTTGTGCTTAGCTGTTTTTGACTGACATCATCAATTTTATTTTATGTTGGTCACCTCCGGTAACAGGAAAAAATGGCCTAGGGTTGATAACACAAGCTTTTTTTTTCCCCTTTAGTATTAAGATGCCTAGAAGCTAGTTTTGTGCTGTTAAAAATTTCAAAGAATTAGTAGCTTCCTCTTCTATCACCCATCCTCCAGCAACTGTCAGCCCCCCTCCCCCTTGTTTTCAGTTTGTACCTTGCAAATGAGAGGCAGCCTTATTCAGAACCAGATGTAAGGCTCCTAGAGAATGAGCATAAGCTGGTGTACTTTAAGCCTAATGGGAAGTTTTATATGCAAGGGCCTTGAACTGATTAGTATAATTCCCTCTTTAATACAGCTGTCCCTCCAGATTAAGGTAAACCAAATGTTGCAATCAGAGATTAGTGTACCTTGCCAGTTATTAACATCCCCGGGTGCTCAGCAAGCACGTCAGACGCTAATGCTGTGTATTTATTTGCTACTTCCCCACTGTAACTTGAACTTCTGCACCTGTCAAAGCATTCCAGTGTAGAGAGGGGCATTATTGGAAAGCAAAAGTTTTATACCTGTACACCTGTTTTGTTTTGTCACAGTTAAGATTTTCTTTTGGCATGCCAAGACTGCCAGGTGCTTTAATCTGCTACTCTTTTGGTTTTGTAAAGAAAGATTGTTTGCTGAATTGTATTTGTTACTTTCCTATGTTTTCATTTTTGCAGCTGGAGAGCTACTCACCTAAACTCTGTGTGTGTGTGTGTGTGTGTGTGTGTGTGTGTGTGTGTGATTTCTTTTAGGTGTCATAAAAGAGGCATCTATAAAGGGTGAGGTTTCTGTCCCAGAAAATACCACACCTATGTCTCCTGTGTTCCTCAGCTTTGGCTGTGTCTTTGTTGCAAGGTGGGTCTCACAGCTGTAATGTATTTGGCAGGATATCCTGCCTTCTTGCAACCCAGATGTCAAGAGAGACAAGGTCCTGGCTATCTCAGAGAGATCTGGCTCTCTTTCTTTTCCACCCAGGTCACACTTGGACTCTTGTCCTGAATCTATACAATGAGTACACTGGCAAAGTTAGGGGCAGTAGCTTGGGGTGTCTTTTGGTCATAAAGTTGGTCCCTTCTCAGCACTCACTGATCCTTTTTCATTGGTGTGGCAGATGTGCCAACAACTAACGGAAAATAATGGAAAGTTTCCGGAAGAGACCTACTATTTGTAGAATAAAATGCCTCTGATTTTTATCAACAGCTTTTATTGCTCAGAGATTGAGAATCAAGAAGTGTTTTCTGTGAAAAATGCTCAGTTTGCTAAGTAACCACTGGGGTCATGTCAGGATCTGATTTTTATAAATATGTGGGTTTGAAGCATGTAGCTATGTTCTTTTGGAGCAATCACCTGATGCCAACAGTGGCAGGGCCACACCAGCCCCCTTCCCTCCAATTTGTCAGACAGGAAGGAGCAGCCCTCTTCTAGCTTACCCGTGGCACTGGCAGCAGTTACAGGTTCAGGTCACTGTCAGTGCTGGGGAACATTCATTTTGCTTGCCCTCCTTACCCTAACTCCATCGTGGTATTTGCACATTGATTGCCTGGTGCAGAGTTTCTACATATTATAGCTTAATTGCAGATTTTTTAAAAAGACAAAAATATGTTCATATCTTAGGAATTATGTCTTGCAGCCTACTAAATATGCTAATGCAGCACTAAGCAGGGATAAAGTTCTTGCCATACCCCCCAACAGTTGCGTGGAACCCGCTGCCAAGTGATTGTTAATTGTGAAGCACAAGCAGGCTTTGCAATCCATCTTAATTGTCATACTTACTTCAGGTTTCGTGATAAGGCTCGATGTTCTGTTTAAAGTGACAATGTTGACAAGGGGAAAGGGTGTGGGCCTGAGCCTGTGGTTCTGAAGGGGTTGTGTGCTCTGACCTGCCGAAGGTTGATATGGATGGTCTGTGAGGGGATTTTAGTTGTCATGGGGTCCCCAGGCGGTTGAATGGAGAGACTGTCTGTCCTGCTTTTTCCTGTTAGGATCCTGACACGTGGAGCATTGATGAACTCAGCACAACGTTGAATGGGAGCTTTTTGGCAGCTGAGACACTGGGGCTAAGCTGCAGGTCAGAGATAACACCAGTGCGGATCTCCTCCTGCACACAGCTCCTAGCCTGCTTTCTTCCCTCCTGAGTGCAGGAAATGGCTCATGTTAAATACGTTCACTTTTCAGTTTTCCTTTCTTCTAAAATGGAGCTTGACAGATTGGACTTTTCAGCTCCCCCTTTTTTCACCACCTCTGCTTTCTACCTCAGAAATACTCTTCAGGAAGCAGGAGTTAATCTGGGTGAGGAAATGATAAGGTGATGCTTGATTTTCAGGGGAAAGCAGAAGGATATGGCTGACCCATTTGCTGCACATGAACTTACAGCTCCCCACCTTAGAGTCTTCTCTGAGTTTTCCCCTTTACATCTCTTTAATGCAGACCAGAATAGTGATAGAGTGGAGAGTCTACTGCCTGGACAAACGTAGGCAAACACCAAATTGCATTAAGTAGCATTCCAGAACAAGAAGAACAGATTTGGCAGGTGATCTTGACTTTTAAAGGGTGCTTTTCCCATTATGTGTGTGACCCTCTCTTCAAAGGGTGCATCTCTACTCACACCAAAATGCTGTGCACTGTTTTCACATGGAGCTGAGTTTTGCAGGTTTCCGAGATGTGGAGAACAAAGAAAAACTGCCAGCAAAGAGTTACTCTAATAATCTTTGGCCACCATCCTGTATTCACTAAAGTGAAGTAGAAAGAATTCTATCTAGTTTTTGTATCTGTCCTAAGCTTGGGCAGTCAAAGTTTCATATAAAGGAAAGGTATTTGAAATGAATCCTTGTGTGGTACTAGTTTGTGAATGTGAAACTAATAACTTGAAACCACTCCCAGGCCAAGTCAAATTCTGAGTTGGGGCTTCAGTAAGATATGAATGTTTCCTTTTCTCCAAGTTGAGTTTATCTTGCCCTTAGAACAAAGAGGGATGTGTATATGAGTGTGTGCATCATGTGAATGTGTGAATGCACATGAGGTAGAGAGAATAGGATGCGGTAAGAAAGCGATGCAATGGAGAGAAGGAGATGGGAATGGGGAAAGTTTTCTGTCAAGGTTCAATAAGCATCAGAAAATAAAAGGGTTGTGGGTAGAATCAAGAGTAACAGAACAGTTCTTGGGCTAACACCTTGGAATAAGTAGGGTGAGGTCGCCTTTTGATCTTTGCCACCTCTCACCAATTTTGTGCACCCTTACGTTCTCAAGAGGGCACAGGGGAGAGGAGAGAGAGAGAGAGCCAACCAGAGCAGGAGATAGATAATGCACAAATAAGATAAATAACAATTAAATATGGGAAGTCAATGACCCTTGTGAAGCCATGTCAGGCCTTCTATAATAGGACAGTTTTTCCAGTCTTCCCTGTCTAACTGTACTATGTATTCTTCATCCTTTTTGAGTGGTGGGACTAGGTCATTCCTGGGCTTAGTCAATATACCTCTCTGGTGGTTGCTGAAAGAGGACTTCCAAGGACCTCTGAATTTGCCCAAATTTAACTTTACAGAGAACAACTAGAATGGAACAGACTAGGATCCAAGGAAATAGTTGATGTAATGTGTTTAGTATAGTGACCAGCACAGTAGACATGGGGTATATTCTTATTATTCATCTTTGAAGAATGAAGCCTGTCGAAATTCTTGTTGAATACTTCTGTTGACTGTATTTGTTGGTTGTCATACTGATGGAGAATTGGGAGCTTGGTAGGGAGTCCTATCTTTAATGGAAGATGTATTTTTGTGTATTTTTCTGTTTGATCCAGATCCATTATAAAAATGTGAATTTTTAAAGTTTACCAAAACCATTCTAATCCTATATATATATGACTGCATGTCATTGTCCTGAGATCAAAGGTGGATAGATATCTGCACAAAGTGATTTGAAGAGCCTAAAATTTCCATATGTCCTCAAGTGTCTCCCCAATTAGCCATGGCACCTGGTAACACATCTGATCCTGATATTTCTGCTGGCAGAGCAATTCCTCTGAGTATAAGCATATTTCTTGATATTTCTCAATTAGGATATTTGAGAGAGACCACTTTTTATTATTTGAATAATTTTGATTTCTCATTTGCTGCTCCTGTGATAGCTGGGAGGAGAGAAACTGCATGTAAATGGCCACTAAATGAAACTGTTAACGATAGTGCAGACTTTTGACCATAGAATGGATCAAGGAGTTTAGTAGGTTGGAATCTGTATTCTCCCAGATAATTGTTGATCTTAAGACATATAGATACCAGGAAAAATCTACTCAGTTTTGTGAAACAGAGCTTAATTTTGGGTTCTTTTTTCTGTTCAACAGGACCTTTCATTTCTGACACCTGTCCTAACTTATGAAAGAAGTGACTTGTGCCCATGTTGTATTGGGACCATCCAGTCTTCTTCATTCTGAAGACCTTTTATTAGGGATTATCAAATATTTTTTCTACTCCAGAAGGTAGGACAGTTCCATGAGCATACCTCAATTGTGAGAAATAGGTGTTCCATTTCAATAGAGACTATTACATTTTATTTCCCAGGTCTTGAACTTGTGGGTTCAAGTGATCCTCCTGTCTCAGCCTAAGAAGTAGCTAGCACAGGTGTAGGCCACCATATTTGTCCTTTTTAATAAACAGTACATTCTCCTGGGATTCTGGGATGTCCTTTTGGGAAGGCATGTTCATGTTCTACATCTTTATTTACATCCAACCACCATATAAAAGTTGTTCCCTTAAACAATACCCTAATCATCTGGGGTTTAAAAAAATTTTTTTTTCACATAGTTTGTCTGTTCTTTGCCCTTTCTCTATGAGTAAGACTTACTCTTTATAAGTTTGCATATGTGTGCATATAAATATGTTTTTAAAATAAGAAATTAATCCATCCTTCTTGTTTTGCAAGGTTTGAGTTAATGGTCATATAATCTAATCCCTTAAATTTTTTTTTTCCATATATTGCATGATTTTAACCCTGGGTGTTTTTATTTTTTGTTTTTCCTACTTTATTTGAAAACTATGTGTATTCTCATTCTGACTGCTCTGACTGCTCTGGTGGTTTTTTTTTTTTTTTTTTTGGTATCATTTTTTTTTTTTGAGAGGGTTTTGCTAAGTTGCTGCTAGAATTCTCCTTTTGCTTGGGCATCCTGAGTTATAGGCATGAACCACTGTGCCTGACTTCTTATCTAATTGGTGTGTGTGTGTGTGTGTGTGTGTGTGTGTGTATGTGTGTGTGTGTATTTGGAAATACCAAAAATTTTGAGTGAAAGTAAACTCCCATATAATTCTACCATCTACAATTAAATATTGCCCCATTGGGTTGTATTTTTCTATCTCTTGACTCATTGTTTTATGTGTTGAGAATGCATGTATCACTTTATAATTTTTAAATTGTTTTTCACTTTCCTATTCAGAGTTTAAACTCTTCAAGTTCTATTTCTTTTATGTTGATGGGTCCCAAGTGGGATCAATATAATACTTTAGTATTTAAAGCCAAATCTGGCTTGTATTCTGGGAAAGTTAGCTCACAGCCTCTACATACTATATTTTGATCTTCTTAATATGCATTTTCCTGCTCTGAATCAGTGATTTATTTTTTGATCTTTGCTAATACTTCTTTTCAAGCTTGAAACAAAAGAAATTATCTAAAAATAGTCAAAGACTATTATCCACTACTTTAAAGTAGCATGAGCCAATAGGTTGACACCTTTGATCCTTAGGTAAAAAGTTACAGTTCTTTTGTTGGCTTTCTGCAAAAGGAGGAAGTGAGGGCAAGCTACATAGTTTATGCTATTTTATGCATGAAGGAACCTACTTTTGACAGCTAGTCAACAAGTTTCAACATTTTTTTAGGTAAAGTAACTCATTATTTTATACTTACTGAGTTAACCCCTGCTATGTGGCAGGCACTTTATAGGCCTGAGGATTCCGTACTAAACAAAACACACCAAAATCCACCATTGTGATAACTTACTAATTAAAAGTAAAGTAGCTGAACTTTTAAACTTTTTATCTAAAATTCCACTTAAAAAGCGAATTTCTAAATTTGGAGTCATTTTTGAAGTATGTGGGGGAAAGGTCATCTTATTGTAATATTAATATACTATTAAACAGCATCTTTCCTTTAAGAGACCCTTCTCGATTGCTACTCTCCCAAGTTCCAATTTCCAGTTGGCAAAAAGTCAAACAAATGTAGTGGCCAAGACCCCTCTTGATAAATTAAAAATAAATGACCTTGATTTTTATATATGTTATTTTTTTGAGGAGGAGGATAAAATTAGGCAGGAGGGGTAAAAGCAGATCTGTTCTCACCACCTTGTGTCGAGGTGCAAATGTTGGATGCAGAAGTAAGAGAGGTCTTTTACTGTTTTGGAACAGTCTTTGATCTGATGTTATGGGGTTTGCCACTTAGCTAATTTGATTAGTAATGGAGAAATAATTTTTAATAGTTAAACAGAGAAATAAAGAAAATGAAAAAACCAAAGGGCTAAAAATGTATTTAATTCAAATGACAATCCACGGAGGTTCTACTCGATGTCAGCACACTGAAGGTGTAAGAAAGTATGTAGGAATTAAGAAACAGAGCACAGCTTGGTTATCTTGGTGGTTTTATCACCCATTTCTTTCAGATTGAGTGTGTTGTACATAGTTTGACAATCAGGCACCAAGAGAGATGAATTTTACAGACAAAATTGGACGTTTTTAAAGTCAGAATTCAGGATATGCATAGACAGTTAGATTGTGGCAGGGGCATGTTGGGAGTGCAAATGGATGCTCTGAGAATTACCCTGGATTCTAAGTTGGTAAGAATGGAGTCTTTGTTACTTTTTTTAGGAGTTGATGAAAAAAGTATGTGTTATAACTCGACTGAGAAAAGATGAGTGTGTATTGGAGACAAGAACTTGTGCAGCTGAAGAACTCAATCTGTGAGATAGAATATAGCTGCTGACTAGTGCCTGAAGATGCATCTGTCATCTAAGAGAGTTGACCAAATTATTCAAAATGCAGGGAAACTCAGGAGAAGAAGAAATGAAGGTAGAAAAGGCAAAGAGAGGGATGGAGAGAGAGAAAGAGAGAGAGAGAGAGAGAGAGAGAGAGAGAGACACCAAGTCAATGAAGGACAGCTACAGTGAACTGCGTTAAGGCATAATTGCTCTGAAATTTTGATGTCAGCTCATTACAGAAAAAAAGATGATATTCTTTACACAGAATTTGTGCCTATAATTATTTGAAATGAAATGATCTAGGAACAAAGAATATAGTAAAACTATGTTTAATAATAATGATAGAAAATCCTTTGTGAAGAAAAATGTAGAGACTTGGAGTTTATCTGTTTCATTTTTTTTGGTCTTGCTGGGTTGAACTCAGGACCTCACACATGCTAAGCATGTACTCTTACCCCAAGTTTATCATTTGATCTAGATTAGTGCATTGTGCTTAATTTCTAAAAATGTAGGCTATGACCACTCTTGATTTAGTTTCAAATTCATACTTTTTTCTTTATTTCTTCCCTAAACTCTGTACTTACTGTATCTTAAAGTCAGTCAAGATCTACCTGCTCATTGAAGGGTTCCTTTCGTACATGTCTTACAATACTGTTCACAACCTGAAGAGACATGTATGTTTTCTATTATTTATTGTGGTCACAAACAGTATTCTTTTTGACATGTAAGAAAGCAGAGATAGTGCTTTAATGGACATGTACAATATACACTGCATAGTGTGCTACCTCCACGCTTTGTCCAATAAATATTAATTGATGTTGATGAGAAAGCACATTCACTAACAAGAACCTCCTGCCTCACTTCAGGTCTGCAGAGGCTTGAAGATTCTTGTGAGCTGGAATGATGCCCTGTTGTGGTAATTCCTTATGTTTAGGGTAAATGAAGAGATGGTTCTACTTTTCAAAAGCAGCATCACTGGTAAATGTAGCAGGATGTATGCATTGCTTAAATTAATTGTTCAATGCTTTCTTGATTCAGAAAATAAAATATATATTGCATATACATAATATATACATATGTATGTGTATATATATAAAATTAGAAAAAAGACATTATGTCTATCTTTTGAAGATTCAATCTATTTGGAAATAAGTCTTTAGAACTAGTTATTTTATGTTCAGCATTTATTCATCAATAAATATTCATAAAGTTTCTACCAAATACAAAGATGAAGAAAGCTCCAGTATATCCTCAGAGAACTATTATTTTTATTTTATTTATTTATTTTTGTAAAACTGGGAATTGAGTGTAGGGTGAATCTATCACTGAGTCACATCCCAGCTTTATTTAATTAATTAATTGGCTAATTAATTTAATTTCAAAAAATTATTGCTAAGTTGCTAAGTTGGGCCTCAACTTTGCAATCCTCCTGCCTCAGCCTCTTGAGTTGCTGGGATTATAGGTGTGTGCCATCAAGCCTGGTTTATTTTATTTTTTTTAGTTGTCAATAAATCTTTCTAAAAATTTTATTTATTTATATTTGGTGCTGAAAATCAAACCCAGGGCCTCGCACATGACAGGCAAATGTTCTACCACCAAGCTACAACCCCAACCCCTTATTTTTTAAAAACAAGGTAAAGAACACACAAAATTTATTGCATGTCCAAGGCATGGGAGTATTAGAATCCCCTTAAAGAGCTTTTAATTTAATGTGTTAAAAATTACTAAAAGATTGTTATTTTTACAGGAGTCAAGGAATGCTGAAGTGAAAATGACAAAAATATCTAACTTTGAGGATTCCTTATTTTGGGCCATATCATATATCAGTTGAGCAGTCTCACTCTCTCACTTAATCCTCATAGCAGTTTTCTAAGGCAGATACTTCCTCCCCACTCTCCAGATCATGCAGCAGAGAACCATTCATTGTGTTGAGATACTGATGGTGGGTATACAACCTAGGACATGGTAGTCTGAGCCCAGGGCTAGAGATGCCAACCATAAAACTCCACTGCCTCCTTGGCGGGGAAAGGGAAGGATCAAAAGGGGTTTCACTTGATCTGATTCATAAAGGACTGGCAGGATTGTGGCAGGTGGAGCTATGGGGAAGCCATGCCCCTTTGAGTCATTGCATAGGAGGTAGAGCTTTACTTGGGTAGTGCAGAACTCAGTGGTGCATCAGACATATTCAAGGGATGCACTGGGGAGTTGGGGCATTGGAGATTGAAAAAGATCCAGGACTAGGGTACAAAACAGAACAAAAGATATGTAATAAAAAACAAAGAATGGATATTAAGTAAGGATAATCATTATGGAGAGCATTTCAAGAGACACTGACTTCTTAGATGAACTGGATTTTCAGCTAGGATTTGAAGTTTATGGGAATGAAGTTGAGAAGTATACCAGCTACCCAGAACTCTGTGATTTAAATAGAAGATTAAGAACACAAGAAAAAAGAAGAGACCTGAAACAACATTACTTATAAGTTAAAGGACTGCTGAGGGATAAGATTGAATAGGTGAATTTGTATCACTTGAGTACTTCTATCTCCCCCAATTGTGTCCATTACAGGTAATGGCCCACTGTCCTCTCAGCTGTTCAAGTTAAAAACAGGACAATTCTTCTTAAACCTCCTTTCTCCTCTCACTCTAAAATATATCCTGACTCTGTCCTGCTGCCATTCTTCATTAGATTTCTCAAAAATCCAACACACTACTATCACATGGATTTTCTTCCTTGCTAGATATACTCCAAAGGCCAACCATTCCGTTTAGAATAAATTTCAACTCCATGTCCCCCATATTGCCAGCCTTCTCTCACTTGGCTTTTTCATTTATGTTTCAACTTCCTCTTATCTTCACTGTTTGTTTCTTAGACTTACCTCAGGGTATCTTTACTAATCTTTTCGGAATGACCCTCTCTTCTAGCAAAAACAAACAGCTGAAATATCCCAGCTTTAGGCAGCCCTTTCCTGCATAACCAACCTGGAGTTTGTTATGAAGCAGGTATTCATATTTAGAAAAAAAAATTGAGCACAGTCTTTTTCAATCTACCCAACTGTATTTTCTTTATAATGCCTACAATTTTCTGAAATTATTTGAAACAATGTCTATTTGTTTTATTTCTTTTGATCCAGGACAATTTAGGCTGGAGGACAAGACTAACTTTCTTACCCAGTGCTGCAAACTCAATGCCCAGCAATGTCCTTTTTTTTTTTTTTTCTTTAATTTATTTTTTTTATTGAACACAAATGGAGTACAGCTATTGTTTCACTGGTTGTACACAAAGTAGAGTCACACCATCTGTGCGTTCATGCATTTACACAGGGCAATGGTATCTGTCACACACTCTGTTATTAATTTTACCCCCCACCCGCCCCCACCCCTCCCTTCCCTCTATGCTAGCTATCCAGCAATGTCCTTTAAACACAGTAAGTCTTAATAAAGATTTGTTAAATGAAGACAAATGAAAAGAATGAGGGTGAGAGTTGAGGAATAGGAAGAAGGTCACATTTAATCTCATAAATGATATAGAGTGAATAAATTGTGTGAATATTTTTTCTTACTATTTTCAACAATTAACTAAGTTGCTGTCTTCTTGCATACCAGTTTATTGATGATGGGTATGTAGACTAAGAGTCTTTTGTGTGGCAGGGGAAAGACAAGCCTGAGATTTAAAAGAGGGGAAAAAAAAAGGTCTCAGTTAATCCACTGGGTGGGTGAGAGCTCAGTCAGCATGCTCTCTGGAATCCAGACAATTCCGTGGCAGCAACTCTAGGGTACAAGTGTTAGGGAGGTCAGATGAGTTGAGTTTGTGACATGTGCAATCACTCTACATGTGTTTGATTTTTCTGTAGTGTTTCATGGTGACATTTAATTTGAATGGGAAATGACCTCCTTGTTCCCATTCCTTTCCTAGCCTGCATAGGACTTGTTCCTTCAACAAATATTGGTATTTTTATTGATCATAATTCTCAAATATCTTAACATATGGAATTTACACATTATTTTCTAGTAGAAATAGAGACTTCAAGACAAGGAAAAGATTGTAGAAGCTATTTATTTTCACTTTTAAAAGTAATACCTTCCTGGAAAATAAGTAAATAATTAGGCGAACTCCAGAGCTTTCTTGGAAGGAGTCTGCCACGGTAGGTATGGGAGAATTCCTTTTGCCAGCCTTGGATTTCCTCATTTCTTCTTGCACTTGTGTTGGCATAGTTGGTGGATTTATTAGTTGTGTGTCGTACAAGCCATTCATTCATGGAATATGGCCCTGGTAGAGGAATCTTAATCTGAAAATAAGATTGTCATTGTTTTTCATTGGCTTAGGGGACATCTCACATAATGGAACAGCATTCCTAAATAGAAAAACCTCAATTCAAAGGAAGAAAGAGAAAGAAAGAAAGAAAACAAAAACAAAAACAAAGAAAAGGTAGAGAGAGAGAGAGAGAGAGAGAGAGAGAGAGAGCGCATGAATATGAGGGAGGGAGGGAAGAAGGGAGGTAGGTGTTCTCAGTGCAATTAGTCGAAACTGAAAAATTAAGATTTCATTTTGTGCAATGCTAGTTGCCTTGCCAGTCTCAAGCTGGCACTGTGGGCTTGCTGTAGCTGCTGAGACTGAGCTGAGGAAAGGAGACAGTTTGCTTCGGTTTTATTGCCCAGCCTCACCATGCGTCTCAATATGTTTTTGATTTTGTATTTTAAAAATAAGGTGAATGATCTCAAAAGGAAATCATTGCAGGCAATTTTATTTTTTGCTTTTTCTAATGGACAATTAAAAAGCAATCCTGGTCCCATTCCAGAGATTTTCTCATTTCTTAGTACAACTGTAATTTAGGCACATTGAATAGTGTAATGTTGTTATTAGATATTATCGTGTTTATTTTATTCATGAAAATGTGTGACACACCTTATTTGTATTCTTTTCAAGGAAATGTCCTGGAATGGGTTTTGTCCTCATTCCTTTTTGTGTATGTCATAAGGTGAGTGTTAGAATTCAAGTTCATAGGAATTAGAATAGCTTTTCTCTTATTTTTTTTTTTTTTGAGTGTATAATGATCTTGAGCTTTGAGGACTTTCAATAGACTATTGTTGCTTGCATTTTCACAATGCTCCAACCCACCAAGTCCCACTGTGACACACTTCCTATCTCCAGCAGCAGATATTTATATTTCACATTAGAATAAACTATAATTAATTTTCTTTAGAAAAATTTTTGGAATTTTGTTTTTCATGATCTATAAGGTAATTGGAGATACCCCAGGCTATCACAAAACCAGGACTGGGAATCACTGGTTTAGTGATTAGCACTTTGCAAGCCTTCAAAAACATATTAAAACCAGGATAGATTGTCTAATTTCTGGTGGGTGGATTCACTTTGGTATAATGTAATGTGTTAACAAATGCTCAGAGTGGAGGTTGTGGATCCAGAAAGATGGCTTTTGCAAAAGGCTTTTATCCAAATTAATTCAAAGGATAACAGGAACATTTGTGTATTGGGCAGAAGGAATAAGGTGACTCAATTAAATGACAGAGAAATCTCCAGAAAAAATAAATTGTCTCAAGTCAATCCAATTCTAACAATAACATTTTCATCACTGGAATCGATAATCCTATGATAAACACATAAACATTAAAAAAGGATTCTCATTAAATATTTGGGTGTGATTGGTAATGAATCAAATATTGAAACCAAATATTGCTTTCTTTAAGAGTGATAAAGTTCTCTTTTAGGTGTTCTAAAGAAAATCATCTGAACATGAGAAGGATTAAAAAGAGTAATTTGCAAATAAATTCACCTGGTGAATTTGGGCTTGAAGCTTCCTATCTTAATTCATTTTTGGCTCCTTGCTTAGCTTTAGCTGTGGCGACATGCTGAGAAATTTGTGCCAAGTTCCCCCGTTTGCTGGAACATTTGTGCAAGGCAGTGGTGAATGAGTAAGGGAAGAGCGAGCCTCAGGATTTGGGTCCCACTCAGTGCAGGATCCTCGCAATGCCTGAAGAACAATTGTGTAGCTGGCTAATTGGTACTGTTAGCTGTTGTCATTGCAGAGATCCAGGAAGGCCATTTGGTTGCTGTCCACATTCAGAGTGGGCTCAACACATTAGTAGTCCTGGTTTGAGAGAGTTCAGGGTCCATCAATCTGATACAAAAACCTAGATCTGCTTTGTGGCTTTCTGAGATAGATTTAGGAAATTTTTGTGGTGTTTACAGGTATGAAATTCAAGGATCCACAACTATATATACAGAGTGAAAACAGATTGGAGTAAGTAAACAGGTAGACTGAGAGTAGATATGCAACTCTGAAAACATTTCTGTTTTCTAGTATGAGCATCTTTTGGCAGGGACAGACATCTGGTTCAGGCTTGAGGAGTGTGTTTTGCCTGGTGGTCTGCAGGGTAATTGCATTCCAAAAGATAGAAGAGACTGCCTTCCTGCTCCTGAGACTTCTGGAAGGTAGGCTGTCATGGAAGTCATGTTTCTCCAGCCTATTTAGGGTGGATAACAGCACATGGCCTGGTTTATACAGGTAGTATCTGATGAATGTACCAGGAGTCTTGTATGTATTTTTACTATAACTCTTTCTGCAGAATAACTTCCCTTGCTTTTTTTTTTTTTTTTTTTTGAGTATATCTAATATTGGGAGAGATTCCTTTCATTGTTAACCTTTCCTCATCTTTGCTGTCTAGATGTACAGTGACAAACCCAAGTGAAGAACCATCTCATACCAGGAATGATACTGTGGTCTTGAAGTTCTCAGCTTCTGTATACTTTCCCCTCTTTCATTTTTTTCCCTTAAAATTTAATGCTCATTTATATAGTTCACCTCTTAGGTCTCTCTAATTTTTGTATCATTTTTGTTTGGAAAACAAAATAAATTTCAAAATTGAGAGGAAAAAACAAAGATAGATAATTTTTTTTTTTTTTAAATCACCCTTTCTTTCCTATTCTGGAATGATTTAGAAGGGAGCAGTGCAACTTCTTTGATTGGTCTTGTTCTGCTTTAGGTCACTTAGGCTTTCACAGTTCATTTGTACCCCATGCTGGTGGTACCAAGGTCAAGGGTTTGTTCCTCAAGTGGGTCAGTTTGCTGCATATTTTCCCAAGAGTACATGCAGAGTCAGTGTGGTCACTAAGAAATGCTGCTCATAAAGGGGCCTGGAGTACATACATGGGTAGTAGGCGAAAATCCAGCCCCACTCCTGGGAAAACAAAGCCTGTGCCCTACTGTCATTTTTACATCTGGACAGAATGTGCCACTTAAAATGGAGCTTGTTACTCAACCTCCCTGCATCTCTGTCTCCTCATCTGTCGAGTGGAGATAAGATTTACTTCCTTTCTACTTCACCAGGATCTGTGAAGATTAGATAATGGCTGTAAAGTCCTTATACAAAGGTACATGCATTATCATAAATAAGGAGATTAACCAACAGATAAAAAGGAAAATATTTAAGGGACCTCCCAAAGTGTATTGCCTAATAATTTTGAATTAGTATCAGCAGTTTGCAGTCCAATCCATTCTGAGTTTGGTTTGGCTGGATAAAAGTTAGGTGTGAGTGTTTGACCTTTCTATTTATTTATGAGGTTAAAAAAATTGTTTGATAGTGAACATTTGTATTAATAAAAACAAAGTGGTCTTTGAATCTGAAACAGGTTTATTTGAAAAGAAGGTGAAGGGGAAGGTCTCTAGGAACATATGTGCCACTGAGGAATATTTGCATATATTTGATCTGCAAGCATGCTCCACTGATTCTCACGGTATACCTTGGAGTGTAAGTGGTAGCAAAGAGCTGCTGCCATCACACGGTAATGTAGTCCGCTCTCTCCAGCTTTATTATGGCATAGGGCGACAACTTCATTTTTAGCGTAAAAAAAATCCTCTTCGCTTAATTCAGACAGTGACCTGCAGGCCTCATTCTGACTGAAGGAGCCATTCAGAATACTTCCAGACAAAAGCAGGGCTTTTTCCTAGCAACCAGATCAAAGCCAAATCTCCCAGAATAGCTCCCTCCCAGGTTTCCTTTGGCTCATAGGTTCACAAGGATTCTGAGGCTCCTGGTATCCAGTTCAAACTGCTCTTTCAAACTGAAATGGAAAGGAAAACTCCTGAGGAATTTTCACAGACTCTGAATGCTGGCGAGCATTGCAACAGCACTTAATCTTGGGAGAACATGGTGGTCATTTGGAGCATCCCTAACTTTGTTATCGCCTGCATCTGCATGTACATTCTGTCGGACTCCTAGAGAATGAGGTCTCTGTTTCCTCTCTGCCAGTACCTAATATCAGCTATGTCCAGGAGCCGGCTGATGAAGACTTCCTGTTTGTTTTGAGTCACTGTTAGAGTGATAAATATACTTTAGCTTTCTGCTTGGGGAGGAAAGAAACCAGCTGCCCTGAACTAAAGAAAAAAATGCAAAAATTTCACTGAATGGCCCTGTTATCAGAGTTTCAAGGGCAGCAGAAAAATGAAAACTATAAGCCTGGGTGAAGTAAATAATTTCCATATTAAAGCATCTTACTGCATGCATAGACCTAAGTTGTTTGTCTTTAATCATTTAGGCGAGCCATGCATCTCCCACTCTTCTAAGACTAACTCAGAATTGTTTAGAAATTTTTGAAAATGTAAACTTACACTACAGAGTAATGGTGAGCTATATAAATAAACAATTACAGTCGTGGTTTTTTGATCTGACCACAAGCTTTTAATGCCATTTTTGCATGAACATATAATGCTTCTGGATAAACAATAATGTTTACATTGTTTGGGGCATCCACTGTTATACTGAATCATTTGCATACATGATTATTTGGATATAGAGTAATCCAAGAACAAAAGAATATTATAAAATTATTAATGCAGAACAACAGAAAAATTCTGTATAGCTTAAATAGCACTTCAAAAATCAACGTGTGGAATTTTAAAGTTGTGTTTTAATCTGATTTTTGTTATTTTGTTTTTAATACTTTTGAATTTGATTACCAGGGTGACCTTTGAGTGGAATTACAACTTTAATTCCCATCTGAAAGACAGTGAATTTCAGAAGTCTTGTTAAAAGTCTTGACCACGACATTTTGTCATTTGTCTTTATTTTTTTAAGCTTAGTATAGACTTGGCTTTTAGAAGCTGTGAGTTGAAAATGATGGCAATGACTTGCATGCCGTTGAAGTGGATGTGGGTTGCTTATTTCCTCCCAATAAGCATGATCTCTTAAAATTATTTCTACTAATATAAGAACAAAAATTTATTAATAATCTACCATGAGTCTTCTTGTTCAGAAGAAAGGAAATTTTTGATTAATAAATTCAAAATAAAATTAGCATGAACATTTTTATACTGTCAAATTAGTAATGCAGATATGGAGGCGGGAAGATGTGCATTGGCCTTATCAAATGTTTCTGGTTGATTTGTAAATTAAGACTTGAAACTGCATAGGAACAGTTGTATGAGTGGAAGGTTCCCCAACATTTTGGGGTCAATGATTGAGGCATTGACACAGGGCTTCCTGGTTGAGCGAACTACCAACTGGAGACTTAATGATTTCAAAGCTCACAGTTAAAAAAAAAAAAATAAAAAACTAGGTGATATTAATTATTTGTACAGGAGGGCATATATTTAGAAATAATCAGCACATCAGTTAGGACAAAGTCATTGATTCAAAATATTGTTTTCCCTTTACAAACATGCTGTGATGTATATTTAAAAATACTCTTACTTACTGATGTAAGGAGGAGGGATTAAAGCCTTTGAAGAACAGGACTGAAGATGGGAAGAGTAAAGAACAAAATAATACACTTTCTGTCATAATGGAGATCTGTGAGTATATGAACATAGAAAGAATGGAACTAGAGAGTAGCTGGTATTAAGAGGAGTGGAAGAAAATATTGAAATCAGCATTTTCTGTGTGTAGGTCCAAAGAGGGGTTTAGAAGAAGTGTGACATAGATGTACTTGCAAAGCTAAGTATGCTGGGCGACAATTTTAGTGACTGTGTCTGTTTCTATACTTTTAAGGAGAGGGGAGAATTTGATAGGAATACATGGAAGTAGGCGTTCAGATGAAGCTTTTGGTTTTTTGTAAGATCTGTCATTGAAAATAAGTCGAGGTCTGGGGTTGTGACTCAGTGGTATGATGCTGGTCTAGCATGTGTGAGGCACTGGGTTCGATCCTTAGCACCACCTAAAAATAAATAAATAAAATAAAGGTATTGCGTCCATCTATAGCTTAAAAAATATTAAAAAAAAGAAAATAAATTGAGACTCTAATTGGGTGGGACCTATCACTTACCAAACATAAAAAAGTGTGAGAAAACCACCCTTCACCTTTTTCAGTGTTATTGAATGTCACATATCTAGTGAAGTGAAACTATTACGGTCCAGTTGATGCTGCCCAAGTCAAATCACCATTCTTTTCTGCAATAGTACTTGCTTACATAATTCAAATAAGCTGAGTTGTTACAGAACATTTGTTATACAGCCCTAAGGAATGAAAAATCTGGAGGACTCCCACCCACTTAGAACCAACACCTATCTCTTCACGACTGAAAGAGCACAATAATCACATATTAGCGTTTTGCACCACCATTTACAAATATTTTTTCTTACAATACCTCTTATTACCCTTGGCTGCATCTTGTTCTGTATGTAAATGAGAACAGTACAGGTGGTCATCTTTCCTGTGTCGGTGGCCATGAATCCAGCAATGTGGTTCATTTTTAGCAATCAGAGATATTCCCCATGCTGCTTAATAGTATTTCAGGAGCATCTTTCTATGACCAGGTTGGTAAACCAAGGTTTTCAAGTGTAGTAACTTGTAGTAAAGGGCAAAAGAGCTCCACAGAGGTTAACCTTGTGTCTCTCTGAACTTATCACGATTCCCCACACCTTATCCTAAGAGTTTTTGACAATTCTGTTGAAGAAGCCATGGGGAGTAAAGTTATGTGATATTCAAGATATTTACTGTCTGGGACAGGATTTGAAAAAGAATTAATTTATTAGAAGAAATGGGGGGACCTACGGGGAATGTTTTTCACACCTATTTTCACACTTCTGAAGTGATAAGTCCAGCCCTCACAAAATAAAATGGCAGATTTCACACTAAACCCACCCAAACATATTCTTGTAGCCTCCTACCCTGCTTGTTCTTTGAGAATACAGGGGCAGCAAGATGTCTTGCTCAAACAACCTGAAGAGAAAGATCTTCATCATTTTTGCTCTGCCCTGTGTCTTGCTGAAGCATGTGCTGTCATCCATGTTTGAGGCTTTTGGGGAATGACTACATTGTCTTCAATGACTTTGACTCCAGATCAATATGTGCTTCTTTGCCCAATTCTTGATCTTCATATTGTGTGAATTAGATGACTGAGCTCATGAATTTAACCAACTCTGCTCATAGTTTCCGCATGTCTTGAATTCTGTTGACCACCATTTTTATCCTTTAAGAGCCACTCACTGACATGAATAGAACTCATTTCTCACCATCTTTCACATGTCAACATGGCCTGATTGATCATAATCTAGAGTTACAGAATGCTATCATTGGAATCAACCTCAGAGATCATGCAGGGTAATGTCTAAAAACCAACCAACATAATTCTTAATTTACCAACTCTCAAATCTGCTTCTCATCATTTTTATCCTGGTTAGGAAATACCATTTTCATCTAAGTAGATTTGGAAGGAAAAGCTCCCAGGACTTATCCTTGATTCTTTGTCTCCACTGCCCTCTATCTATTCATTTGCAGATCTAATCTGGTTCTCCTGAATCTATCTAGTTCATTTTCTGGAGACCACCATCATCTCTGGCCTTGATATGCTAAGAGCCAGAAACACATCTCCTTGCTGCCTACTCTCCATATTTCCCTCTGTCATTTTCTACATATCAGTTTTTGAAACTTGGCTTTTAGATTTACTTCCTTTATGATTTTTCTGGTTCTGCTACCTCGCTCCACTGTCAGCTCCAGGAGAGTGGAGGCCTTGGGACTTGAGTACAATAATGAATACTTGTGTAAATGAATGCTGTTCTACAGTCTAGAAAGTTACAGAGAAGTTAAGGGAATTTCTTAGGACTACCAGACTGGTTAGTAAATCCACAACTAGAATTTTAGTCTTTTGACTCCCTGTCTAAAGCTCTTGTCTGTATCATATTGTGGCTACTATTGTTATGACTGTACAAGACTGCATCATAGAGACTTGAGGAATGCAGTCCTCCTAACTCCTGGCTGGCACTGTAGACTGTCTGGAAAGTAAGTGAAACTATAAAATCAGAGACCAAGTGTCTGGCTGAAGTCCAAGCAGGTCTGCTGAAGCAAATTTCACCCTTTATACTTGGGAGGCTGAGATAGGAGGATCATAAGTTCGAAGCCAGCCCAACAACTCAGCAAGACTCTATCTCAAACTTATAAATAAAAAGGACTGGGGATGTAGCTCAGTGGTATAGTATCCAGGTTTAATCCCTAGTGCTGGAATAAAAGAAAAAAAGGAAAAAAGAAAGGAAAGAAAAGAAAAAGGAAATAAAAGAAAAAAAAAAAAAAAAACAAGAAAAAGAAAAAAGGGTGGTGGTGGGGGTACTAGCAGGTTGGTCACACCATCCAGTGCAGGTAAGTAGCTTTAAAGCCCTCTTTAACTTTAATCTTTTAGATGATCACCTCCAGGTCATTGTAGTTGTAATGCTATTTTCCAATACAAAACAGTTTTAAGGTCCCTTTTTCTGTGTCTGTATAGTTGGAATTTTTTTCCTGTACTTGAATTTTGAATCCAATTTCCCAACCTTTCCTGAGACCTTGTTTGCTCAAAGGGTCATAGCCCCTTGCCTGCACCCTTCGCTGTACCCTCTGCTCGGCTTCATTTGCATGGTGTGGTGCTGAGGCTTTAGAATCTGTAGGCCGCAGTTGAACCTAGGCCCTCCCACTTAGGAGATTTTTGACAGTGGACAAATTACTTACCTTCTCTTAACCTTGATTTCTTCGCACATGAAATGGGGATGAGGAAGGGCAACTGTGTAGATTAAATAAGAAAACCTATGTAAAGAACTTCCTGATGCAAAGTATGCACTAATGGTAGCTATAAATATTATTATAAAAATAATCAGATTTTACTTATCTGAAAAAAGCTTCAGCAGAAATGAAAACACCTCCAAAAATGTTCTCAGCTCTCCTATCCCTAAATAACCTCTTTGCCCATCATTTATCTACATGAGCAAAATTCTTAAAAATATATGATCTGTATTTATTCTCTTCTTTTTTTTTTTCTTTTTTCTCTTGTTTTTTTCCTGCATAGACTGGGATATATGTGCTGTCCAGTGTCAAAGGTTACACTCTTGATTTTTTTCTATGCAAACCATGATTATTATTAGACATTACCTATTTCTCGTGTGCCTGGGTTCTTATATTGTATGATTGATTACATTTCTTTGGGAGAAAAAAATAAAGGGCACTAACCTGATTGCTCATGTGACCTAAGGTTTTCTTCATCCCAGAGCCTTCCAAATACAGTGGGAAGAGCCACATGAGACATTGAGTATCCTAATGAGATGGCAGGTTAGTGGACAGCATTCTAGTCAGGATCAATACAGTTAGGAATAAAGACAGATGTGCCATTATTTGGCGGAGAAGCAACCAGAAATTTAGAGAGAACTATATTGTCAATATAAAAAATGTATATCATGAGAAGATACTCCTTAGAGTGATGCTCTGATTTTTAGAGCTAAGGATGCTGATTGAAGGTGATTCTTAAAGATGAAATTAATAGGAAGTTTGTGAACAATAGGAAGCAAGTCACAAGAGCAAAGCTACTATTTGGAAAAGTTGCAAGTTCATGGTTCTCTCAGAATCACCAAAAAACCTTGCCATACATTGTGAAGATCTGTCTATGGAGAGAGCTCACCTGAGGACCACAAGGAACACTGGGTAGCCAGCCTGATTGGATTGTAAACAGGAATGACTTATTAGAGTTATTGACATTCTTTCCTTTAATTAAATATCCTTGACTACAAAGTAGACAGAGTTTGTATGAATGTAGTTTCCAACTATTGGTGGTGGGCTCCAAATCAAAGGCACAGAAAGTTTCTAAAAATTCTGGTTCTTACTGACTCAAAACCTCTCTCAAAAAGAGGAGGTTACTCTAAAAATAGAATTCAAACTAGGTGCAGTCCTATAATCCCAGCTACCCTGGAGGCTGAGGCAGGAGGATGGTGAGTTAGTTCTAGGCTAGCCTGGGCAACTTCATGAGATCCTGTCTCAAAAAAAAAAAAAAAAAAACAAGAAATTCTGTGCTGGGGATGTGGCTCAGTGCTCAGTGGTAGAGCATGATTCTACCACTGGGTTTGATAACTAGCACCACAAAAGTAAAATGAAATAATAAATAGAAATCATGCAGCAGCATTCAGGATTATACTCCATTTTGCTATCCCATGCCCAAATGCTGATTACCCTACCTGGTCAAGCACAGCCAGCCAATTCTATGCTTACATAACCCATAATTTAGTGATTAAAATGACTATTGTATATTTTTTCCTAACAACTAAGATTCTTTCTGAGAATAGCATTTCAAATGTTTTGTTTTAGTTGGACTATTACAAAATACCGGTTACTGAAGGCTTAGTTGATGTGGTTACATCTAGGTCCTATATGAAGTACCATAGATATTTTGAGGCTTCTGGGGTGCTTCTAGGTAAATGGTTCCAAGGTTTTCTCTTCTGAGTAGGATAAGTTTGCTTGAAAAGAGAATTTATCTTTTATTGTTTTGTATTATATTTATCATCACCTTATCTTCACTGTGTGCCAAACAGTTTTCCATGGTATGATTTATTCTAATAAATAAAAGAAGGCAATATTCTTTTGGTAGATGACTGTTTTGTCTGAGTTAAAAAATATAATTTGCTTTTTTCTTTGTACCATTGTTCCAGAAAAGATTCATCTGTAATTAGTTTGAGGTGTACAGTGGCTTACCTTTGTCTCCAAGTGAAAGATCTTCTTTTTTCAAAACAGATGAATTCTGAGCTGACAAGGTAAAAAATCTGCAGTAAGATTAAAAATGCTAAGATTTTCCAGTAAGAATTTGCTTCTGAGTTACTATAATGAGCTTTTAAGGTATTGAACACCTATTAAAGAAATACTCATTTGCATTATGTTAGATGTAAATTAGGTGACTCATTTTCTCCATTTCTTTTTCTGTATTTATTTTTAATTCTGTTCTAAAGCAAGAACTAGGACCAAATGAAATTAAAGCATTGTTTTGGTTTGATTGGTCTAATATTCTTCAAAGAGCTGAGGATGAGTCACATACTGTCCCCCTTTTATTAGTAATTAAACCGTGACACTGAAAGATCATATAAACTCATAATAGCTGATTAAATACCAAGGCTGTACCTCACTGAACAACACTCCTAAGTTTAAACTGATATGGTTTAATATTGCTCTCAGATAGTTTTAATATTTGATGTTGCAGGGTATCTATAACAAAGTAGTCATTAAGAACAGTCAATTTGTTATTTTCATTTTTGTTAGAAAGGAGTTTTCACTTTGAGTAGAATAGAACACAAGATAAATAATGTGCTTGTGGTATATATAGTTTTTGTTGCATTGACAAATGCTTCTGTAGCTTTCATGTTCCATTTTTGTGTATTAAAAATTATTTGTTTTACTCTTAATCAAGTAATTCATGTACATTCTAGAAAATTTAGGAAGTACAGATAAATATAATAAAAAAATTCAGAAACTATGCACAATCCCCCCATTTGTAAGTAATCACTGTTAACATTTTAGTGTATATTCTTCCAAACATTTTATTCATGTACATTTATGCATGCATTTAAAAAATATAAAACTTAGTATACTTTAAAAAATCTCTTTTCCTCATTTAAAAATATATTTGAATGCATTTCAGCATTATTAAATATTCTTTCAAAATACTCTTTGCCATGGCTCTACTATTTTTTTTATTTAAAAAAACTCAATCCCCTATTCTTGATCATTAAGGTTGTTTCCAATCTTTTCTGAACATAAAAAGGATTGGTATAAATGTTTTGTATAGCCAAATATTTGCACATATTTTATTTGCTCTCTTAGAATAAATTTCTAGAACAGGAATTGCTGAGTCAAAAATATGTATGGATTTTAGGCTTTTGTACATTTTTCTTCAGAAAGATTAACACTATTTGCATGCTAATTTGTTTGTTGCTTGTTAGTTTAGTCTTTTCAAACTTCATAGCTGTTCTTCTTGTAGCATCAAAACATATTGTGTGGTGCTCCAAAATGGTAATAAAAGGGTCAGAAGTAATTGGTTAAATTCTACAATGCACTGATTATTTGTTATATTAATTTAGCATAATTCTTTATGCTAAATTTAGTAAAGGTAGTTGTTTCTGTGTCCATCTTATGTCTTCTATTCTTCTGTAAGAATTCTCTAAGAAATTGAAAAAGGAAGCCTGTCAGTTGTAGTCTAATATAGCGTATCAACATTCGATCCAAATTTAGGCAAATGTCATCTATTAATCAAAGGCCAATGCAGGAGGCAAGAATTGTGATGATATTAACCAGAGAAAGGTTCAAGGATAACTCTGAAGCAGAACATGTTGCCTATTCGCCCAGGAAGCTATCACACAAATTAATGTGCTCGCCACTAACACTGGCAAATCTTCCAAAGCTCATCCAGGTTTGCTGCTTAGATGACATCTGTAGGAAAAAAGGCCCAGACATAATTTCAGTCTTTATTCGTCTCATCTCTTTCAAATTGTTTTGTTTTTCTCTGCAAATTTTGCTATGGAGTGTGGTAGAGATTATGCATCATTTACATTTTAAAATTCCAAGTTGAAAGAAAACAAACATTGATGCATCTTGATATTTTCATTAGTGTCTAGAAACCTCTCTATAAAACATAAAGACTATTTGTGAGCCATGCACCAGCAGAGAAAACCAATTAAAATATCAACATCTCAATCAAATCTTCCCCCACTTTTACCACTAAAAAAGTTTCTAGCCTCAAAAAAGGAAGTTAGTTCTCGGCAACTTTAGACTAAAATGCTTCTTCAGCTTTTCTTAGACCCTGACCATCTCAAAATGCAAGTGTAGACAAAATTAGCCCGTGAGATTAATTTTTGGTGATTGAACTTATATCTTAAAAACTAAGCTTTTTCACTTCCTCATGCAAAACAAATTTCTTGAAGACAAGTTTCCATTTCATGCTTGTATCCCTAAAGTGCCTCATCTTTGATAGGCATTTGTGTGGAATGAATGAAAGTGTCCTGTGCCCCCAGAAAAACAAGATATTATTACTACTGGCAACATATTGTAGTGCAGAGGACACTTAGCTTCTTCCTGCCATATCAGCTGCCGGTTACTAGACAAGTTTCTAAATCTCTTTGGACTTTAGTGTTCTTAGTGAGAAAGTGATCATATAAATAAGTTTTCTCCTTAGAAAACAGGTTATTTTGAGATAAGGGGAAATTAAATAATAGACTGTTGTGTAACCTTGCCAGTACATTTCAATTGAAAATTATTATTTTGAAGACATGTGTCACTGTTTCCTTTATTGGTATTCTTATTTCTCCATTTTGGGGTTGGAATGATAACCTAGGATAACCCCCTTTGTAGGTAGTGCTTAATTTTATCCTAAATTTCATCTCTAGAGATGTTTTCTAGAAAAAAAAAAAAACCTGCATTTAATTATTTTTCTCTTTCTTTAATTTGTTCTTTTTCTTTTAATTGAAGGATAACATTCATGCAGAAAAGTGCCCAAAACCAGAGATGAAGAAGTCCATGTAAATAGCAGTTTGATTAAAGGATCAGTACGACAGAAGTTTCTCTCATGCTCTCCCCATTACCTCTCTCTACTACCAAGGGGATCAGCATCCTGGCCTCCAATACTATCATTTAATTTCCCATGACATCAGGCCAAAATGGAGCGAAATCAGGGAATATGCCAAGCTATGTTATACAGCACATTGTCCAATATCTCTAGGCTTCTATTCTCTTCTTAAAATAAGAAGGTTGAGCTTTCAGGGTTCTTTTTCATATCAATATTTAATGATTCTTCTAGAGAACACTGTATGTCTAGGTTAGCTCTACTTTTGTAGAATAACTTGTATGGTTTCTCAGCTTGGGTGGCACTCATAAAGGGCATGTTCTAAATGAGAGGTGGTCAGTCAACTTTATCCCCTGGCGTGAGTAAAGCCAAACTCAACATGGGCTAGGGGGAGTAGGTGAGAGAGGACTGATGAATAGAAGGAATTGAGGTCATTCCACCTCTTCCACAATGCTGGAAGAATTGCCTCAGAGCACTGTCCTTGCTTGGTGCATTGGGAAAAAGCAGAGAGATGAAGAGCAGAAAATTATATTTGATTGTTTTAGATCCACCATTCAGTTGTGGGGTAGATGTGGACTTCTGCCATTTAGCAATTAGAATTCTGTTCAGGTAGCAATGTTGTGACACATGAGTAATCAAAGTCTCCTTTTGGTCTTAGTGATATAATATCTAGAATTAACCTATATTAGAATGACTACTGTCCTCAGAAGCTGAGTGAGATGAGGAAGAACAAGTTAGGATAGCTCCCCACAAAATTCAAAACAGTAAGCACCACCACTTCCCTCCAGTCTTGCGACCCTGTCTACCAAGGGCAGAGTTTTCTGTAGTTCTGAGAGTTCTTCATCATGAGGGGTGTATTTAAAAGTTTTAATTTTATAATCTTTCCTGAACAATTTATTTCAAAAGGAAGAATTCATTTTTGCTAAAAACTGAAGGACAAGAACCCACTTTTCTGTAGGCCAGGGATTTCAAAACCCAGTACCCCCGATGGGAAACATGCAAATCTCCAGGACTTGAGGGTCACATTACCCCAGTACTTCCTTCTACAACCAGTACACAGGTTTTGATCTATGACCCAAAGAAATCTCTTTCTCAAGATGCTTCTGTGGTGAGATAAGAAAGTCTCTCTTCCTTGAGAAACACTGGATACGACCATATGGCCCAAAGAAAAAAACAAGAACTTTTATCGTTCCCACTCACGGTGACAGGAAGAAAATCTTCAGTTCATGGTCATGGCTGCCTAGGATGCTGGCCTGGAGAGTCACATGTTCATCACATATTCTGTGCCACATCTTTGTCCAACTTTAGGAAAGTCAGACACATCTTCTTCAGGAACATTATGGAATATGACTTCCCACACCTGCAGGAGGAGTCTGAGAATGGGTAGTTGTCTTCCCTGGTGCCTTGCTACCTGAGGAGAACGCTTTCACTTACCTTTGTGAACATTGTTAAATATGATCCTACTCCCAACCAGCATTTCCCCTGACTCCTCCAACGTCCAACAAGAAACCCAACCCCCAAATCTAAACACCAGACAAGTAGCTTGAAAAAATGAAAATAAATGTTCAAATCCAAAAGCCGTGTGCTTCTGTGATTGAAAATCTTTTTCTTAGCGAGTGGGAGTTGCTTTCATCATTGCTGGTCATATGTTTTTGTTTTTCATTTTCTGGTGGAGAAGTTTTCTAGGGTATTTTTCAAACTTTCCAGCTTAGCAAAGCGTTGGCTAAAATTGAAAAGAGAACTAGGCGTTAGGTCGGAGGCAGCATTAGGTTTGTTCTTGTGGGGGGAGCAGGTTGCTGACACAGCGAAAATAAGACAAAACATTTGAAACTTCTGGCTTTGTACTTCTCAAATGCCTCTTTTAGAAATCGCTTAAGTCGTTATTAACATCCACCACCCACCTTCCCTTTTTGGTCCTGACATTGGGTAATAATAGATAATGTTGACATATGTTCCCTGCTGGTCAGAAATACTATACTTCTGTGAAAGGTAACATTTTCAAGCTATGACAAAATGTATTTTACTTGGACAGAACATTAGTTATTGGACTAATCTCAGAATGTGGGCTGTGGGGTAAAAGTTTTAACTTTTCAGTGGTGGGAGAAAGTTTGCTGGGAGAGTAAAGCATCAGTATGGGGTGTGTTTATCTTTCACCATTTCTAAAGGTATTGGCTTGGTGTCAAACTCTCATGTCCTTAGGAATGTGAAGAAAACATTCCCAGTATGTATGAAGAACAGCTGTCTACGGACACAGCACCTTTTAAAAATGATTATACCCAACTTTACTGCAGTATGGATTATGGAATCAAAAAATATTTTTTCACTGTGTACCAAAGAATTCTGTTTTACGGGCCAGTTTTGAAGCTTTTAACTGCATGAGACATATGCTGCAGTTCTGTTGTTTGTTCTTCTTGTGATGTACTCTGAAATATGTTTTTTAAAAAAAGGAAAAGAGGAGAGACAGAGACAGAAAGAGAGAGAGACAGAGAATGAGGGAGAGATGCAAATTCTTCTGATCTAATGTGGTCCTCAAAACTACTTTTGCAACTAATTTAGGGGATGAGTTAGGAAATGCCCCAGCTGGCTTCCATGCTACTGAAGTCTGAACAGCCCTTTGCAAAACTGGAAAAATTGATTTTGTTTTGAAGGCTCACACAGACTTAAGTGTTGTGGAAGTTGGACAGAGTTTTTATTGAATCTGGTCCTTTGTGTTTTATGACAGTCTGAATGGGTGTTAAGATTCCACGAATAAATCTCCTGCCGGTTCTGAAATTTCTGATATAAACATGAGCTCCGTCAATTTGTTCTCTGCACAAATGTCTTTCAGAATGTTAACAAACATGGTGCATTGATGGGTGGGTTGGCCTGTATGATTTTCCTTTTGTTTCTCAACACTGTGGACACTGAGAAATGGGGGCAGCTGGAGAATGGGCTGGTGTTGGGGGAGAACCAGGACTTCAGCAAAGGGAAGAGGTAGCTCTAGGCTTGTTGGGGAAATGATGCTAATGGTTCTCAGTTCTAAGTCTGGCCAAGATGCCACATCAAGGGAATTGTGGATTGGCTCTCAGGAAATGTATCATTTATTTTCTTCAGTGCCTCAGGTGAATTACTGGGAGGAACATTGGTAACAAGATGGGAATCTAGTTTTAAAATATTGCCTTCTTATATTCATCGTCCATTTGAGCTTTTGCAATGTACTTTAAACTCAAACGTCAAATTGACAATACCCTAAAATTAGTTTCCAACTAAATACTGTAATTTAAAGCAAGCAAGCCAAAGGAAAAAAGTCTCCCTTTTTATGACAAAAATTAGGTCATGCACAATATAAACACTTTTGAAGGAGACTCACGATGGAATTTCAGGGAATGGTGTGTTCCACAATGAATGGTAGTGAAAAATTGCATATTGTATAATTTGAAGTTGTGTAATGTGTAGCTATCATTATACTTATCATTCTCAACCTAGCACTGGGTTTTCATTCTGAAGCCCAAGCCCAAATCTTAGTGACCTAAATCTTATTCTTCAGATATTAAATCCCAGACCAGAGCTGTGATGACTCCTTTTTCTTGCATCAACAAGAATTTATTATGTGGTTTAACTGCCCAACAGCATCCAGCTCTTTACTTAGTTTTACGTAATTGCCCTTCCAGAGTGATTATCTGGTATACGGAGCCATTCCCTAGCTGTGCTCTCCCCTACGCACTGCTCTTGATGAAAACTTAGTCGAGAATCTGAGTAGTCATTTTGGTTATATTTACATTCATGATGAAATCAATGCCCAAACAGGGATGCTTCATGGGAGATTTTAATACGTTCTTTATTGGCCTTATAAATTGGGCCAGTTACTTGATGTGCTTCTCTTTGTGGGCCAAATCCTGCCCTCTGTTTCTTACTTGAGATCCCACTAAAGTAGTAATTACCAAGTGGAAGTGTACTAAAAATGTTCAGCCAAATTCTGTTCTAAGTTGCTGTCTTGTAACTCCCAATGAAGTTAATTATGACTTAGTAAGAGCTAGTGCTGCAGCATCTTAAGGACTTTGGAACTCTGTGATCTGCCATCCAAGACATCAGGCCAACAGTCTGCCTTTAAATATCTCTTTTCAAGAGGTGAACTGACTCTGTTGAAGGTAAGAAATGGTTATGCTAGTTACTACATTTGTAATGGGGCTTAAAGAGTAGAATTTAACATCTTTGAACTTCAAGAAGTTTGATCTTTTTGTAGTTCCTCTCTTTGGGGTGTCTGTTTTACAGAAGATTTAATTCTTTCTAGTGTGTTAAGAGTCCTTTGGTGTGAGTTACCTCCTGTCCCATTCTCCCGGCATCTCTTAACTTTAATAGGATATAATTTTTATTTCCATTAATTGTAAAGCATTTGCTTAAGTCGTCACAGCTTAGCTATTATTTCCTGGAGCTAAACCATTATCTTCCTTAAATACAGATGTTTATATTATGCATAATATAATTTCTGTCATAAGAATTCATTATGACTTCTCAAAATACTTTGGCTCTCATATGTCTCAGTTTAGCCTTTTTTTATTATTATTTTTTTAACATAAAAAGGGCCCATGACCTACTGGACAGCAATATAGGATATACTACTAAATAGGACCTTGTAACCTTTTGTTTCTGTGCAAATAAGTTTCCAGGGAAAGAGGCAAATCATGACCTGTGGTTTGGTGTGAGAACACAATATAATTAAGCCCTCTGCTGGACTCTCCCATGACAAGACTCTCCAGCCCCTGATAGTAGGTATATGGTGCTATTCAATATCTGCGATTCTTTGTTTGATGCCCGAGAACCCATAGCATACTGAAAAGATTCTGTTGCCTCCCTTTGTAATTAAATATACAAATAATGTTAAGCTATGAAATCAGTACTATGAAGGCCACTAGAGTTTTGGTTTTCCTAGGATAAATATTTTATTGTTTTTAATTTTTTTTAAATAAAATAAGTTTAAGTTAAAAATTTTCTGTTTTTTGATGCCCTTTGTAGTTAGCACATAAGGGGCCTGTTGAATCATCTGGCAGTGGAGACTCCTGACCAAAGTTGGGCTTTCAGAGAAGACTTTTAAGACTAGGCAAGGCTTGAGTTGAAACTTGAAGAAGTTGAAGTTATGTAGGTTATGGTGGGTTTGGTGAAGTGCCTTGACTAGGGTTAGGGGAGAGGACAGGATTGCAGGGAGGTTGTGTGTTTTATAGGCAGGCGAAGTTCTCTGTGGCAATGTACCATTTAAAAAAGTGTGGTGCCCATGGTTTTGTATGGGTGGTACATAGAACAAAGATTTGTGGAAATTAGGAACTGTTATGACATATTGAAGAGTTTGGATGCTATCTGAAAAAAAAAAAAGGAGGAAACACTGATAATTTTGACCAAAAGAACAACAAATTCACACTTTAGAATAATGACTAATTTGACAGTGTTCAGAAGATACTTGGGTATCTTCTTGGTTGAGGGTAGTGGTGAGGATAACAGTTGATTGGCCAATTTAATACTTCCTGTGCAAACACATGGGAGAGCCTAAAAAGATATTTCAATGCATGAATCACTAGAAGATGTAAAAATTTAAGTAATGGGAATGGGAGGACAGCTGACATTCATGTTTCTAGCTTTTTGACTTGATGGTGAATGAATTCATTCCTTGAAATTTTGAAATTACTTGAAGAAACATCCATGAGAGGAAAGATAAATTCTCTTTCACACATTTGTTGTCTTTCTGAGACATCGGGAGGAGAACTCTGTTGGCTTAGTCTGAGAGAAGAAATACTGCATATCTTGGAGCCAGAAAGTTGGGGCTGAAGGGGATTATGAGGGCTCTTCTGTGCCTTATTAAGGGATTTGGACATTCTTTTTGTCCTCTATTTTGTTTATTCATACCTGACCTAATTTATTCTGCATCTGCAAATCTTTACTAATGCATACATGCAAAATTTTTAGTTAGTATGAATCTGTCTTGATTATGGAATGCTCTTTATTAGTCATTAGACTCACATTGAACTGACTCTGTCTTTTTGATTTCTGTGGCAATGATTCACCAAGATCCAAGTCCTTTGCCCTCAGGTGAATACAGGGACTGCTCTTGCCTGTCACCTATGGACTGGTAGATGACAAGACAGAGGGGGTAGAAGTGGAGTCAGTTGTGGAAGTTGGAGCAAATAATTAACTTCTATGTCAGTGTGAGTCCATTTCCATATACCAGACCTAGACATTTCATTGCCATCAGAGATAAGACCTGGCTAACATGTTGATTGTCCATTTTTAGATGAGGGATGCTTACCTGGGGTCCATGATCTGCTAGAGCTGAACTCTCATGTAGGAAAGGGTAAGAACATGCATGCTCGTTGGGATGGGTCAAGCTGAAATCCCAGCTCTAAAACTCAGCAGCTGTTAAAGAACTTTCTGCAACTGAATTTCCTTCTATGTAAACAGGGATAATGATAATATCAATCTCATAGGATAGTTGCTGGGGTGAAATGAGAGAGCATGATAGAAAGCTTAACAAAATATCTGGTACTTAGTAGCGTACAATGAAATTCACCAGTGATAGTTCTGTTAGATGGATATCAGGGACTTTGTGAATACCTAGTTGTGTGTATTGTTTTGTGAGAATTTTAAGAATGCGGGGAAGTATATATTATTCTTTCTCTGGGAGTGAATATAATCATGGGTTCCTAAACAATGGGGATACATTCTGAGAAAGGCATCATTAGGTGGTTTCCTCATTGTTAGAACATCATAGAGTGCACTCACACAAATCCGGATGGGGTCATCAGTCACTGAACATGACCTCTTGATGCAATCAAGAGATATAGTAGACATGAGATGGATCAGGCTGCTGCCCTCATAACATGGCATAATATTTGTGGGAAACTAGTTTTTTTAATAAGTGGAAGGAGTACTCTAAAACAATAATAATAAATATCATACAGTAAATAAACTAGTTAGTTGGTCACATTATCTTTATCAAATCTCATGTACAGTACATGATTGCATGTACTTTACCTTTATATGACTGCCAGTGCAGTAGGTTTATCTACACTAGCAACACACACACACACACACACACACACACACACACAATTTGAATGTGTTGTGCCATGATGTTACAATGGCCATGACATCAGTAGGCAACAGAAAATTTCAGTTCTATCATTGTCTTGTAGAATTGCTGAACAGGGTCTGCCATTTACCAAAATGTTATGTGGGACATGATGGTATATGATTTTCATTGGAGTCTCAAAGAAATTTACAAATTAAAAACTAAAAAACCAACATACCCCAAAGAAAAACAAAAATAAGGCAAAGGTTAAGAACTGTTCTGCATAGCATGGTTAAACAGTTGCTTTTTTAAAAAAAATATAGGCAATATCTCTTAGAATATTGTCTATTTAGGTTTAATGTTTAAAGTGAAATTGAAAGGACAGTGCAGAGTTCCCAAATACCTCTGGTCCCCCACACACTCCCAGCCTTCCCCATGAACAACAGCCCATGCCAGAGTGACACAATCCATCATTATTCCTCCAATTCCATACTTTATTTTAGGGTCTCTTGGTGTTGCATGGGCTTTGATAAGTGTGTAATGCTATTATCTATTGCAGTTTCATACAGTGGTTTCACTGCATTAAAAATCTCTAACACTCCTACTCATTCCTCCTTCCTCCTTCATTTCTGGTGGCCACTGATTGTCTTACTGTTTTCAATACTGACATTTGCTTTTTTCCAGAATAGTCATACAGTTGGAATTATACAGTATTTAGTTTTTTCAGATTGGCTTCTTTCAGTTAGTGATATGCATTTAGATTTCCTTTCTGGCCTTACGTGGCTTTATAGTGCTCTCTCTCTCTCTCCCAACACTGAATTATCTTCCAATTGTCCAAATATTTTTCCTCTCACCTATTGAAGAACATCTTTGTTGTTTTCAAATTTTGCAATCATAAATAAATTTTCTATAAACACCTTTGTGTATGCCTTGTGTGGACATAAATTTTCAACTCTTTTGGGTCAACATCAAGGAACAGGATTGATGGAACAGTATTTTCCTCTTGTATTTCCCAACTCTTTCCAATCATCCTTCCCCCCTGAAAAGATTCCCAGTACCACCCATCCTGCCTGGGTAAATCTGCTTAATCCTATCATTCTTTCATCTCCTTTCCCCATCCAGGTGCTGGGACAGTACCACCCTCCACAGTTGTCCATGGTTCCTAGTGGTGGGTGTCTAATCTCCCTAAGAAGGAGTCAGCACTGGATGCCTTTCATCCTTTATTCTCCACCCCACTCCCTTTCTTCCCTGGGTCCTATTTTCTGTAGATCCAGATCTTTGTTAGGGAACTGGGAATAAATTCCTCCTACTGAATTGATGCTTGGCATTGTGATTCCTCCAAGGTATGATATTTACATTTTAATAGGTCAGAACTTTGAAAGCGAGCTGTAGATTGGGGCGGGAAGGTTGTAGTGGAGATTTAGGCCACCTGGCTGACTTGTTAGTGTGGAGTCTGGAGGCCATTATGACTGCTGAAAAACCACTCTATGATTCACTGTTTCCTCTCTTGAATAAGAACTACACCTGTGAATTTTCATCTTTCTACTACGACCAAGACTTTTTTAAGTCTCAGGGAAGTCGTAAATTTATTTTACCTCAGTTATTCTTTCGGCAAAATGGGAATGGCATTAAACTTGCTGCCTAAGAATAGACTATAAATTGAATCTTTTGTTTTCTCCTTTAGGACACCTGGAAAATGGAAAATGAGAAGTGTTATGAATTAATTACAAAATATTACTGCATTAATGATGGAACAGATTTTTCTAAAAATCCCTTTGGGATGGTTTAAACTTTCATTTATACAGTAAAAGTATCATTTAACTTGCCTCTTAATGTTATTTTGTAAAACCTACTTTAAAATAACACAAACAGAAAGCATTCTTCTCTAAGAAGCACTGTTTTAAAAGGAGTGAAAACATAGTTGTAACATTACTTTTTCTGTGACATGTGAAAAGAAAATCCTGGAAGCACATGTTTATTTTTTTCAGTTCCTGACCACTGTGTTTGGAAAAACTGCCAAGTGTGACTTAAAACTTGCAAATACAGTAAGAAACTCTCTTTGAAATTTGGGCCCATAATGTCTTGGGCTGTTATTTGTAGAAAAGGAATTGTTATGTTAACTTTGACTTCTTCTGATCACTTTGCTCCCCTGAAATCAGTTGCTGCAGATTAACAATGGATTCCAATGAATGAATACGCTAAATGTAACTGACAATCTTAATATACAAACACTGAGGGGGGAGAGGACATTATCAATTCCCCAAGAAGTAGTCTTTACGCTTTCATACAGGCGCTTAAGGACAGACTTTTTAAAAGGACATTGAAAACTTGCCAAATCTTCTTTGTATTTTGAAAGTCCACATCAAGGAGGGGTAGTAAATAGTCATTGAGTATAGGAAAAAGGAAACTATTAGCATTGTTTTCTTTTAAAGATAAAAAAGGGGTCCCAAGGAAAAGCTTCATAATCTTTGAAATATGTACATGTTGTTTAATCAGTTTAAACAACTGACAACTTGAAATTTATGTTTCAGTATAACTAGACAAAATAACTCATTACCTGCTACTTTGATTTAAAAAAAGGTAACTGGTTGTATTATTGAGGGAGAATTTCAGGAAAATTATATTTATTTTATATCATTGACAAGTTACAGGCAGAGTGGAATAGACATAATTTTGAATTTTCAAAGTTAAGAAAAGTTATTTTATGTGCACATATAGATTGGACAAATACATCTGTGTTTGTTTTTCAAAATACAGTAGCCAATCTTCAAACTTCTCCTCAGCTTCTCATTTTTATCACATAGACACTGGTCTGTTAAGTATTAACATATTAAAATGTTTTCATTTGATTTGCAGGCAGACATTATTGCCGCACATTTTTGACCAGCATGATAATATAAAAATATTTGTAAAATTCTCTGTGATCCGGCAACAGCATTGTGCCAAATTTCTAAAACCCAGGGGGTTGCTGACTTACAGGTTTTCTTCTATGTAATGAGAAATAACTTAATAAAAATACTTCATAGTGTATGAAGGACTTTGTAGTGTATAATCTCATTTGAGTTCAACAATTGCCCGTACAGCTCACATCATTCCCTTTTTACAAATGAGGAAAGGAGATTGAGAAATTCAGGGTATCAGGTGGAGATTAATTATCTCTCCTCCCAAGTTCAAAGTGTTTGTTTTTAACATGCAAAAAGCAAACAGCAAACAAACACATATTTTGAAATCATCACTTTTGACTGCCCTCTGAAGTCTGAGGAAGCTGCCCTGTCTCCACATATTTTTGGCACCTAGTAGGGAAAGAAAGAGATTCACCTGAGTGCTGGTATGGCAAGTCTGAGAGCCCTTGTTCCACATACCTGTGGTGGTTGCTGATATTTTAAGGTTTACTTTACCTGTGTTCCAGAAATTTTAAAATGCATGTGCATCAATTAGGGATCTTATGAAAACATTAATTCTGATTCAGTAGGTCTGGAGTGGGACCTGAGTTCACATATCTAAGACGCTTCCACAGGTTGATGCTTTTGGTCCCAGGATAACTGTTGAATGGTAAGGTCTTAGCTTGTCTTGCCTTTCTTTCCTAGGTCTTCCCACTGTGAGTATATTGTGTTCTACCCATTTTCTGTCCATGGGAAAGGTCTATGACATTCTAGATCAGTTTGTGATACAGTTCACTTTAGGAGTTAGTGGTTAAAAAGAAATAATATTGCTTTTTTGCCTTTTATAGAAGCAGCATTTTCCTAGTAGTTTACCAGGAAGAAAGCAAAACTATTAGGGCTCCTTCTGACCTTCTATCCCATTCTTCAATTAGGTCAGAACTGGGAGGGAAGGGGGTTGAGTTATTAGGGGCAGATTTGCCATAGATGCCTCTATTTTTGCCCTTGGGGAGTTTACATCATAGAGGAGAGAGACAATTGGTAAACAAAAATAAATAAATAAAATACAAGGCATATCAGATGGAGGTTTCAAGATTTTGTTGGGGGGTGCTGGGGTAAATCTTACCGAATAGGTGACAATTGAAGATTATGTGAAATATGACCAAAAGAGTAGATAAGTGCCACTTGAAGGGCAGGTACTCGAAAGACATTAATTTCCTTCCCTTATGCATTCCTGAAGGTATGTCCTGTATTTGGTTCTTGTGTTCAGGCCAGAGTAGAGACTTCTCCTGTTTGTGGGCACCCATGTGTGCTGTGTACCCTTGGTTCTATAGCTCAAAAAAATCCATGACAGTTGGGAAATCCTCTACTGGGATCTTGTTAGATCCCTTAGCTTTCAGTTGCTTTCTGATATATGGACTTTCCACATGACTCTATCATCAGTGACTGATGATCATCCCCTTGAAGACTCATTCCACAAAGAATTAAAGGGAAAATACATGAAGATGTGCCATTGAACAAGTAAGGAAAGGCTCCATCTGCTTCCCTGATAAACATTCTCTTGAGCTCCCTCGGTTCGGTTCTCCAAGGTGAAAGGAAGAGTTCTAGAGATTCATGGGTGAGTAATTTGGGGGAATGGTTTGCACAGTACAGGGCCATGAAAAGCCCTCAAGAATTATTTTTTGAATAAATAAGAGGGGATGGTTGAATGCCAAATAGACATCATCTAATGAGCTAGGTACTTAAGCTGCTTCTGTCATCCTGGGCCATTGCTTAGAAAAATATGGTGGTGGTTCTGCAGGGAGGTAGGTTTCAGGTTTATGTGAGTGACATGCTCTTGTTACAGTCATCACTGTCAGTATCAGTTTATTAGTATGTATACCTTGGTCTTAAGGGAAGACTCTATTCCAGTTTTCTGTAATTGTGCAGTAAATTAGACTTGTCACACATAGATGGGAGTTTCACAGAGTCTTTAGCTAGACACCAAAGAACTTACTCTGAAAGCCACTGTAATAGCTATTTGTTTTAGGATTGACTCTACTATTTGAATATGTCTTTCACTTTGTTTTCATTATACATGTATTACACACATTTCTAGGTCAACATTAAAATAACGTACAACTAACTGAACTAATCTGGCACTGGAACATACAATGTTCTAAAATGGATGCACTCTGAATTTTACTATCCCTGGATCCAAAACAGCCAACTGAAATTCTATTGACTTCCCTCTTTGATTTCTTCATCTGTAAACCGGGCTTAGTGTTTTGTTCTTACAAAAGAGTCTGTGACCGTCAATTAGGTATTTGTTGTAAAGGGCTTTGATAGCATGAAAGAATGACCTTTTATAAAAACAGGATACATTGTATTTATCCTTACAGTATTTTCTTGATTCTAATTATAACTCACTTTTTTCTAACCCATAGAACAAGAAGGGAAAAAGGGAAAATGTGAGTACAGAAAGTGGCACTGATTTCTATCAAAAAAGTGATTTTACAGAGCTATGGAGGGAAGTCATGCCACAGCATAGGCTGATCCTGGGTGGGTCTAGTATTAAATTTAAATGCTGCCTGCAAGTGAGACAGCAGGGACTCCAGCGCTTCCATGGGGAAAGAATTAACAGTTGGTATTTATATGTAAACTTTAAAAACCAAAAGTTGTTACAGTTAGAGTAGGTTTTATAGATCTTTTACTTTAACATCATCCTTTCATAGGTGACAAGATGTAGATTTTAAAAGTTTATGCAACTTTCCCCAAACTGTACTTTTTGTTCTGATCTCATATGACAAGGTTGTAGGATGCTAAAAGAATCATTTTCAGAAATCAGTACAATTAAGATGAATCCTAGTAAGCCAAGCTGAGTTTTTGGGATCTCTTTTGTTAAGGTATGTGAATGACTTGTTTAAGTTTCTTTATGTGATATTTTTCTATCTCTGTTATCAGTTATCTCTCTGCAGATCTCTTAGTTTTCTTAGGTTTCAGAAATGGATTTTTGGTTAACTTAAATAAAAATAAGCAAAAATAAACAAATACATAAAAGTAAATATAATTAGATATAATGCAGCCCAAAGAAGAAAAGAAAAGGACAAATAACCAGGGCTGAGAAAAGTTCCAGACCAGCAGAGCTACAAGGATCATGTAGTAGAACCTATGGAGAATCTGCTTATAGTCCTGGGGTGTATGGAGCAGCTGAGTGAGGCCAGACATGGTTGGGCATAGGGTAGATGGGTGAGGGGTGAGTGAAACATTTTGATGGACACATTGCTAAGATAGAATGCATAGGAAGAGAAAGCGAGGGGTTGTTTCTAATAATAATAATAATAATAATAATAATAAAGAGTCTAGTTATCAAAAGAAGGTATGGATGGATATTTAGAGCTAATAGGGCTATCAGAAACATACATTTGTCCTAGAACTTTCTCATTACCATAAATAGGAAAGAATGTCCTGTGTACAAAATTTTAATTTGTAAAATAAATGAAAAAGAAATAATTAAATCTGGACATGGTAGTACGTGCCTGTAATCCTAGCTACTGGGAAGCTGAAGTGGGAGAATCACTTAAAGCCCAGGAGTTCAAGACCAGCATAATGAGGCCTTGTCTGAAAAAACAAACAAACAAATAAATAAATACATGACAATTCAGTTGTTGGCATGCAGTTTTAGTTGATACGTGTTTCTCCTTCTCCTCCTCTTCCATATTGGGGATTGAACCTAGGGTTGCTCTACTACTGAGTGGCATCCCCAGCTTTTTTTATTTTTTATTTTGAGTGAGGGTCTCGTTAAGTTTCCAGGCTGGCCTGGAACTTACCATTCTCCTGCATCAGCCTCAGGAGTTGCTGAGATTATAGGTGTGCACTACCACTTCTGGATGATACTTGTTACTTGTTTTCTCTTTCTCTCTTTTTTTTGAACTTGTTTTCTCTTGAGTCCGACTATATTTAGATTTTCATATTCAATTTAAGTCAACTAGAACAAATATTGCAACTATAACAGGATTTTTTTTTTTCAGTTTAGTTTCAAGTATTCATTCATTTGTTCACTTGGTTAATTCATTTACTCAACACAAATAGTCTTTCTGAAAATAGAGGACTCAATTTATGACACTGAATTGGCAGAAGAAAGAAGCAGAGGGTTTCTTTTTATTAAACATATGTTACATGACAGACTAGACCCATCGCTTTCAGGCAGTGCTCTAGAGTGGCTGAAAGTCCCCAGTGGCCTTTGTTGGAGAGTGGGTAGGGAGTTTTGGGTTGGATGTCAGTTCCCCTGGGCCTCTGCTTCTTCCCATCTGCTCACTACCTCTCATCTCACCTCCTCCATCCTAACTCTTAAGTAACAGGGAAAATGTCTTTTGAGGCATGAATATTTCATCTTCTTGATTAAAAACATATTTTGGACCAATCTGGAATAAACAGAGAAAGCTTACTGTGGGTGAGGGTCTGTAGTGTGCCATTTGAGGAATTAAAAAAACACGAAAAATACTTCTAACTTCTTAGCTTAACTTAGTTGGAAAGGTGAAACAAACCTGTAGAACAATAAAGAGGCAACAGAAGAACTGACTTCAGTAGGCAGGGCACGATAGCTGTGGATTGGATGACATTGACATTGTTCCAATCTAGAGGATGCCAGAGGAGGGTTGCTGGGTATGGCCCAGGGCCTTCTTCAGGATGAAAGGTTCTATTTGGGTTTAAAGTTCAATGAGTTTAAGAATTTGTAAGAAACCAGGAAGTCCTTTTATGTTATGGATTATTTATCTTGAAATTATCTAAATTCCTACGTATCTTTTGGAGAACTTTTGGGAAAATACAAAAGAAATATTTAAAATAATCTCATATTCTTTCTCCTCCTTTAACCTGATATTTGGTAGGTCTGAAATGAGAAGCAGAATCACAGAATTTTATTTGTATATATGGAAAGTTAATGTTTTTAAAATCTGGACTGTTGTACTCATAAGAAACAATGTAAAACTAATAAATATCAAAATTGCACAGATAATTGGAGTTTCTGCATCTACAAATTTTACTTTTAATTTGGATCCTGGCATTGCCTGCTGAGTGAAGTTTGATTCTACGGTTTTCTGTTAGGTCCGTGTTTGATGGTCTTAGTTCTGTTCTTCCTGTGTTTAAAACATTCTTAAAACCACTTTCGAGTAAAATTCCACCTAGTGACTTGATTTTCTCTGAAAAAAGTTCTAGAAATAAGAACAATTAGCCCTTTCTGCAATGATGCAGTTGTGTTTTCCAGCATACTTAGTACTCACGAGTGATGTTTTGGCAGGCAGCTGAAGTCATCCCAGATAACTGACTGTGTGAGTGACTGATACCTTCCAAGGGTTCCAAGGAAGGAACATTATTTTAGGAACATTCTTTATTTTTTAACTGCAGAATGTTATCTTTTAACAAGTTGATAGACTAAAAGAGCATGAGAGTGTTTTCCTTTTTAAAGAGTGTTTCTGAGGAGTACAGCAACGTATATTCAACATATCAAGAACTAAACACACAAATTCCTTAAAATAGACTAGTGTAAACATTTTGATAAAAAATAATTTTAAATCATGGATTATTAAAATATTTGCCATGTAAAGTGACAGCATTGTCTGTAAGATTTAAATTTACACGTTGACATTACTTTCATGTGATTTTTTTTTTCTAGTTATGGTTCCTTTTCAAAAATTGAGCAAAAACTCTTAATTTTGCCTTGTTTCATGTTAAATACAATTTTGTAAGACTCTCTTTTTATTTTGTGTATTTTGCAGTTCTCCCTAGGAACTCTTTTGGATCTAGAGTTTTCTTCCAGATGATGTGAAACCATATATCTCAGGATCCATACTCACACATATTTGGTTCAGTTGCTTAGATTCTGTTCTCAGGTAAAAACTATCTCTGTATTGGCCTGGCAGTTCAATAAGTTTCAGTTTGGCTGGATCTGCAGTTAATTCGTATAAAACCAATTGTTTTAGTTAAAGTAATCAGTGTACTCAGTGATCTACCTGGACGCCAGGAAGAATTGCCAAGAGAGGCCCCGACTTTTCATTCAGAGGCAGTGTCTATGAAGCTGTGAGGCTTTCTTAGAAGCCTGTTTGCTGTTGACACTGTTCTAAAATTCTTTTCATTCATCAGGAAATCAGTTCTAATCTTCTGGTTTCCTATTTCATGCTAGTTTTATTTTTAAAAACTATTCTTTTCTGAAAGACTTTTTTAAAAAGAGAAAAGTCTTTATATTACAATTATAGCTTAATTATAATCAATTGAAAGTGTCAATACCCTCAGTTTTGGTGAGTATCTAAGTCAAAGTGTTCTACGTATTTTATCAGATGTGAAAAATTGAAATGCCCTGGAAAGAGGCAGCGGATATCTAACCAACAGTTAAAAGATAGGAATCATTTGAACAGTAATTACCATCAAGAGCACTGAACTACCTGAAAATAACCCATTGTCTTCATCAAAAGGAAATGGCAAGCTGACTCATGGTGGGTTGCTGTCCACTGTTTATAATGGAGCATAATGTTTGATAGCAGAAGCTCTGGGCACGGAAAATTGTGGACCAGATCTCACACTATCCCTAACTGACCAAGTGATACTGAAATAGTTTTTTTCACTCTGGTTTCCTCATCTGTAGTATATTACAACCATACCTATTTGGTAGGGGGATTATCATGTTTAGTAGCGACCCTGGCTTGCATCACAGTTTGTCAAATGCCAGCTCTTCTTTTGCTACATTTGGAGTATTTTGCATTATTTCACTGCTTAAAAACTTTTATCACAAAAGTGCCTTGTCTATCAAGGTGGACATTGGATGCTGAATATTTTGATATATTTGAAGTTACCCACAAAATGATTTCTAAATTTCATAAACAGAAGTAATTAACATTAAAATATTTTAAAATTTCATTTTACTTTTTTCTGTAAACATATTATGTATTTAGTGTTTGCAAGTGTGATTTATGACAGGTATTTATTTAGTTGGTACCAAGGATTGAACCTAAGTACACTTTATCACTGAACCACATTCCCAGATTGATCTATCTATCATCTATCTATCTATCTATCTATCTATCTATCTATCTATCTATCTATCATCTATCTACTTATTTATTTATTTTTATGTTGAGACAGTGTCTTGCTAAGTTTCTTAGGGTGTCATTAAGTTGCTGAGGCTGAACTTGAACATGTGAACCTCCAGCCTAAGCATCCAGAGTCACTGGGATTGTAGGTATGAACCACTGCACCCAGCAGGTATCTAGCTTTTAGTTTTCAGCATTATGTTGTGCAAATGGTTTCTTTAAATTGTCTTCTAAAATAATTTTCTATTACATGGAATAATAAGCATGTTGCTGATTTAAATATTCCCCTATTGTTGGTCAATTAGGTTGTATGCAATTTTTGTTCCTTTTGAATAACATTGCCATGAACATCCTCCTACATTCTTATTTAAAGGCATAAAAATACTGTATTTCAATATATGAATATTTAAAGGAATTTGATATGTGCTAAGTGCTTTCCTGAATATTTATAGTAATTTATCTGCACTTCACTATTTCCTCATAGATTTATAAACCCCAAATCAAGACTTTCCTTTCTTTTTCATTTTGACCTGTTACTCCTAAAATATAAATGGATGAATTCTTGCCAGTGTTCCCCATGGTTAACATATACACAAAATCTACTCTACTTCATTATGATATTTAATGTCATATCCTTGACTTACATAGGAGTTTTAACAGTTATAATTCTTTTCTAGAGGAATTTTAAATGGCAACAGAAAAAGAAAGGGATGAAGAAAAGAATTAAATATTTGGATATAAGAACTATAGGAATTTAAAAATGGATAATCATTATAAAGAATAGAAAGGTCAGGCTAAAGTTATTTGTATTTTTTGCCCTCATTTCAAAGGTGAAAGGAAATCAGAATCACCATTATTTGTCCAACTAATTGGTCCTTCATTTGGGGTCTACCCTCTTCGAATGATTATTCACAATCATCTTTTTAGCCAAAGTATGTTTACTGGACGTTAGATTTAATGGCATGTGGGCAGTGGAACTTAAGTGAGAGGAACATATCACACTTGTCACCAGAAAGTAGGATTCAGCCATTTATTGTCCAGATATTCACTGAGCAGCAACGGAATGCTGGACCACATCAATCTGACAAAGAGGCATAAATCTTTGTCCTGTTGAAATTTATGTATCTGTTGGACAAGACAATGATAAACATAAATACATTTTATAATATATTTGGAGGTTTTAAATGAGGAAATAAGGTGGAAAAGGGGACAATGAGTTGGGGCAGGAGTGGGGGTTCAAGCTCTCACATGTGTGGTTAGGAGAGGCTCCCCTGAAAAGGGGACTTTTTGAGTCAGACTTGAAGCAAGTAAAAAAATGAGCCATGCAGATGCCCAGAGTAAGTGTTTTCTAGTGTGTCCACTTCTGGGGGTTCAGACATATCTGGTTGACTGGGGTATTCCCCACAAAGTTTTTGTGAATCAGGTCCAAGAATCTGAAAGGACACTAAGGGAAGAAACTCAAGACCTGGTAAGCTGTTTCATGGATACTAAAGAAGAGGAGAATTCTGCATGGTGATTCTAGATAAGTCTAGAAATAAATGTGCTGCTTAAGCTACACTGAGTTAGCATAGAGTATATCCCAATAGAGAAGACAACATCTTCCCTTCTCTGCAGATACAAGAGCAGAAGGGACTGTGGCACTTAAGGTCAGGGTGAGAAGCATCAATAGCCACTCTTCTGCAAAAGCTTCATGAGGCTTGGCTCCTTGTACTTGGCATCAACCGTTGATATTGTGAGGCTCGTTGCATCTTGTGGGATAAAGACCACCATGAGCAAAGATATGTGCATTAAGAAAACTAGAAGAAAACTGCACATCTGACAGGTCAGATGGTAGGCACCATAACTTGAGGATAGCACATGGCAGAGCACAGTGGGCACCAAAGGAACAGAGTACATAAGATATGCCCCTGGGGAGATCCCAGAAATACATGTGTGTAGGGGACATAGGTTCCGTCAGAGTAATTTCTGCATGGAATTTAATCTAACCTAAATTTCTGGGCAATTATACACATGATTAAATCATTTCTCAGCCTTATCAGCATTGAACCAAATTTTGATGTAAATACTTCTCAGTGTAATACTTCTGATGTAAATACTTTTTCCCCTTTAGCCAAGGATACTGAATACCACCTCATGAAAGTAGCAACAGAAAAGATGAGGCGTAAAAGCCAGTACAATCTCCATAGGAGGGATGTGTGACTAACACCACCAATACCTAACTTAGCAAACTCACTGAGACAAACTATTCAGTTTGAATAATCACAGCTCTCAGTACTGTTGTTACCTGGTTATTTAAAGGACATGTTGTCAAGGGAGTTCTGTGTTGGAGACTAAGGACTTTATCACTCAGAGCAAGCGGCATGACCATCAGCCCATTTACTTCCCCCATTCTTTCTGGATGACCAGATATCCCTGCATTGTGTCACAGGATAGAAATCCTGCACTTAGGAAATCTGAAAGTTTAATAAAGTACAACAATCATGTTAAACCATTGCTTGAGAGGGAGACTTGGTCTTTCATGACTGTTTGTTATATAAGTATCCTTGAAAAGATAATCGGAACAAAAGCAGTGAGTGAGTGAGTCTGCTTTTCAGATGTAGAAAAGTGAGACACCCATGGAGAACTGTCTCCCAACAACACAACACTTACCAATATTTAGGGAAATAAGTCACAGTTTGAACAACACATCTCAGTTTTTTGTTTGTTGAGGCTACATCTTGCCTGAAAGAAGCTCTGCTACAATTAATACATTTTCAATTTACCATGACCTTCAGACAGTCACATTGTCCGGAGTGGTGTCCTTCTCTATCGTGTTACCAAGGGACAGCCCCTGTATGCACATCTTTCGAATGTTCTTCGGCTATGATTATTGTAGCTGAATAACTTGTATTTTCTTTTATATACTCTGTCTCATTTTCTGCAAAACTGAGGACATCTGGTCCTAAACGGGTGGCTCTAGCTATCTAGTCAGCGAGTGTTGTTGGGTGGAGTCTGACATGGAGAAGAGATTGCTGAAAAGGAAGTTTGACACAATGGCCAAATCATAAACCATAACTCCATTAAGTCCTATTTTCATATTGGATAGGCAATGAAATTGTATTACCTGTCTCTACAATGGAAAGAAAAATCAATAGGTGCTCTTTCTTTGTTTAATGAATGTCCTTCTCTATCCTCTGATAGCCCCAACATTTTACATTAGCATGATAAGAAATACTGTAAAAAAGTGTGGGATGGGGCTGAGTCTTTAGAAGGTGATTTCTCATATCAGTCAGTGTTTTTAAACCAGTCATTTATCATTATGGCTAAAATAAGTCCATAATCAGGGCAGAGTAAAGCATTACTCTGGACAAAGTATTATTGAACGAAGATTTCTTCTACCACCTCTTAGGATTTCTGGGAATTGTAGTTAAGTGTGTACTGTATAACAGAAAAAAGCTAGACCTGGAATTCACTCCAGCTCCACTCATTACTCATGTGATTTTGACTAAGCCACTTAATGTTTCACTTGTGCATGTTAATATTTTAAATGAGGAGAATAATCTTTGTTCTGCTCACCTCATAAGTTCCTAATACTTATTAAAATTAATAATGTGCTGTATGCTTATGAAGGTACTTTGATAACCAAGTCTGATATAGTTGTAAAATGATACTATAATTATGGTGATATTTAAATACAATAGGACCTTTCCTTAGTCTTGACAGGTTTACTATTTCTTCCAGTCTCAGGTATTTAGGGAACATAATCTGATCCATAAAAAACAAAATCCATGCAAAAATGAATAACATCCTAGAATATGTTAGGGAAATCTAAATAACACTGTGTAATGTTGTTTTCACTTTCCACTAACATGCTTTATTTTTTGTTGCACAATACCCAAAATGTAACCAAGGCAGGAGACCAAGTAATTTATTTGAATTTCCTGGAATGTCCCCTACACTCTTTATTTTGAACCTACTGAGCCAATATTACTCTCAATTTTTGACTCTCATCAGACTAACGCATTCTCTTTTTTGACAGCTGGAAAAGTTTAACAGGAATTAACAAATATATTTAGGGTAGATTTTAGAAAAAAAGGGCTTTGCCTCTCCACATGCAGCTAGAATGTTTCCTGACCTATGAAGCAACCTACTACATCTGCTTTTATTTTACATTCAAAGATAAAGCATGGAAATCCAGAGTGATTCCTTGAATTCTGACAACCAACATGGAATTGGTATATCCAAGTACTGAATATTTTTAAAACTAATTCACTCATCTTTAAACTAGCAATGGCTGACAGAAATATTTCTAGTATCAAAACTGAAAGCAGGTAAATACCAAGATAATTATACTTAGTTGTATAACTAAGAATTTCAAATCTGCCTGAGACAGACATGAAGACATGCTGAGGTTACTGAGATATGGTTCATTGAACAACTGGGTGAAATATATATCATAGTTCAGATATGACTACACACTGGGAATTTCTTTTTGCAACTGAATAGGGACTCTGTGTGTGTGTGTGTGTGTGTGTGTGCGTGCGCGCGTGTGTGTAGCAGAGCTACCCAGCATGACTAGTTTATAGTTCAGGTATTAGTGCTTTCCTCTGATACCAAGACCCACTGATATTAGTGGCATTAGCTAAACTTAAGGGAACAAATGAGAATGATATGGAAGGTAAAAGATAACTGAGTGAGGGAATTAGAGCCCCATTTCCTGGAGAAACTCAGGTCAGTCAAAGCATTTCCAGCATATCTGTAATGCTGGATAATAACCAACTTGAGAGCTCTGAATGACTCTTTGAACATTATTCAATGTCTAGACTATATATCCTTGAAAGTCGCCAACTTCTCTGAGTGCTGGAAACTCATGATGTGAATGGTCTAAATCAGTGATTCTCATTTGTTAGCATGCATCAGAATCACCTAGAGAGCCTTTGAAACAGTGTGCTTGTCCTCATCCACAGTTTCTGTTCAGGAGGTCAGGACCATGACCTGAGAATTTGCATACCTAACGAGTTCCCAGATGATGCAGATATTGCTGATTATGGGACTACACTTTGTAACTCATTGGGACTACTCTATCCCCATCCATTTAAAAAATAATCTGATCAAACTGTATTTTCCAATCACTGTGAATGAACTTCCCTTCTCCAAGGTCTTTAATGAAAAAAGTAGTGATCATTCATCCTCAGATGCTCATCTGAATTTTCAATTATATCATGCTGGAACTGGGGGGCCCCTGAGAAGCATCCTGTGAGACAAAGTGGAGGACCCAGACACCAGTTAGTTGCATATTTGCTCTCAATCTGTAATAGACTCCAGATTATTTACTTCAATTATTTACTCATCCAGTTACGCATCAAATAATTATTGAGTGCCTATCACCTGCACAGAATTAACCTTAGATGCAGGAACCTCAATTGTCAACAAGATAAACCTAGTTTCTGTTTTCATAGGGCTTACTATTTTTTAAAATATTTTATTTTATTTTATTTTATTTTATTTTTTAGTGCTGGATATTGAACTTAGGGACCCTCTACCACTGAGCTATATTCTCAGTCCTTTTTATTTTTTATTTTGAGATGAGATCTTTCTACTAAGTTGCCCAGGCTGGCATCAGACTTGTGAACCTTGTGCCTCAGCTTCCTCAGTTGCTAGAATTACAGGTGTGTGCCGCCACACTTAGTAGTACTCTTGGTGTAGGCAGGGAGGAGGGAGAGGGAAGAAGTGAGGGAGATCCAGAAAAATATCTCAAAACAATAAGTGAGATGCAGAGAAATAAGTGATTTGATAGCAAGTGACAGGTGACAGAGTGGCTATTTTGGATTAGGTTGTCAGTGAAAGTCATTCTGAGATGACATTTAAGTTGTTACTTGAATGAGAAGCAGCAGTCAGCCTTGTGAAAGAAAGATCAAGTGGAAGCACCTTCCAAGAAGACATCAGCTAGCGCAAAAGCCTCAAGGTGGGAGTGAACTTGGCATATTTGAGGAATGGGAGATTTGTGTGTCTGGCACATTGTGAGCTAGAGTGAGAGAGGAGGAAGCAAATAAATTGGAGGACAGGCAGGTGCCAGATCAGAGTTACTGGCTGTAATTTAATCATGAGTGGGATGGGAACAGACACTGGTTGGTAGTGAAGGGATGTGAATGTAAGACCACAGGGGAGAGAACATCCTGAAAAAAGGACAGAGAATAAACAGGGAACTGGGAGTCTATTGCAGTAATACAGGAGAAAGACGATGGTGGCCTTGATAAGATGTTTACTGTTGGAAAGAACCTAGATTCAGGAGAGTTGTGGTTGACTAAGCATAACTAATTGTTTGGATGTGTATGAGTGTATACATTAGGGAAAGGGAGGGACCAAGAATTATATCCAAGGTCCCTGCTATATAGTAATGTGATTTGAGGACCAACAGCATCACATCATTTGGATTCAGACTCATATACTATCTTTCAGACTCATATGCTATCTTGCAGACCTACTGAATTAGAAGAACTACAGGTGATTCATACACACATTAAAGTTAAGAAACCATGAGCAAAATCATGATCTTGACCTCTGAGAGAATAATGTTACTTATTGAGATGGAGTGCTTACGACTGGAGTTAACTGGGGCAGGGAGAGGCACCTAGATTTTCTCTTTTACATATGCAAAATTTGAAACATTTATTTGACATACAGGTGGAAACATCAAGTAACAATTTAGTCCGAATTTCTGGGGAATGGTCAAGGTTAGTGATAAAGGCTTGGAATGCATTTTGGGTGGTGCTCACCATTCACTGGATACATGGATGAGCTCACTAGTAACAGGGTACAGATAGGGAAGAGGGCCAGAATGAGCTGGACTTATTAAAGAAAGGGTCAGGGAAGGGAGGGCAAATGGCAAAAAACCATGAGGGCACGGTGTCGTGGAAGCCCAGAGAAGAAAGTGTTTCAAGAAAACAAGAGGAATAAATTGTGCTGAATGGTGCTGAGAGGTTAAGATAGGAACAGAGAATATTGGATTTGGTAACATGGAGGTCAGTGGTGACACTGGCTTTGGCCACTGCTTATTTGTATCAAACTGATGGAGATGGATGCTTTTAGGAATATAGAGAGGAGAGATTTTCAGGTAAGTTAGTAGAGACAATGCTTACAAATGAATGTTTCAAGCTTCCAGGAGACAGAACAGTTTTATTTCACATGTGCTTAGCAATCAATGATCACTCTTGATGTCATAGCCAAATTCTTACCTTTGTCCTTCCAGATACTTGGAGCCCAAAGTGTAAATGATCCTAGCTATTGCCTTCAAGAAGCTAATAATGTAGTGAGAGAGATGCATGCCAAGAATTATGATGTTCTGATGGCTTTATAGGGAATTAAGGATTGGAAAGACAGTTAATATTTTTGCTTACATTAGACTACTCACATTGTATATGTTGTTGGGGTTAATCCTCTTTTCATTCCTGTGAGGCTATCCCAATTTTACTGATGGGAAAATGGAAGTTGAAAGAGGATCAGGATATATTTGTGTCAGAATTAGTAAATGGTAAAGTTAGAATTTGAACCTAGATCTGTGACCCCCAGCGCTATACTCTCTGCAAAACTGTGTTGCTTTTCATGGCGGAAGAGGGAACAAATAAAAATCATGATTACAAAACTGTAAGTAACCCTTTACCAATTGCATTTCAAGGATTCCTTACTGTAATTAACACAGTAGAGCTGCATCTTATGCAATATTTAGATTCTAAAAAATTCCAAATTGTATCCTAAACATTTTGTTACTCATACATATGTCCTTGGGAAATGTTCACACGACATGAACCACTTGGGAAGTGACACCAACTAAACAAGTGTCAGACTTGTGTCTCCCCTCTTTGTGGAGAAACAATCATTGAAGGGACTCACCTGTAGTACTGTTATTATCATTGTTTGCTGTGTACATATGGTTTAATTTACATAAATTATATCCACATTGATGCAAATCTAGTCATCATTAATATCATCTAAAACCTAATGTGTACTGTCAGTATACTAGGGACATTATGTTATGGTCTTATTCAACTCTTAATCTTCAAATTAAGCCTGTGAGGAAGGTATTTCTTCCGTCTGTTTTACTGATGGGAAGACTGACTTGCCTAAATTCACAGACCTGGTAATTTGGAGAACTGCTTTCCCAGTCCCAAATAACTCTGATGTGAGCATGCCTTTCACTGTGTGAATGGTTTGCATTGCAATCTCTGCACTGGCCAAATAGATCATGGTTCCCTAACCTTGTGGCCAGTCCCTTCCTCATCAGCATAGCTTCCCTATTAATGGGCATCTCAAACGTTCCCTCTTTCCTAGTCCTAGTAAAAGAGTCCCTAAGGTTCACTTTCCTTCTTAAGTCCCTGCTGGAGCTCATCAGTATCTATGGATCATTTAGGGAATTTGCATAACTAAGTCTGTAAGTAGGAAACAAACTCTAACTTCATAAATCATTTATGACCATGTGGCCTGTTTTAATGTAAACACAATAAACCTATCTTTGGAAAAGTAAAAACTGACTTTTTGTCTTTCAAAGTTGTTGGAGAAACTGTTTTAAAAGTTTGAATGCCTGCAAGCTGGGGATGTGGTTTGGTGGTCTCTGGGCTGATCTGTAGTACTACAAAGAAAATTTTTTTTTTTTGGGGGGGTACCAGGGATTGAACTCAGGGACACTTGACCACTGAGCCACATCCCCAGCCCTATTTTGTATTTTATTTAGAGACAGGGTCTCACTGAGTTGCTTAGCACCTCGCTTTTGCTGAAGCTAGCTTTGAACTCACTATCTTCCTGCCTCAGCCTCCCAAACCACTGGAATTCAAAGAAGGGTTTGAATCCTCACCAGTACCCCAACAAAATGCTCAATAAAAATATTGCTTAGTACAAGTCAGATACAGTTTGATATTTTTATTTACATAAGCCCCCTTTAACAGATTATTTTCAACTGTTTTCCCCAATTCTTCTCAATAACTCTAGATAATGTCCTATTTCTTTAACTGCCTAATGAGTGATTGCCCTAGTATGTTCTTGAATACTGAGAACCTGAGTTTTAAGATTTTACCTAAGGAATTTTCCCCACTCTCTTTGACTCTGTATTAGCTTTGAATATGAATTCTCCTTCTCTGGAAAATGTCTTGAGTATTGTAAACAACTATTATCTTTTGAGTCTTTTTCTTGGTGGAATGATCAGCCTGTCCTACAACTTCACTTTTAAAAAATGTTTTTATTGGTGCATTATAATTATACATAGTGGTGGGATTCATTATATTATGTTCGTACATGAACATAACAATTTTATCAATCTCATTCCCCAGTACCTTCCCTTTCCCTCTAGTCATCCCTCTCCCCATCTTCCTTCTATTATTATCTTTATTATTATTTTAGTGCATTATAATTATAGATATGTGGGATTCATTGTAGTGTATGTGCATATAAGGGCACAGCAAAATTTGGTAGATTTCATTGCCTGTGCTCCCCTGTACCCTTCTCTTCTCCCTCCCTCATGATTCCCTTCCACTATTAAATCATTCCCTTTCAGATCACAGGGTAAGACAAAGGGAGTCCACGATGAAGAGTGAAGTCAGACCCCGGTGGATTGTCTGGGTTGAGTTCCACACCTTCATTTGTTCACTGTGTTTGAAACTAGAAGAAGTAATGACAATTAATGTATCTATCCAATGAGATTTGGCTAAATTAATATGAGACATTCTATTAACACAGACAGGAAAGGCAATGTCATAGTAGCAACATCAAGATCTCACTGGTTAACCAGAAACATATTTTCAGTCATACAAACCTTTGCAGATCCAGCCATCTCTCATGTAGAAACCAAGCATTCCAGGCTGGGCACTCTTCTCTCAAAAGGGGGATTCAGAGTTTGTCTAAGAAGAGAAAGAGGGCCCAAAGGTTGATGCATTGGCTTTTAAATGCTTCCTCCCCAGAGGGACCTCCATGTCCCAGTCCACTGATTAGAATTAGACATAGTTCCACCCAAATGCAAAGTGAGCTAGGATGCAGTCTGCTGTTTGTCAAAGAAGAATCAGAAAACCATGGTGGAGTTGGTACTATAGACACCTTAGGAAAATGTAACTCCAAGTATTATGCTTGGGGTATATGAGGTATGGCTAAAGGTAGAGGAGTATGTAGGCAGAGAGGTGGGATATTTATCGCATCTTGAAGACAATAATTAATGTCTTTATCCACATGCCTGTACCATGAACTTTCAAAAATGTTCTCATATGCCATCTTGGCACAGAGACCACTAAAGGAAAACAGACTAATCTCCTTATAGCCCTGAGTAAATAAATACACTTTTACGAGATATTTTATAAGGTAGTCAAGGACTTTGCATTAAGGGCTTAGATCTGGATTCTAGTAGGTACAAAATAATCAAGTGAAAATTCATATACTTTTAATTCTCTTTTGTTCAAGGTTTGTTACAAGAACTAAAAATTAAAATGGAGTCTGGGCAACAATGATGAATTAGAGAATATAGAAAGGATGGGGACATAAACTATAAAATCTGTGAGCCTTCTTTAAAAGACAGGAATGGGATCTTTCATTTAACACATCTTGGTTTGTTATCCTGGGAGCAAGTTGATATCAGTTTCTCATTATGGGAATGGTTATCAGGCCCTACTGCTTTACAAACATCAAATATATGTGTATACAGTCTCACCTCTAAGTTTTCAAGGGAATAGAAAGTAATCTAATTATGTGGACAATTAAAAACAACCAAAGTGCAAGTTTAAAACTTGTACTTTTATGACTGCAAAGGAGGCTATCAAAATGACAGGGTGTCTGGATGTGATCGTTGCACGCACCCAGATTAAATGAGTGCATTAGTTGATTGTTTCTGGTATGAAGATAAGCAGAGAAAAGTATAATAATGCTGGCATTTAAGTGGACCTAATTAGGCTTCAAGTTTAACACTCCATTAAGATGAATGGGAAAGGGTCACCCCTGCTCAAGCTGTGGCATTGTCTTAGTGAGTCTGGATATTGCCTCTGAAGACAACAGTCTGTCAGCACACATTCTCACAGTCACCCCTGAAAAGCACAGTGGAAATTTAATTCTTTCAAAATTAAATCTCAGGTTCTGGAGGCCACAGTAAAATCCACAGGGAGATCTTAAATCCTCAAGTTCTGCAGCTGTGTTAGTCATAAACAACAACAATAATAATGATAATACTTTCCCAGGTCTGTAGAAACTTTCAACTGCAGACTTCAGTGTTTCCTGCATATGATCTGCTGAAACTAACAAACTCCAATTTACCACTGAAGAGCTCTGACTGTGGAGAGAGTGAGTGACTTGTCTAAAACCACAGAGCGTCACTATTAAAGCCAGAAATAACATGCAAGGAGTATTCAGTTTTGTTGCAGTAGTTTGTCATCCATCAGGGAAAGGGTGTAAGGAATAATGATCTCATCTACTGAACTGAGTGCACATGCATTTGAAAGAAATCCCAAGAAGCAAAGTGCAGCCCAGCATGGTAGACAGGTTTGTAGGGAGATGACTGGGTAAATCCTGGGATCCTACCATATGGAAAGTTGGCTCAGCAGTGTGTGAGCAGGAGAAAAGTTTAGTCATGAAAATGACTAAGGTAATGTGCATGGATGTGGTCTTAAAGCTATGTGGCCCTGGAACCACATTCAAAAGAGCTGCAGGGTCATCCTGCATCTTATGCTGACTGGATTCAGAAACTGGATGTCTGAAGATTGTATTAGGACGTGTCTGGAGATTGCAGAAGGAATAAAAAACACATAGGGCTTGAAGTTAATGTTTGGGTTATGATTTTAATGAGTTTGTGACTCTTTGGAAGGTAGAATGTCTATATCTCCAATTATGATTGTAATCTTGAGACTGGTAATTCAGTTCTTGTGCTACAGACTTGGTATAGGCCATTGGATGAATAATGTTTTCTTGCTAAGTTTCAGTTGCTTGTTTTCAGAATAAATAAAATAAAATATGATCTGCTTATCAAAATACTAGGTATTATAGTTGTATTATTCAGTAAGATTATATAAAGGAAGTGTTGGTGTATGCTTGGTGCCAAGATAGACCTATTCATATGTGCAAATCTTTCCTAAATGGCTCTATTTGTGAAATTATTATATATGTTAGATCTCTTTAAAATGGTTTAATTTTTTTGTGTGTATTAACACCCAGCTGGGCATGGGGTGGTGCACATCTGTAATTGCAGAGACTGGGGAGGGCAAGGCAGAAAGATTGGAAGTTTGATGCCATTCTCAACAATTTAGTATGACCTTGTCTGATGACAAAATTTCCAAAGGACTGGGGATGCAGGATGTGTGCTCAGGGGTAAAGCACCCCTGGATTGAATTCCCATCTCACACATATATACACCCCCCCCCACACACTCACAAAAAAACCCAAAAACCCAAAAAACCAAAACCAAAACCAAACCAAACCAAACCAAACCAAAACAAAACAAAACAAAACAAAAAAACAAAGCTAACAAAAATATCAATCAAAACACCACATATAAAATCATTGATCTTAGCAATTTGGAGTTTGGTTTAAGAAATATTAGTTCTACCAGGACAGGATTCTTATTTCAGGTCCCTGACTCATAATATGCCATAGTTAGAACATTTCTAATAATGAAGAGATGGTAATGGACATCTTTTCCCAATATTAGTCATCTTGGGTTAGTTCTCATTCTGTCTTGTAATATTCTATAAAAATTGATAGTAAATCTTGACTCTGAACAATGTCTGTTCTACCTATTGATAGTCTTCAAATATCTAAAGGAAATGATCATGCTAATCCCTTGGTTTTCTTTTTTTTATTACTTATAGAGCATACAGAAGTTTTCAAATCTTCCTTGCTTCAAAGGTTTCCCTCAAACTTCAGCATGATATGAGGATTTACCTTAGCTTCATAAATATTGTTATTACTTCATTATTATTTGTTTTTTCCCATTACTTGAGAACAAATAAATTATTATTGAAAATGTATTATTTTTTTCACAGTATATTTCATCTTTTAAATTACTTTTGTTTTAGGGAAAACTCAAATTAATTTGGGATTATCCTAATTAATTTAAAATTTCATTTATAGCTTGCTTTACTCCAGAATTAGTCATTTAATGCTACTTCTAATAATGCGTTGACAAGATTAAAAAAATGGAACTAGCAAGGGATATAAAAAGAAGAAAAATAGATTAAGTTGGGTAAAGTTCACTATATAAAATACAATTGTGAGGTTATTATATACTTATTTGTGGTAAATCCTAAATTTAATTTGAACTTGCTAGCAGTCAATTCAAAGAGAGAAATAAGATCAGTTACATGTCTAAAAGCATCTAAAGCATTTTTAAAATTTTCAATTAATTGAAAGAAACTCAATTATTCCTGGTGGCGAATCTTGAGTGTTTTCTCCCATGATTTCTAATAAGAAGGAAACTCTATAATAACTAAAGAAGATCTTCAACAACATTCTTTCTATTATTAATTTTTTAAATTGCCAGATAAATTCAGCAACATTCTCATGGTGAATTCCACAACAGATTTCACAACATTTTGTTTCTTCATGATAATCAGGTACAAGCACCTGGTACTTAGTGAGTACTTATAATGAGTTGAATTGTCTCCCCCTCAAAAGATGTTTAGAATCCTAAACCCTGATACCTATGAAAGCTACTTGATTTGGAAATCAAGTCTTTGTACATGTAATTAAGATGAAACCATACTGAATTAAGGTGTGTCCTGATCTAATATGTCTGATGTCTTTATAAAAAAAGAAGAGACAGACAAAAAAAGCAGACAGCCACTTGAAGACAGAGCCAGGGGCTGGAGGAATATTTCCACACACTAGGGAATGTTTTGAGACACCAGAAGTTGAATAAGACAAAGAAGTGTCCTCCCACAGAGGTTTCAGTGGGAGCACAGTTCTGTCAGCACATTGATTTTGGATTTCCATTTCCAGAACTGTGAGATAATAAATTTTTATTATTTTTAGTCAATCAAGTTTTGATATTTTGCTTCAGCAGCAGGAGGAAACTAATGTGTTAATAAATCTCTATGAAATAAATGTATGGATAAATTTTATGCACCAACTGACTGACCAAAAGGAACTCCTCAGAAATTTAGATCCAATGATATGATCATCTAAGGAAAAAATGAAATAAATAATCCTACCAGATATATTTATATCCAATTTAACTTTTACGAAAATCAGTATTTCTGTATAGAAGATTTATTTACTGTGAGGTTCATGATTAATATTTTATAATATAGAGGTCTAGTATGTAGATTAGACCACTACCATGTGCCCAAAATTAAAAATGAGTCTAGAGGAAAAACAATGCCCTTATTCTGGTGGAGACACCAACTATCAAAGTTACTTCAAAAGCAGTTTCAATCTGTTTGGAGAGAAATACAACTCTTGGTGTAGGATTTGGTATAACTAGGTGTTCAGTAAATGTTTATAGAAATAACTGAACAGGCACTTCACAGAAGAAGAAATACAAATGGGTCAACAAACATATGAAAAACTGTTCAACATCTCTAGCAATTAGAACAATGTAACTTAAAAACTACATTGAGTTTCCATCTCACTCCAGTCAGAATGGCAATTATTAAGAATACAAGTAATAATAAATGCTGGCAAGGATATGGGGAAAAAGGTTCACTCATACATTGCTGATGGGAATGCAAATTGGTGCATTCCTTAGTGTATATTGAAAGGACTTAAAGTCAGCATACTGCAGTGAGGCAGCCACATCAGTGTTTATAGTGGCTCAATTCACAATAGCTAAGTGATGGAACCAACCTAGGTGCCCTTCAACAGATGAATGGATAAAGAAAATGTGGTATGTATACACAATGAAATATTACTCAGCTATAAAAAAGAATGACTGTATGACTTTTGGTGGTAAATGGATGGATCTGGAGATTTATCATGCTAAGTGAAATAAGACAATCCCCCAAAACCAAAGATCAAATGTTCTATCTGATGTGTGGATGCTGCTACACAATGGCAGGAGGTGGGGAGGAAGAATAGAAGTTTAGTGGATTAGACAAAGAGGAATGAAGGGAAGGGAGGGGGACAGAAATAGGAAAGGCAGTAGAATGAATCAGACATAACTTTCCTATGTTTGAATATGAATTCACCACATAAAACTCCACATTATGTACAACCACCAGAATGGGATAGTATAAGTTATACTCCATGTATGTATAATATGTCAAAATACATCCTACTGTCATGTATATCTAAAAAGATCAAATAAAAAATAAAATAAATTAAAAAAGTGAAACTGTAAAAAGTGTTTATGGAAATAAGACATGATAAAATCTTTCACTGTGTGATTCATTGACAATGAGGGTAAAGAGAAAGGTCCTATTCCCAAATGCCATCATTATAAAAGGGACATATTGCACATACATTGTATTTAGCTCTGTGTTAGTAGTCTTATTTTCTTTCCTTGTGAATTCTATCACAAATGGATATTCCTGCTTTTTTGTCAGGTTTTCAAAACACACCTATGACTTTGATTCTTATTGTCTCCAAATATCTTGAAGAAATCAAACAAATCAATGACTCTGAAACAGAGAGAAGAAAAGAAAAGAAAAAATGAGCCAAGAGGAAAAACAGTGTTCTGATTCTGGTTGGGACACAGTATACCAATGTTGTTCCAAGACCATTTTCAGTCTCCTGAGTACAGGCTTCCCGCCTACTCTATTCTCAAGTCTGTCAATTGTTATGATAAGATAAAGGCAGCAACAAATGGGTCATATGCCCACCATAAATTATGAAAGTCCAGGAAGGTCTCCAAACACAGCTGAATATCATGCATTTTGAACTAGTTTGGGGGAAAAACATTCATGTTCTTTTTCATAACCTAATATTTTCTTTGCAATGATAAAATGTTTGAGAATCATTCAACTTCTGCAAATGATGATGCCTTCCATTTAAAAAGTAGAGAAGAAATCTCTTATGTTTTCAACACAAGAGGCCAGAATGGAAGACGGATGGACCAGAATAGAAGAAAAAAAAAAACACACAAAATAAAAACAAACAGACTCAAAATCAAAATCTTTAGCAATCTCTGATGGACCCATGGAAATATGGAGTGCTTCCACGTTCACGTGTTTGCAAGAAGTTCTACGCTATTCATCTTCCATAAGCTCATCCCACCGGCAGTTCCACCCCTGTCAAAAATATAATGGCTCACATTCTTGAAGCTGCCCTGTGCTTGTAACATTCACAGGTTCTCTCTCCCCCCAAATTTGAGCTGAGGCACTTTTCCTTTCTAAAGAGCAGCATCTGGCCTCTTCGTGCGCTCATTTGCATGCCAATACTGGATTGCTCTCCCAGCGCACAGCTATTTAATAGTGGTGCTGGTGTCCGAGCTCTGGGAACAAACCGAATGGTTTGGGTGTGCTTTTGTGTGCAGTCGGGTCGTTGCTACAGTGTGCTTATTAAGAATAGTACACATTCATTATAACAAGATTGCTCTTTTGCTCAGGGGCCATCACGGCGCAGTCTGTAAATGAATTAACAGTAGCATGCATTTGTGTATTATAGGCCCAGAAGATGCATTTGTTTATTAAATAAATCTGCAACACAGAAAGTATAGTTGGGGGAAAAAAATCTAGAAATAACCAGAGTGCGCATGTACAGTAGCTAATTGTGTGTGTGTGTATGTGTGTGTTTTTTTTCCTTTGAAACCTCAACATCTTGGCGAGTTTTCCTCCTTTGTTTCTTTTAAAATAACCAGAGATCATAGGCCACTCCATAGACAGCCTGCAAAAGCTGCATGTAGAAAAAACAGAAATAAAATTTAAGTTAGAGGAACTGAAAACATTTCCAGGAGCAGTATTGTAAATAATCCCCAACCTTTCAAATGATTTAATATTATGTTTCTTTTATTTTTCTTTAAATTATTTTGTTTCTCTTTAAATGAAAATTGTTATGATTATTTTATGTCATTTTCATTTTTACCTTGTGTCACATGTATAATTTTTCGCATTGAACTTTGCTTTGTTTTGAAATACAATCTTTGCTTTTGGGGCATTCAGCTAATATTGATCTATTTATTTCCAACCTCTGGCCTGGGTATGGTTAATATAAGTGTATTAATAAACATGAGTCAGATTGTTGGATTTCCTTCCAATTAACTAATGATTTTTAAGGCCCAATGGCAGTTCACAATTGCATTGAAAACTCAGAATGTGTTCAGGTGTGGCTCGTCTTCATTTCTTTCCATTTATATTTTGTATCTTGCTATCTTTAGCTATAATATGATGTGTTGAATACTTAAAGAATAATGGAAGAGTGGAACATTTTAAAATATAAAATGTTAAAAGACTCTACAGTCAGTGGGGGCAGTAAGAAGTCTAAAATGAATCAAGGAAACAAGTAAAGAATAACACCCATATTCTCAAATTTTGTTAGTAAAAGAATATTTTCCAAAAAGATAAATTAATTTTCTACTTAAGCTTTGAAATCTTTCTATAAAAGCCAAGGATACTAAGTAAAACTTATTAAAAGTGAAGGCCTGGTAGAATGAATGGATTAGGATTTCATAGATTTTTACCTTATCAAAAGATCCATGATACTATTTAAAAACACCCAGCTAATTAGTATATACGCAATATAGCAAAATGTGTTTTGTGGGAAAAATGCAGTACTTATGAAAGATATTCCATGTGCAGCAAAGCCATAGCTGCTTGAAGCATATTCGCACTTTTCTCCCACATGGAATCTTTTTTTTAAAAAATATTTTTAGCTATAGATGGATATGACACCTTTTATTTATTTATTTATTTTTATGTGGTGCTGAGGATCGAACCCAGTGTCTCACACGTGCTAGGTAAGAGCTCTACCCCTGAGCCACGACCCAGCCCGCATGTGGAATCTTAAATACCAGTTTGTCAAAGAAGTAATATTCAGCTCTGCTATTTATTGGAAAAGAAAAAAAAAAAAGCCACCCCACTATTGGAACAATTGATTTAATAATTATGGAAGGAAGAAGAAAATATTTGAAACAGTTTATTTTCTTTCATCCTTTTTTTTTTTTTTTTTTTTTTAAAGCTCTATTTTCCAGAGCATTTTATTTATTCTGCTACAGCTTTTAGAGAGGCCAACCAATCAGAAAGTCTGTAAGAGCCCAGGCTCAGGCTCAGTGCTGAGCTCCAAATGCGATTCCAGTCCTGACAGGGGGATTATAGGAAACAGATGACTTACGCTTCTAATTTGTGGCCTTAAATTGCAAACAGAATTTCAGGAGTCGAGCAGAGTAATAAATGGCAATAGAAAAAGCCACACACAGCCAAATCAGTATGTGGTGGTTGTAGGTTAAACTAAATGGGAAGAGACAGGTTATGATGGTTCAGTGTATTACAGAGAAGAAAGTCTTAAATTACTAGTGCTGAGAGGTATTGCTCCATGGCAGACAGTATTGCATTGTGTAGTCTACAGATATCACAAGCAGAACAATAAAAAAGCAGGTTTAACATAGAACCTGTTGCTGGAGGAATCGTTTTTTTTTTTTTTTTTCCCTCCTCTTTTAGAAATGGAAGCAGTGTTTTATGTTTGTTTTGACCTCTGCTGTATACTTGGCCCCTTAACATCTGTTTTCTACCATTGCCGTTTTTCACACCAAATTAAATGTCGAGGAGTCAGATAAAATAAGTTCAAAATATGTCCAAATTATTTTTGTTGACTTCCAACAAATGTCCCAGTAACTCTTTTCACACGGAATGATACCATTTAAATGCCAACATAGAAAATTATTTTCCTTTCAACATTTTAAGAGCCAAAGAAAGGAATTTTGAGGTGTACTTAAACTCAGGAAATATTGTATTGGCCTTTTTGGTAACTTGTATGACTGTTTCAGACTTGCTTTAAGGCTATTCCATCATTTAAAGTTATGTGCATTTGTTGGATAAAAGTTCCAGGAAAATTGTTTAACAACAGTATATAAAAAGCAATTATTCAGAGCTGCTTCACACTATAAATACCAGTTAAAATCAAAAAGGTCCATGTTTATCCTGTGTGAACTAGTATGTATTTGTTCACCCTCATGATCTCTCTGTGTGTCTGTGCGTGTATGTGTGAAATACAGTGTAAGAGTTGAGATGATAATGGCTTCTGGGGTTAAGAAGTCTGGCAGTCATATATTGAAAATAAAGAAATGGAATAGAGTTTTCAACTTCTCATTCAAAATACATTTTGTAAAAAATGCTGCCTCTCTTTTGAGGATAAAAATACTTTGTTTTGTGTGTCCAACATTAGAAAAAGAAAAGAAAAAAAGAAAAGCTGACAAATCTATCAGGAATTGCTAACATATAAAGATTGGTTAAAAGTAATTATTCCATCTTATATTTTTAATTGCCAACATGAGAAAACACTGTTAGCAAATGATAGAAACAGCTGATTTTTAGACCACAAATGTTGTGTAGTGTTGAGAATTTAGTTTTCCTTCTATTATCCTATGAACAAGAAACCCACGACACTAAAACTCAAATCTTTTAAACTACTCTATTAACTTTAAACTTAAAAGCATTTGTTTTATATGCTGAAGAAAACCTATTATCTGATGCATAACCTAGGGGAAAATAAATGATTTTCATTGTGATATTAAGCTAGTCTGTTGATAGTTATTAAAGATGACTGGCTAAATAGATTTTGATTAATCACTTGCAAAAATTATGCTTGTTAGGACCACTTTATATTCTGTCACGGTGATATCAATGTAGGTTATAGCTCTTCCTTTGTAGACGGTATGTTTTTTGTTTTTAAATCACCTGGCAAAAAGAAAAAAACAAACCTTAGTTGAAAGCTTTTGTCTCTAACACAAAACCTCTTTTTCATGCTTGTCTTTTTTTTTTTTTAAAGAAATGCTCAATTATTATTTGTGTCATAGTGGGAAGACTGGGTCTCTATAGGGCCTGAACCTTTTCAAAGAGGAGATAGCTTTTGTTTTTGTACCCCATCAACACTGATCACCTAATTAAATCTGATATCTCTGGCTGAAGCAAAATGATTTGTAATAGTTCTTTGGAGTTTACTTAATTAGTTTCGATGTCTTTTGTGTAATAAATGCGGTGATATTTTGTAAAATGGGACTGAAAATGAGGAGGTAAAATGTAGTCTTGCAAGTGATGGGAGAGAGTGGAGGTGACAGGGAGGGCGAACTGGTATGACCAAACCATAAAACAAGGTGTAGCTCCACTGCAAGGGCTTGCAGACCCGAGTCATTCATTAGCTGAGATCATCAAGCAGATCTGAACTGGAAAAAGGCTTTCTGTCAAATGTAGGCCTGGGCATTTGTCAGGGCCCCAATTCTACACCTTGATCAGTCCAAGACACTGACACCATTTTCTTTAACAAACACCAACAGCCTTTTTTCTCCTTCATTTTAACATTTCTCAGGGGTTGGATTCCCTTTCTTCTCCCTCTCTGTAGAGAGTAAAGGGAGCTTGTTAACTTGCTTAGATATTTTGACTGTGGATGCTCTTTGGCCACTTGCCTGTGGTAACAGTGTCAAAGCATAACTTGGTATAATTGCTATATTTGCAGTCAGAAGAGTGCTCTGTCTTTATGCTCAAGCTGCTGAATAAAACCAAGTGTCATTTTGGAAAATTCTGGAAATTATCCTCAAAGTTCAGGCAAAATTTAATGTGTGACATACCTGGTGTGTCCTGTGTTCCTTGCCAGGACACAGAAGAATAAAACAAGGGAATTGTAACTATGCCAATTAAAAACTGGTAAATTCCCGTGTTTCTTATGGATAACAAAATAAAATTAAACTTGCAATTGAAACCAGAGCAAAACTGGGCTCTTTATAATTTAAAAAGTAACTGGAAAGCATTAAAATTTTTAATTATCCATTGATTCACAATTTATATACAATGTGGATTACAAATGACAGTTTTTGATGGGCTTCCTTATAACAGAGACATGCATAATTTACAGACATTAGCAATATCTAGTCTGCAAGTAGAAATTAAGATTATAATGGAACTCTGTCTTATTATAATTATTATTATTTCTTTGCAGTACTGGAGGTGGAACCAAGGTCTCCTGCATGCGAGGCAAGCCCTTTACCATATCCCTAACCCTAGAACTTTGTCTTGTTGATAAAGTAATCACACTTCTAACCCTATTGATTATAAAGCACACCTTTAACATTATAAAGTTATATTTGCTCTGTAATTAGTATATTTCCATAGAGCTGTTACAGTAAAACTGCAAAATGTGATTTGTGGGTTTCCTTCCCATAATACAGAGCAATATGAAATGTGAGGCAGATAGTGATGAATGATAGAAAGTTCCAGATATCCCTCTGGCCTTTTCCACCCAAGACTCCTGTGCGCACATCTTCTAGGATGAGCCTTGCGGAATGCATGCCAGCTTCACATTACATCACACTGGTGGGCAGAGGGCTGCCAACGCTGGCATTCTTTAGTCTGAGAAAAATGATCCTTCCAGTTAAGTAGATCCTCCCTGTGTCTCACAAACGGTACAAAACTGCGAGCTGCTGGCAGGTAATGACTTGTAATTAGCATGGCAGGCAGGTAATGACTTGAAATCACCTGCCAATTGTTTCTGAGCCTTTGCTCTGTTTCAAAACTCTGGACAAGTGGGAAAGTCATAGGGGGCTATAAGGATGCAAATAGAGAAAGGGGGGAGGGACTCTGCAACCTGGGATTCTCTTTCTGAACAGACTTTCTCTCCCATTTGTTTCTTATTTTACCCCCAGGTTCTCCTTAAGTGGCTTCAAAGAGGCATGGAGAATTGGCAGGTTGCTTTACCTGCCTACTGCTCCTACGGGGAGATGATGCCTGTTGAGAAATTCTGTTTTGTTTTGGAAGCAAATCAACCTTCTCAGGTTCAGCCTCTATGCTAGAAAATTGGGATGGAGAGAGCAAGGGCAGTTTTACTTGTTTGAAAAGAACTGTGAATTACTCAAAGTCAGAATTTCCTATCCTATTTTGACTTACTTTCTCTTTCGTGAGCTTTCTTCAACTTCATGCAGTTGGTGTTAAAGCTAGAAAAATTGGGCAAGGAGCCTGTGCAAAATCAAGGCTTATCTAAGGATCCAGCAAATGCTTCAGGTCAGTACACACACACACACACACACACACACAATGTATATAGGGATCAAGTAAGTAACACAATTGGACATATTGAGAGACACCCAGGGAGAAAGGAAGGAAGGGTAACTGGACCATATGTGACCTATTTAAACTTGAGTGACATTTATTCTGTTCCAGCCAATTGCCTGATATAGGTACAGGATGGCCAGATTTCCTAAATTCTTAAAAGGAGCCGTAAATTTGGAATTTTATGTTTAAAAAATCCCAATTTTAAAGCATTGGAAAAATTTAAATAATTACAACTATATGGGTGAAACAAAACCAGTGGCCTGACTTCATTTCAGAGACTGGGAGATAATGAACTCTGTTTTAAATTATATTTTTCTATTTTCTATTACCTTTTCTTTTTATAATCTCATTGGAACAGTAAAGAGGGAAAAAACAGGCTGATTTACACACAATACAAGTGTGACTTGACATTTAAAAGTGTCTTGTGATTGTTATGTACAAATTATTGGAAAAGGATCTCTGAGGAAATTGCCCCCCACAGTGTCTACCTGGTTAAGAATTTGCCCTAAATGTTGAGGGCTTCTTCAGGTCAACCCTATGGGGTTTTGTGAAGCATACTTTTAAAGAGGAACCTCTCTGAGCCCAGACTGACTGGTCCCAATAAGTCAAAGTTGAGGAAGACCTACTGTTTCAGGCTTCTTTAGGGCCAGCAGCCCCATAGGCTCCAAGAAACAGATTAGGAGCCAGAAAGAGCTGGATATCATTAAATTTGGTTTTTACTGCTTTCTATCACTGTGACCTTGGACAAGACAATCCATCTCACTAAATTTCCATTTCAAATAAGATGAAGATACCTACCTTGTAGGACTATGGCCAGGATTGGGGGAAAGTGCTTAAATCAGTTCTTTCAGGAATCTTTCTTGTAACACAGAAGGGTAAATTTTAGTCATGGGACTAGTCAGGTACATGCTTCTCATTTTATGTTTATGTTAACTCAATCCCTTCTATGCCTTTTTAGAATACTTAAAGAAAATTAGAAAGCCACTTTTGTAAAGTTCGTTTTCAGATCAAATGCCATCAAAAAAACCATATTTAGACATCTAGAACACTAATATATTATATGATAGGTTTTGTTTTTGTTTTTTAAAAACATGCTCAAAAGTTAATCAGAGAAATATGAATCTAGCTTTTTATTGTGAAATCTGAAGGGAGAACTTGCCATATTTAGATATTTGGGCTTATCCCACTGGACAAAATCATGACAAACAATCATGACTGGACAAAATAAATTGGATTATTGTCCTTTAGACATGAGAAATCATCATCGAATATATGAAGATTTTGCACGGGAGTGACAGCAGTAAGTGCAGTTGGTCATTTTGAAAGCCCTGAGAAAAGACAAGAACTCCCACAGGTGCCTAAGGATAAGAAAACCAGATTTCAGAGGGGGGCTAGGCACAGTCTTAAAAATCAGCATGTCTATGCTTTGAATGTTGCTTTCTGTGCAATTCCTGCAATTTTAGAAAAGAGGTTTCTAGCCATATTATATTACATTGAAAAATTATCTGCTGATTTGTTAGTTGATTTCCCTGCCTCTGAGAAGGCTGGTAGTCAAAGCCTAAAAAACTTGCCCTTAGAGAGAACCTGACTCAAACGTGTACTATGTAGAGGTGGTTAAGCTACCCATGAACCCTTTATCCCCTTTCCACTTGTCTTCAGTTTTGTATAGGTGATCTTTAAAAACAAAGACAAGAGAAACCAGCCTCACATTTAGTTACTAGTTTGGGGGTTTTAAATTTTGATTATTCAGTTGCAGACTAATTAAGTTAAACTTCTAGACTTAAAGTCTAGAAATTTCTCTTCTCAGGATAAAATAAATTCTGCATATAAATTGTTGGAAGATGCAGTTTAACTTAGAAAAGGCAAAACTCTATAAACAGAGATCTATGAATATTACCTGGATATATTGTTTAAAAATATGTGTTGCTGGGTACAGTGGCAAATGCCTATAATCCCAATGACTCTGGAGCCTGAGTTAGAGTAATCACAAGTTTGAGGTCAGTCCAGCAGTTTAGAAATTTAGCAAAATCCTTACCAACTTAGTGAGACACTGTCTCAAAATATAAAATAAAAAGTGCTGGGGATGTAGCTCCGTGGTAAAGTACTCCTGGGTTCAACCCCCAGTACAAAACCAAACCAAAGCACACCAAAACAACAACAAAAAAACTTATGCTATGTAAAGACAAGAGTGGTTGTATTTTTAAATACAGTATTGCTATTTCTCTGGAATGGCCAACTATTATGGTCAGTACTTATATATGATGTCTTGCTCATAGTCCGATGTCTACAAATCCTGAGGTATTGCCCATCTTTTCCCTCATCTGTTTGCTTTTAAGTGTATCCATCTCAATATTAAATAGAATATTAAATGATAGTTTGGTTTTCCATAAAAGAGGACTCTAATAAAATTTAAATAGAGAAATCCAAACACACATCATGAACAATTAAATGTTAAAAAAGTGTAATTTTTAGGTAGACTATCAGCATGAAAATGAAAAGGTATTTTCTCATAACTATGTATAAACAGAATTTTCTACTGTAATTTTTGCAAACTTAAATATTAGATGGAATATCTTGCTTTAAATTTTTTTAAAAAACTAATTTACCCCCAAATTTTTGAGTCTTTTTGAGAATTTGTGCATTTTTTCCAATTAAATTATTTTCTTTTAAAAACCTAGCTTTGGTAGGACTAGGGTGGAAGAAGAGGGCAGACAGAGAGGAGAACTCAAGAGCACATACATAAATTGTCTTAATTTCTGAGAAGTGTGGGCCTGACAATCATTTAAGACAATGTAGTTGATATAGCTGTCAGCATGGACTCTCTTTAAAAGAATGTTTTTATAGAAAATCATTGTGACACTTTTCTCAGATGGATGTCTTTAGTAGTATTTGATTAATGTAACGTAATAAAAGAGATGCACACCAAAGTGTCTGTACGTGTCTTGTTAAGTATGTTTGATTCATTATATGTGGTTCTCAGTTCTTTCCTCTTTCCGCAGTTCATTTTTTATCATTTCAATAATATATCTATAAATATGAAAAAGTTGGCACTTTCAAAGTCTTTGACATATATAGCTATTAATTCATAACTCTAAAAAATTGTATCTTTCAACCTGTCATTTTAAAGCTTGTAGAGTTTATTACAGTAAGTAACCTGTGTTAGAAATTAGATTTTGAACTTTAGCAAGAAGATAAATAAGCTTATGATCCTAATAGTTAAAGAAAAGACACCTAGACTTAGTTCTAAGGTAGAATTACATGAAAAGATCACTTACTAGAAATTGAAATTGTAAACTCCCTGAAGATAACATTGTAGTCTATATTGATTACTAGTTTCCAACTTATTTTATTTTCCATATCTATTTATTAATTATTGAAAGAGCTTTAAATAAACAGAGCTATCCAAGTATAGTTCTCAGATCTCAGATCACCTTTCTTGTAGTGCATTCATGAACTTCATGATATACATATATATCAATGACATGAATGGGTTTAAGTGAAGATGTTTTGATGGCAAAAGAATGGTAGTACTTATTTATATAAACATTTCAAGTTCTACTATTTTAATAATGGCACAATGGCAAACTCTTTTTTTTTTTTTTTTTTTTTTTTAATGGGGATCTTTCTAATATTGCCCAGCTTCCTGGTCTCCAAATCCTGGGCTCAAATGATACCTTCCACCTTGTGAGTGCTGGACCACAGAAGCATGCCACCTCTCCTGGCAAGAGTAATCTCTTTCTGGCAGATGCTAATTTGTTTGCATTTTGTTGATGGGGAAGCCGAGGTGGTGGATATCATGGCCCAGATCACCCATATGCTAAGGGGAAAAGCTGGGCTTAAAACAGCATTCTGGCTCTGAAGCCTTTGACCTCCTCTGGGTGAGCTAAGCCAGGAATGTTTCCTTCCTGGTTTTGTTGGTCCTTTACATCCTTTGCTGTGTAGGTAACAGCTTGGCCTCCTCATTTCTCATATTCCTTCCCTTTGTTCAAACAGGAGTCATGGCCAAGCATCAAGAGAGCATGAAGGGTTCTATGTGATGAGCTGTGACTCAGGGATGATTTGGGGTTTGGGTGCCAGGCCAGTACATCATGTGTGAATAAGCTTGTGGTAGGGACTGAGGGTGAGGCCTGAGGACATGGTTTTTACTGGAGCCTCACCGTATTTTGGGTGAATCATGTCCATTCAGCAGCATAGTCATCAACTGTTTATGTACACCCAATCTCAGGCTCTCTGTGAGAACATCCGGGTACAGTTCTCTCAAAAGCACAAACTTACTTTGACCTTTTTATTGGAGGATCATGAAGGAGAACTAAAAAATAGATGGCTCTAAGGTCCTGCTAGGCCCTTCCCAGAAGATTGTTATTCCCTCTGAGCTAAGACAGACACCTGTATGGCACTTTCCTCTCTCCAGTGCTGCATGGAAGCAGGGCTTTGGAGTCAGTGAGACCTAGACCTTGCTCTCCATAACGTCCTCATCACCTCTAGGACTACAGGAAACTCATTATTCTTGGACTTACTATTTCTTGGAAAACTACAAAACTTATAGAATGTGATGGGAGCATTTAGGGAAATGAACACAGAAGAAATTTTAATATTATCTTCAGTGGTCATTTTGGCAACTACTTCAGTTCAGATACTACCGATGCCAGAGCAGTAACTAAGCATGGTAATCGTCTTCATCTTTGTATCTGTTTCATGTCAAGGGGGAGGAGAAGAGGGTTTAAAATGTGTACTAGTAATTTTTTTTCACACTAGCCTTGTTAAAATTACAAATGAAATTAAGAAAACTATGCAAGGGTGAGGCTGGTGGTACATGCCTATAATCTCAGCAGCTCAGGAGGCTGAGGCAGGAGGAGTACAAGTCCAAGGCCAACCTTGGCAACTTAGTGAGGCCTTGAACAACTTAGTGAGACCCTGTCTCCAAATACAATATACACCAATATAACACTGGGTTGGGGAGATGGCTCTGTGGTTAAGCATCCTGAGTTCCCTGGTACAAAAAAGAAAGAAAGAAAGAAAAGAAGCATAAAGCATTATGGCTCAAAGTATACCTGGCATCTTTCAAGAAAAGAAATAATGGAAACATGGCAGCCTACTTTGCTTGTAGAACTGTCCGGTCTGATTGTGGCTCTGCAGTAGCACCTTCAAGCCATTGAGCTCCATTGTCTCAGTTGGGACTGTTGCTCATTATCACCACTATCTCAGTAGGCCAGGCAAGAGGAGGTGGACTTAGGTGCCTCAACTGCATTGTTTACATGAATCATAAAATCATGGTTTTCTGAATAAAATCATGGAAATAGAACACTGGAGAGGAAAGTTGCATTTGTAATTTTAGAGGGTCCTGGTCACTTACTATGTGTTTTGTACAAGTCTTCTCATGTTTCAGAACCTAACTTACTTCCCCTAGAAAATGGGGGTCCTGAACCCAAGGATTACTAAGGCTCGGTTAGAGTTTGCATGCTTGGGCTCTGAACTTTTCTAAATAAACAATAAGTAAATTTATGGTTGCTAAGGAGAAGGACTAGGTCCTTGCTGATCATTGTAAATGTCTATGATGTCAAAATGCAGGATGGCAAAAAGCGAAGTTGAAAAATGAGGAAGGGGTGTGACAGGGTGTAATCTAAATTGTTTTGAAGGGTGTGCACTTTTTATGCTGCTGAAGTTCAGGATTGGAAAATATATGTCTTCTGCTAGCATATTTAAGAGTTGGACAAACTAAATTTGGGTTCAGAAAGGAGGAGAATGATAATTAAACCAAGGGAAGGCTTGCAGTTCAGGTGTTGGTTTTTCCTGACTGAGGATAGCCTTGGATGGTTGTATGTCTACTGAGACTTTGAAAGAGAAAGATAGAGCTAACTAAAAAGGTCGACAGTCTGCAGAAGAGGAGGAAGATAAGAGCAAGACTCTTATCTAGACTTACCGTTGTTACTGTATTAATAACAAACGATTCAAAATGTTATTGAAATTTTTGTATGCCTCAAAAATATATAAAAATGTATTGATGAGTTTAATGAATTCCCAGGTTTCCATCAAGATCCAACTATCAATTCATGACCAATCTTTTTCTCATCTGTGTATTTATTCAATCTTGTTGGAACATGATTCCTTTGAGGCAAATCGCTCATACAATTTCATCTGTGAATATTTCCAAATGTATTTCTAAAACCTTAGGACTTCATTTAAAAGGCAACTGAAATACTTTTAACACACCTAGACATTGACACAAATGTCTTAATTATATCCAGTAACAAGTCAAGATTTAGATTTCTCCACTTGCCTCATATGTTTTTAACAACTTGTTTGAATCTAGATTCTAATAAAGTCCTATAGGTAGATAATGATGAATATGTGTCTTGTCTCTCTTAATCTATAAATTTCCTTCTGTTTCTTAACAATTGTTTTAATCAGCTTTTTCATTGCTGTGACTAAAGAATCTGACAAGAACAATTAGAGGAGGAAAAGTTTATTTTATCTCACAGTTTTAGAGGTCTCAGTCCATAGATGTCCGCCTCCATAGATTCAGGCCTCAGGTGAGGCAGAACTAATCGTGGCAGAAAGGCATGGTGGATGAAAGCAGTTTAAGACATGGCCATCAGGAAGCACAGAGAGAGTGCTCTACTCCAGCGTCAAAATACATACTTTGAAGTCATGCCCTCAGTGACCTACCTCTCTAGGTACAACTTACCTGCCTACAGTTACCATCCAGTTAACCAATAGATTAAACTACTGATTAGGTTAAAGCTCTCATAGTCTATTGATTTCATCTCTGAACATTCTTGCATTCTCTCACACATGAGATTTTAGGGGATACCACATATCTAAGCCATAACAACTATTTGGTGAAGAAATTCATTTTTCCTGTGAATTTTCTGATAATGATTAAATTTCTGTGTTGTCTCTTGACATGTTCCTCAGTCTCCTCTATTTCCTGTAAATGGTTTCCTAAAGGCATGACTATGTTCAGGTTTTAATTTTTGAGCAAATAGAGGTGTAGGGTATTTCCATTAGGAGGCAAAAAATACCTGTTTGTCTCTCTTTTTGTGATATTAGTAGCCATTTCTGATCATTGTCCAGATCCCTTAATTCATTAGAAGCTGTAATGTATTAATTCTATTAATATGATTCCTTTTTACTTAGTAGCTGAAATATTTCTATTATGGGAAACTTCCTTTATTTGATTACCCTGAGGGAATTTGTGTTCATTATTATTTGTATAAGAAGCTCAGAAAGAATATTGGATTTAACTCCTTGCATACAACTTTCACTTGTTTTCTAGTATTCTTCAAAGGTGACCAATGAGAGCTGTGTGTGTGTGTGTGCTTTAAAATTCTAACATTTTGAACTCATGGATTTAAAAATGCATGGACTTGAACTTTTAAGTTATATAGACAGAGGTTTGAATCCTGGCTCTGCTCTGTTCCAGTCTTTTCTCCTTTCTTCCCTAGGTAAAATCCTGGTCACCTTTGGCTTTCAAAGATCTCTTCTGCAGGGATGCTTTCTCTAAACTTTGCTTCTAGGAAAATTAACCTCTCGAGACTTAGTTTTCTCATCTACAAGGTAGTAAGACTGAAGCTAAGATATGACTGTGAAGATAGAAATGAGATCATGAATACAGACCACTTGATCCATTCTAGGCATGCAAGGGGTTTCCAGTTTTATTACTATTCTGTATCTAATGACCTTGGGCACGTACCTGCTGTGCTGAATTACTTTTCTGATATAATTAGCTTGAAAGAATTGTCTGAGAAACAATTGTGAAAAATAATTCCCTGCTTCTGTTTATGAAGATACTGAATCTGATGACAATTTGACAGCATTTAGAGTGGTCTCACTTGTTCTGGAAGATAGAAGACAGAGAAATAAATGTGCCAGTCTCCTGCTCCAAAGTGTTGTGTGGAAGAAAAGGAAATAATCAAGAATTGCTTAGCAAAACATATGATAAAGTATGTGGAGAATTCAATCTGATGGGATGGATGGATAGACTAGTTTAAGTTAGAGGAGGGTCTCCAGGCACAGTGGGTTCTGAAGGAGAGGAAGAACATCCTTTGGAGGAGTCTTTAGGAGGGGGAGGGAAATCCTGAAGTTAGGGTTGATTTCATTTCTCAGAAAAGGAAGTTGCTGCTTTACAAGGGTGACTAAATACCCTCAAGACACACACTTGACTCAAAATTGGCTTGAAGTTCTAATGCCGGAACCAGAACCGTAGTTCTTCCTGCTACCTAGCATTGAATCTCCTCTCCAGTCTTTTTTTTTTTTCCTCTCCAGTCTTGCTCAGGCTGTTTCTCCCTCTGGAATGCCCTTCTTTCCCTGTCTTATGCCTACTTATTTGACACCACATCAGAAGTCATGACAGTAGAGTATCTTTCTCAGCCCCTGCACTAACTATATGAAGTGGGGTAGGGCCCCGAGCTACGTATTCTCATTACATTCTGTATACCTCCCTATCACAATGTTTACTGGACTGCTTACTCTTGCTGAGAATAAGGACTCTCTTACTCATCTTTGGAATCTGAGGACAGTGTCCTGCACATACTTACTGTTTAAGAAATAATACATGGAGCTGGGTACAGTGGCATACACATTTAATTCCAGTGACTCAGGAGGCTGAGATAAGAGAATCCCAAGTTTGAGGTCAGCCTGAGCACTTTAGTGAGGCTGTCTCAAAATTAAAAATAGAAAGGGCTGGGGATAAAGCTTGGTTGTAAAGCACTTCTGGGTTCAGTCCTCAGCAACAAAAAATAAATAAATAAAAATAAAATAAATACATGGGTGATTGAAATCTTACCTAGTGATTCGTACATTTAAATTTGGACGTGATATTTAGTTAGCCGGAAGTATAGAGCTGGAATGTGAGTTTATCTGATGGACCTCCTTTCAGAAGCAGGAGCAGAGTGGTGGCTAGTTGGTATGGCACAGCAAGGTGGTTTAGACTAGGTGAGCAGGGCAGGCTGGCTGTCAACCCTGGCTGAGATGCAGGGGAAAAGCAAAGTAAATGGTCTTGTTTGTATTATTATTATTGTCTTAGGATTGTTCCTGTGTGTAAAGGTGGGGGAAAGCAAGAATTCCTTAGGAAATAGCAATCCTTCTTCTGACTTTTCTTGACTAGATGGTGGAAACTGGGCAGAGACAAAGCACATAGGGGTTAAATATGAGTGGGCAATTGTTACTAAGCTTTAAAAACATGGGCTTGTGACAAGGTGCCTGGAGAAATGCTCATCATAGACATGCACTGTAGTCTTTCCAGGAAAAAAAAAAGTCCCTTCAATTAGCGCTGTTTTGTACAGTTGTCCCAAGAACTTGCTCATTTATCAAGGTTCTTGTAACACACAGTTATCTTCCTAAGAGATGTTTTTTGACATCAACAACTGTCTACCTGGTGTTAGGATTTCTCAACAGATAAGACACACTTGTGCTCAGGAAGGAACTTCTGCAGGCAGATAGCACACCAAACTTTTATTGTTAAAATGGGAAGAAAGGCATGCATCAGAATAACAGGAAAACCCACTACGGTGTGCTTGCACCTGAGGTGGGGGATGGGTTGGCACACAGAAAGCAGCAGCTCTGTGTTCTCACACACAGAATGTTTTTCCTTTTTGAAATTTTTGGTATGGTAGAGTTAAAAAAAATCCAGGATTATTTCCAATAGTGTTAGAAATGAACAATAAAATGTTTATCGTTAGAATCAGACTTGTCTTGCTATATTTTGTAGGGTTTAGCACTTGTCTGTGAATACCCATCTAATTAAATTTCTCCATCCATAACATATGTTTCTTTTCTGAGTGTAGGAATGGGGAGGAGTGGATTTTATCCTTTCTTCCATCATACTTAATACATAAAATCTTACAGACCAACATTTTCTAATACATCTGTATTTGCTGAACAAGTCTGTTTAAAGATAAAGACTTATAAATGACATTTTGACTTCTGCTTTATATGAAATCTTAAAAAAATCGACCAAATAAACTTTTGAATTATACTGACTAGGAAACTTGATAAATTCTTCTCCAAAGGAAAATATTTTAAATTCTTTTTTAAAAAATATGTTTCTGTTTGGCAATGCCTCACTCTCATGAAGTGAGGAGATTAAGTAAAATGCTAATTTGTAGTAACTTCTTACATTTTGAATTCCTTATCCTGAATATGAAAACAGACTATTACTGGGGTATCTCATTTCCCCTGACTAGTCAATGGATTACCTTGCTTCTTGTTATTTGCTTTTAAAAGTGTCTTTTTTTTTTCTATTTTGTTTTGTGTTTAAAATCTATTAAACAACTTAACCAAATAGATATTAATAGTATTGATAAAGTCTTTTTATTATTCCTTATAATAATTATTTCCTAAGGACCCGCAGGAAACCGCCAGTATTCAATACAATTTATGACCTCAATGAGTGGTCATATGAGTGGAGAATTTACCCATGTGCCAGCTGGGGTTAGGACTAGAATAGGTTGCTCATATCTAATGCTTCTGGATTCCTTTGCATTATTATAAATTTTTGTTTGTTTGTTTCCTTTGTGCTGATTGGCAGCCTAAGGACTTGAGGTGGATAACTTAAGGGAGGTGTGTTTTTAGGAGAACTTGGTGGTGACACTGGAAAGAAGTCTAAGTGAAATACAGCCAAGGTCATTATAGCATGGCCTTGAGTCTCATAACTCTGGAGGAAGTAGGTAGGAGGTGGTGGCAGAAAGGAAAGATACTGAGGTGTTTCTAACACGGGCACAGGAATATGTGGCAATAATAGAACATTACTAAAGTTTTCCTCTAGAATGAGTCATTGCCAAATATAATTTGAGGCTTTATGCAGCCCCAAGAAAATACCAATTTCTATAATTCTTATGAACTTGCCCTTTGGAAAGGTTGGCAGATTGATATTGAAAAATGTACTTAGAATTCACAAAGTTCATATTGCCTTCAATTTAAGTAGGTGTGATACCATAGTTTGTGACACATGTGTGTCTTTCCAAGGGTCTTGTTTATTGAAAAACAATACCAGAACAATTTGACAGATAACTCTAAGTTTTCTAGGTTTAAATAAGAAGCAAATTTGCATTATAAGAATAGATAGTAATTTTGCAAACCCAAATTAAAATAGAACCACCTAAAAAATGAAGTCATAAAGATTTTTTTTTTATGATTTTGTTTTGATCTTTTGTTATGAAGTCATAATGATTTCCTACTATAGTTTCTAACTTAAAGACAGATAAACCATTGGTCTAATGAGCTTCAGATTGTTAAAATTGTGAATGCTAGAATCTCCTTTCATCAATGTTATCCAAAATTTATTGTTAATATTATTTTACTGAATCTGTGGAAAGAGTCTGCTATTTTTTTCCCTTTTCTTTTTTCCTCTCTTTCTTTGGTGATGGTTGAGATGTGTAGAGGGGTGACTGGTTGAAAGGTTACAGTTGCCTTCTAAGAATTGAGTGCCTAACATATTTTGTCCTCCCCGTCATGTTCTGATATTAAGATCTCATATTCTGTGAGAATTTTATATTTCTTGATCCTCTACACACATGAAAAGTTCTTAACTCCCTGGAGATAATTCTAAAAAAGAGGGGTCTATGTTTTTGTATAGACACTGCCAGCAACATGGCAATCTGAGCATCTTTTCCAGGCTCAGTCTGCAGGAGCCCATGAAAGGCTCCACCATATTCAGTGTTTATTTAACAGCTCTGAAAGGCCACTCATCCACAGCCCATTTCAACTTTCCCAGTGTCCTTAGGAAGGCCCCAGCCTTCATTCTGAAAACATAAATTAAGAACCACAGATCTATGAAGTTTGAAGGGGAATGTGAAGAAAGTTGTAGCAGTCTTTAAGATCTGACTCAAATTTATCAGCCTTACTCACATGGACTCTCAGGTAGATGCTTTAATGGCTTATAATCTTGTTGGGTGCTTTACTAAGAAAAGGAAGATGGCAGGCATTGCAAAGTGTATGGTAGGAGTCAAAGCTGGCACTAGTAATTAACTTAATAGAAGAAAAAAACTGGGAATGAGGTTACTTGCTGGAAGTTTGAGTGCATATTTCACAAGGCAAAGAAAATGGATTGCACTCTAGTGAGAACCAGCTTAACACTTGGATTCAGAAATTTCCAGATTTCCTCCTTGTTGAGACCAGCAAATAGAGAAGAGGGTAAGAAAGAGAAGCAATTCAGAAGGGGTTGGGGGTTCAGAGAGTAAACTGAAGATTTCCATGGAAATAAGCTGTTTTTCTTATGGCTTTTTTTTTTTTTTTTAGCCACTTTTAAGCTATTGCTTTCAGTTTACTTCAATGCAGTCACTGAAGTAGCTTAGAAAGAAATCTTTGATATGCCAGATCAACCAAAAGTTTTAAAATATCCTTTTGTGTCTCCATTTATAATGCAAATAGTAAGTTGGCATTTTGGGTTCATTTCGCCATCATCTCTGAAGTGGGTTAGCACACAGAATGAGGCAGTCCCAAAAGACAGCACATCTTTGATAGTTCAATAATAATAAAAAAAATGTATTTAGGTCTTTTCTAAATACCTTTTACCTCCTAAGAATATAAAAAATGAGAGGAAGAGATCTAAGAAGAATAAATTGTGGTTGCCCTCTATGTTAGCTGAATGACTAAAGATAGTGTTCTATGAATTACCCACTACTTAAATATTCCTTAAGTCTAGCCTTTATGAGCTCATAAAAAAAGACTTTGCTTATATGTCTAGGCAGGCCCGTATCTTTATATGCTGTCAGAACTTGAATTTAACATACTGTTTCAATATAACTTTAGAAACCAACAGATATTTTGTTATAGAAAGCAAGCTGGGCAATCACCTTAAACCCACGTTTACATTTTAGTTTTATCCTACATAAACATTGCCTAGTTGAAATAGTTTTAAAAAGTGGTAACTTATGTTTGAGAATGATGGAAAGAGACTGAATTCTGCTTGAAATAGTATTGCCACCATAGCGTTTTACATGAGAATCTCCAATCTTCTTTCAGACATACTAAAAAAGCCAAAATTAATTAATGTCAGAAATACAAAGGAGGGCTGGCAGTGATCACACCGTCACTGGACGGCTGAGAACTCTGTGTAGTGTGAACCCCAGGCTCCACTCTCCCCTTTGCCTTCCAGGCTAAAGATTCTCTTACATTTTGAAGCTTCAGAATTTCTTCAGAGCAATTGAAATCAAAACACACTTTTGTCAAATAAGCCCCCACCCCTGCACCAGTGCAACCAAGAGCAATAATGTTTCAGGAAGCTGAAGCTGAAGTGTTAGTAAGAACCACTGGGTGAACAGAAGTTTTCCCATCTTAGGTTTCATGGTTGAGCTTTTCAAATGTAAACAATTTATAATGAAGAAAGTGGGCCATGTCAGGTTTGAGAAACAGAGAAAAGCTTGATGGGAAAATCAGAGGTGTGCTTTGTCAGGAGTTGGAGTTGGGGACACACCCATGATTCCAAACTGGATGTATTCCTGCCTTCATTGTTCCTCTCAAGCGATAAGTATCTCTTCCCTTCCTTCCTTCCCCTTCCCTGCTGGGCACTGGCTTGGCTCCTTTGCCTTTGCTTGTGTTAGGGATTGGAGACAACTGCTCCTGCATTTTCTGCACTCAGCATGTGTGTTCCCTCCCCTTCTCTCACTTGGACTCCATGGCTCCTGGGACCTCAATGTCTCAGCCTTATTTAGGTACCTCCTCTACATAGTTCATAATGGTCACATTTTAGCAGAAAAAAGACTTCTGATGACCTGCTTTCTTTTCTGACTAGAATTCAGATTTACAACTCTGATTAGGGACAAATTTTTATTTTTCCACACTGCCACTCTTTCTGCTGCCTCATTTAACACAGCGGGTATACAAAAACTTAAGCTGTTTACTATATTAAGACCTCTTTGCACAAATAGTGATAAAATAACGATCCAAAAAGATATGAGACATATACTCTGTAGCAGATGCAGCTGACACCCTGCCTTGATCCCGCGCAGAGGCTGGTACCTGGTTTCCCCAGTTGCTTTGAACATCCCTGGTAAGCTCACTGCTGTCTCCTTCTCTGGAGTCTCCTCTGTTTACCAACCTGAATGGCAGGAGAAGCTGACAAAAGGTCAGCTCTTTGCCTAATGCCCTGGTGTAATCTGTGATGAAGGGCTTCAGGATCAACAGCAGCCTGCTTCTAGCTCAGCCCAGACCCTTGCTCCCGTCTTCCTTCCTGCCTCCCTCACTTTCTCCTGCGGACACACCTGTTAAATTACTCCAATAGGAAGTGATTTCTAGGGAATCTCACTAAGATATACACCTTAAAATAAAATTTAAAAATCTTAGAACTGTTCAACCAAATCTTTTATATTAGACAACCAGTTTTAAGATGGTCATTGATAGAAAAAAGCATGGTATTTAGAATAAACAACATCAAAACAAGACATTTTCAACGATGGCCAAATTTAAGAAGCATAAGGGATATTATTTTTGCCTCTTAAAAAAAGAGGAAATACTTTTTAAGGAGTTCAAGCATCTCAAATGCTATTAGTGGGTTGGGAATGTGGTTCAGTGGTAGACTATTTGCCTGTGTGAGACTCTGGGTTCAATCCCCAGCACTGCAAAAATAAAACAAAATAAAAGTAAAATGCTATTAGCCTGGAGAAAGTCCATGAGTGAGCCTGTAGTGATCTCCTTAGTACTCACATTATTCCTGGCTTTATATTGTTCAAAGTAGTTTCAATTATGTGACCCCAGGTCAGTTTAATGATAGTCTTGAAAAGCAGGGACACTTAGTAGCCCCATTTTCACATATGAAGATTGTGTTTCATAGAAGTTAAATGACTTGGCATGTATCACTGTTGGTAAGTACCTGGCCCAAAGTACTTGTTGCTCAAACCCAGCTTTCTGTGTGACATGTGAGGTAAGACTTGAAATTAGTTTACACTATGTTCTTATCTTAGGTTGGGTCTTCAAATTCTGTTATTAAATCTAATAGGGTTGCCTTAGCAATCCATCTAACAACCTAATCTATTTAACCTTGGTCAAAATGGTCATTTTCACATTAAATTCATTATCCTTTGTTTTATAAGAAATTATTCTAAAATTTAGCGGTTGCAAATAACAAAATCTTATAATCTCACAGTTTCTGTAGCTCAGGAATCCATAGGTGGTTCTATCTAAAGCCGCTTATAAACTACAATCAAGGTGCTGGTGAGGTTGTAGATTCATTGAAAAGTTCAGTGGAGGGAGGATTAGCTTCTAGTTCACTAGGTGGTTGTTAGCAGGATTCAGTTCCTTGTGAGCTATTGTACGTAGCTATTGTCACTATTTATTGGCCCGTGCCCTCCCTCAGTTCCTCGTCAGGCATGTAACTCTTTCCGCAGAACAGTTCATAATATGGGAGCTGACATTCCTCAGAGTGAGCAAGAGAGAGAAAGCAAGTAAGGGTGAGTGAGATGGAAGCCAGAGGCTTTTGTAACTTAATCTTGGAAGTGACATCCCATCAATTTTGCTGTATTTTTTCTGTTAGAAGTGAGTCACTAGGCCCAGCTCACGCCCACACTCTATGGGAGGGGATTACACATGGACATGCAAACCAGGAGCCAGGGAATATTGGGAGCCATTTTAGAGGCTGCCTACCACAATGTGTCACTTGGCTTCCTCATCTACAAGGACCTGCAACTTGATCCAACCACTGTTTTCTCTATAAGGAAGCACTGGATTATTTTCAATATGTTAATTTCATGGGTTTAGGCATATGTGCTGTAGTTTAATGCTCTTCTCACTTGTTCTTCCTCCCACCCACTCTCCAATTTCTCTTCTCCTTTTGCTCTTCCTTTCTTGCTTCCTCTGCCCTCCTGCTTCTAACTCTACTCACTTCTCTTTCAGGATCCCTATTTTGCTCTCTCCTCCCTTTTCATGCTTTCATGGTCACCTTCCTTTGGGAATTCAAATTCTCTATATGCGTTCCTGCTACCATGGCCCTTGCTGTTCCTCCATCTGCTCACAGGGACCATGGCCAACCAGCAATTTTAGATGCTGGTTTTTAAGTTTCTAAAGAAAGTGATTTAATTCAACTATTGGGTCTAGTCTTTTTACCAAGTTCCTCTAGGAAGATGACACCATAATGAAGTGAGACAAAGTGTTTTTTATAGAACATACCATTTTAGTAGGTCGGGGGAGGGGTAAGGATTTCTTCCCCTTGCAATTTCTCCATCCATAATGTCAGATCTGAGTTATATCTAGAGTCTTATCTTGTGTTATATTTTACTTTTTCAAAATCACATAAAAACACAGGCATGTTATAAGGTGATGATAATGATGTTAATGAAGATGTAGGACCAGGCACACCGCTGTATCACTTATATAAAATTAATTGTTTAGTTGTTGATGGCAATGACAGCATTCCTAGAATACAGTATCAGTTGAATGAGCAAATGAATGCAGCACTGCAGCAGATCTAAGCAGATTAGAGACGTTGACTATTTCAGCTACTAAAGATATGGTAGAAAAATGATTTTCCCAGATCTTAAGTGAAAAATTCAGAGAAATTGTTAATAATACCTCAAATTTCCTATTTTTCAGCCATAGAAGATGCTCTTTTAATTGGTCCAGCAGAAAGTGTATTTTAATATGGGGTTGATATGCTGCATATTTCAAGATGGGGTTGATATGCTATAATTAACCTGACAACTGATAATGATTCTGTGACCTGTTTTTTTTTTTTTTGTTATTGTTCTGTTTTTGTTTTTGCATATGAGGCAAAGAATCTTGGGGCAAATATGTGATGAGAATCTGTTCAACGTGATGATATGTATGTTAAGCCCATTGGCACATACCAACCGATTTTATTGCATGACTTACTGCTAGAAAAATCAAAAGTAGAAGTCAAATCACTTGAAGAATAGTTGTTTAGTGAGTTAGAATGAATGAAGTCTTTAATGAGTGCTGGCATCAAATTCTGTCCTCATTTGTTGCTTGCCATGCCCTGTTCTCCATCTGGGATGCCCCAGGCACTCTTTTTGAGGACACTTGACCTACCAGTCATATTTCAGAAAGTACTGATTTGGTGCTTGCTGATGGAGTTTAGACTCCGAGGAGTCCGGGTTGCTGGATTACATACAGACTAATGACCCATCAGACGCTAAAGGCAAAAGCTTAAAGTGCACTAGTGAATTAAACCACAGCATTGTCAGAAAGGAAGAATTTATTATGTCATTAAACTTGATTCAATAAGTTTTGCTTCTTTAGATACACTGCACTGAGGGAAAAGTAAGAAATTAATTTTAAACAAGTGTTACCATTTTTCTTCCATTTTCTCAGGTAAAGAATTCATGTGAAATTAAGAGACACGAATATTTCATTGGGATTAAAAGAAAGCCATTAAAAAGAATGACAAATTGTGAAAACTGGGCATGACTGCCTAGTCAGGCATGTACTTCTAAGTTCAGAGACTATGTGCTTCAGTTAGTAAACACAGAGGAAAACCAGGCTTGCCTAATTTAATGATACCCTGGGTGAAGTTTTCGGAGCTTTGCATAAAATCTCAGAGGCACACTGATACAAAGATGTCAGCAATAATCATGGTTGATGCTTAGAGTTTAATGTAAAACTTAGAATGTGCACAAAATAGAAACCAGAATGGAGGTTTTCTGATACAAATCTAGAAACTATTATGAGATGAAAAATGTTCTCCTAATTTAAATATCACTAAAGAACACAAAAATGTAAAAGATTTGGTGTTGAGTTTATATATATGGTGGCCTCATGGGAAGAGATAAAATGATTATAAAAAATAGTATAAAATAACTGAGGAGAATGCCCAGAATTTGTATGTTTTGTCATTTATCAATCAAAATATTTTGCATTCCTCTCAGGGATTCTAAAATGAAGCCCAGCATTATAGAGGTAAGTGTTTAGAAAAAACAGATTTTTCATCGTATTTATAGTGTCAATTCTAATAACAGATACTTTTAATATTCTAGGTAATAAAACATGTATCCTAATTGTAATTATTATGTAGTAATAAACAAAGAATCCAGATCCTCAAATAACAGGTTCTGATAAATTTTTTAATTGAATAAATTCTATAGCATATGATTTCTGTCAAATTATAGATGAAAACAAAACAAAATTATGAGATATGTGTGTATCCAAGGGATTAAACATTCTAATTTCACTAAAATTCTTTCCTATTACAGGACATATAATAGTCTGCTCAGGATGAAGATAGGAATATTAGGCAAAGGGGCATTTTTCTTTATTTCTTTTATTGATTCCTAAAAGGTGATGACTTTTGAAAATCATAAAAAGTAGAATTTCAGAGCTAATCTGATTTGGAATTTTCTGTCTCTCTGTCTCTCGCTGGAGTCAGAAAGTTCACTTTTATTTTATTACTGAAATTATTTTAATCTTGGACTAATACCAAGATTAGCAGACCCCAAAAATCCCATTTCTGGTTATTCTATATGGTTAGTAATGCAAAGAGTGTATATAAAATTAGTTGTTCCTTATAGGTAAGACTCATCTTGGTCCAGGTGCTTGGGGAGTAGGAACCTCAGGTGAGAAATTTGCCTGCCCTTTAAGGAGCAGCAATTTTCGAAAAGGATCACCTGCCCCATAATTCCAGAATGAGCATCTGGCCTGATTTTTCTGTCAATTGCTTCTTTGCCAAGAATAGAAGGTTATAAAGAGAGGAAAGTCACAGACCAAGGTCACCATGCTGCCCACAGAGATTTCTAAAGAACCACGGCATGACCACTGGGGAGTTTCAGAAAGGAAAACAATTTCCACTCATAAATACTGTTGTAAACATCCCTATGTATTAGTGAAAGCAAGTTTTTATCCATAGCTTTAAAACTGTGGTCTTTATACCTACCTCACTGAGTTTATTGTGGGGGGGAATTGATTGTATATAAGCTCCTAGAACAGTGCAGGAATATAGAGAAACAATCTGCTTCTTCCCCCCCTTTCTCCCTCCCTTCCTTTCCTTTCTTCTTCCTCTCCCCTTTCTTCCTTTCTCTTCCTTTCTTAGTTCAGTTCTCAAACTCTTATGTTCATGATGATCACCTGGAGATGTTAAAAAATGCAGACACGGACCTGGCCACTCTGGATGAAGCCTGAGCTGTTGGATTTCTAATGAGTGCTCAAGTGACTGATAACCCCCACACACCCCACTGTGAGTAGCAAAGATTTGAGTACTACTTACTTGGTTGGTAAGTTTACAGCGGCACTATCAAGTTTGTATAGCTTTCATCCTGACTGGGTCATGCTGTCTTCCTGATGGTCTAGAGGCCTACCTGAGAAGGGTTGTAGGTATTATTTTGCATATATCTTGCATATAAACTCTCTTGAAATTTGAAGGAATATATAATGGGACAACAACACAACACAACACAATCCCCCGCCCCCCACCGAACCACAATGTGTAATCCATCATCCAAAGTCTAACATATGATCATACTAGCTTTTTGCTGATTTCTATTTATCTTTTGGGAACCATTGATGTGTCTGGGAAAAGTATGTGCTCTGGGGGAGTAAAAACTTTTTTTTTTTTTTTGTAAATTTCAAAAACATCTGGTTTTGGCAAAGAAAATCTTTCATGATGAAGCCTACGTGGCTCAGCACCCGGAAGCCTCTTCAGGATTTTGCTGAGGCGAAGGCATTTGGAGAGTCCCAGGTGTTCTCTGGGATCAGCTGCTGGGACATTGACAACAACGTTATTACTCATCCTGTTAGAAGTTTTGACCTACCAACCACTGTTGCCTGTGCTGGTTATTTCAGATACACGGTTGTGAATATTATGTATGATGTGCTTCTCTTTCTCCAGGGCTTTCATCTCCTTCTCTGATTGTATTACACCTGTCTCTAGACATTAGTAGGAATTTACTTTGATTTTAGTATGTTTTCTTGCAGTGTATTCTCTTTCACTTGATTATCTTTAGCCCCAACCTGATTGGATTGGTTGCTATTATAGGGACACATTTAATTGAAAAAGCAAACCAAACTCCTGAAATAAGAATATTTATTGATCTGTTGATGAGTCTCAAACAAATAATAAATATAGAGAAAATCCAGGTGGGAATTAAAATTTTGGAATGGTCATCTTCCAGAAGAAACTAGCATTGCAAAGATAAAGAGAAAAAAAAATCAGCAACTTCACTACATTCTTTCTTTGGTGTGCTATTCTTAAATTTGCCTTAAATATATTATTTTGTGACCAGTCCCTTAGCTGTTTATTTTGTACCATGGCAACAACTCACCTATTCAGGGATATAGATCAGATATATTCAGATTCTCATGAATAAGGAAGAAGCCACAATGCATATATATCATGTATGTATCTCATCCATTGCAACCACAGACCTTGAATCATTGAGTTCAGTCTTCTAGCTCAGGCATCTGATCTCCTGGCTAACATACAACATGTAAGAAATAAGTTGGGAATGGTGGTGCACACCTTTAATCCCAGTGGCTCCAGAGGCTGAAGCAGGAGGATTGCAAGTTCAAAACCAGCGTTAGCAACTTAGTGAGACCCTGTCTCAAATTAAAATATAAAAAATGGGGCTGGGAATGTGGTTCAGTGGGGAAGCACCTCTGAGTTCAATCCCTGCTATCAAAAACCACCACCACCACCGCCACAAAACAAAACAAAACAAAACAAAACAAAACAAAACAAAATAAAACCTCAAAAAACAAAACAACAACAAAAACACAAGTTGGAAAGAAGTTAAACTTGTTTTAAGAGTAGCACGACAGTTTATGGAAAGGGAAGAGATTTAAATAAAAAAGTCTACAACATCAGACACAAAAATGGAAAAAAATTGTAATCTTAGTTTTATGTTCTGGAGGCAAATGCCATCCTATAGTTCAGTGCTATATTTCAATACAATTCAATCATAAATGACTATAGTAGTAGCTTAGTAAAGAAGGCAGATTAAATTTGTCTATGGTTTAAAAGACCAGAACATTTAAAAATATTTCTGTGAAAATTAATTTTAAAATTTGATAAAATGAGCTTTTTTTATTTTAAAAAAGAAAGGTACCTGTTCCTTGATTCTGTCAATAATTTGATTTTATTTTCAAATCTAAAAAAAGAATGGCTTATCAACAATAAAGAGGGGCTTAGAAATTAGAGTTTCATGTGTGTTTTAAGTTTTAAGGTTCAAACTTTTGTGAAAATGCAATCATTACATTATTATTATTTCTTTAATTTTTCTTTTTTAAGAAATGAAGAAAAATATCATTAGGGAGGAATTCTGACTCAAAATTAGATTTTCCAAGCTCCACATATTTGCAAAATGCACAGGATCTGAGGGTTAATATTTATCCTGCACCTTGAAACCTGGAGATGAAAAGCACTACACAGATACCAAGCTCTGTGAACTTGATGTAATTTTCAATACTCACAAAATTTGCAAATAGCACACTGCTCAGAGGGGCTTGTTGGGGAGGTGGCTGCTTTTGTAGGACCACAGTAGCACTGGTTATACTGGTGATTGACTTCATTAATGAAATTGCAATTCTTATCTTGTTTCTTTTCCAGATTACACCCAAGTTTTAATATCACCAGTGATATAGGCTATTTTTTAAATTTAAAGTGCATTTTTTGCTAGAGTTGGGAGTATAGCTCTGAGTTTTGTCTCCAGCAACATGAAAAAACAAACAAAATAAAACAAAACAAAAGAAACCCCAGACAAAACAACAACAACAAGAAAAATACAGCCAGGCAGGGTGGCACACTCCTACAGTCCCAGTGACTCAGGAAGGTGAGACAGGAGGATCACAAGTTCAAGGCCAGCCTGGACAACTTAGCCAGGCCCTGTAACAAAATTTTTTAAAAAGGGAGGGCTGAGGAAGTAGCTCAGTGGTAGAGTACTGCTGTGTTCAATCCCAGTATCACAAAACAAACAACAACAAAACTACACACACACACACACACATATACAACCCAAAACAAAACATACAGACATAATAAAACATAAATATGTAACAAAACACGTGAGTGTGTGTATATACATATATATGTGTGTGTGTATATATATATGTATATATATATACATATATATATTTCCCCCCAAAGATCTGAAGAGCCAAAGTAAGAAATATATTTAAAGTTATGTTGGATGAATTCTATATTATGAGTATAAACCACCTGGTGTGGGTAATGTAAGATGTAAGGTCTGACTTTGACACTGGTTCCAGTGCTGGTGGTAGCCCTTTCTCTGAGGCAGGTCTCAAAGGGGAGCACCATGCCTTTCCTTATCTGTAATGCATGAGAAAACAGTGGCAGCTCAATCTTCATTAGCAGGTGAATGAGATGTTGATTAATCTATATATTTTTTTATTTTAGCTAAAAGATAATCCATAATGTATAGTACTGCTCAGAAGGCAAAATAGTGCAGAGGGAATCTTTGACACTTTTGGAACAGTTGAATTAGTTGTTGAGTATGTATTTTTTAAAATCCAACATTTTAATGACTACAAATTAACAGTATAAAAGAGATAGTCTGTCTAACATTGAACAAGTGAATTTTGAAAGTTTTCCCATAAAAGTAAGGTTTGGAAAGTTATCTGATGACTTCAGTAAGTGAAAAATACACCCATAACATACTCTTCCAGTAATAACTATTCTCATACCCCTGTCTCTTTCTCTGTCTCTCCTCTATCTCCATCTGTCCTTCAGAAACACACATTCTTACCCACTCATGATATGCTGTTTCTTGCCTCTAACTTCACTTAGAAAACAAAGTTTCAAATTCTCAAGGGAAATGACTGATTTTGAAGAAAAATTAATTAGGAGTATAAGGAGTTGAAACAACTGACAAGTTAATAGTACTTGGATGAAAGCTTTGAAGACTTGACAAAACTGATTCCTAGCTTGTCTGTCTGAGTCCCTGTCCCTCTCTCCCATCTCACCTCCAAAACTTGAGCCCTTTTTTCTCTTCTACCTATTTTTTAGTACATAACCTGGAGAACTTTATACTTGCTAGCATTCACAGTGTTTGGGAACTTAGTACTATTGGGAGGTGGGTTATTTTAACTCTTTATTTCTTGATTTAAGAAAGAATATGTTCTGATAGGACTTTCCAGATTTGAAGGCTCTTCACACACACACACACACACACACACACACACATTCACACATTCACACATTCACACATATATATATTCCTTATCATTCACTAGGAAAATGATTAAAAGAAAAGATTATTTTCTTCTTCAGACAGAAAGTTTCTATATACATACTCAAAATAGAAATGGATAATAGAAGGCTTCAGGAAATCAGGAGGAATAAATAATTCAACACTTGGGTATAACTGTTGGCCTAACAGACATAGTGAATACTACCCCACTCCCTACCCCCGCCCCACCTGATATCACACACATAAATTCAGAAAGCTTTGGTTGTGTTTGCTTTAGGGTGACCCCCTGATCATGATCTTTTCTGAGTACAACTTCTGAAGTTTTTAGTTTTTTCTTTCTTCCTGTAGAATCTCTTTCTCTCTTTTTGCTTTCCTTTCTCTTTTCTATTTCCTTCCCTCCTCCCTTCTTTTCTTCCTCTGTCTACCAATAAAATATGAATATACAGCTGTTGATCTTTCAGGATGTAGTCTATATTTTTGTCTGAATATTTCTAAAATCGTAATGCTGGTAGTTGAAGCTTGGAGTTGCCAGGTGGTAGTTATTAACTGACGTGTCATGGTTCATGGTGAACAAGCTAGGTCAACAAACTTGTTTTTCATCATGACTGGTTTTAATTTGAAAGGAAGCTTGTTACCTATTTGATAATGCTTCACTGAAGTTCACCTATTTCAGGTAGATTAATAGCTTGTTCCGGGATGAAGAGCCCAGAGACCTTGTTATAACTGTGTGCTATAGGTTCAAGGTTCAAACTTCAGAAAGTATAAAAGTCCTTGTTTTTCTTCTACCTATTTGCCAGTGCATGCCTTAGTGAACTTTTACACTTGGTAACACTTGAACAATCACAGGTTTGGGACCTTATAGTATTAGGAGCTGTGATATTTTAATTCTAATTTTGTTAATTTAAGAAAGAGATGTGTTCCTGTGGTACTTTCTGGGCTAGAAGGATTTTCAAATTAAAAGAGCATCAAGTTGGTGGGAATTTAAAAAAAGTGTGTGTTTGTGTATGTGTGTGTGTGTGTGTGTGTGTAAGATCAGGAATATTTTTGGTTTTCTTTGATTTTTCCTGATCATTCACTAGTAAAAGGGTGAAAATCTCTGTCAAAGGAATATTAATTTTCAGACCAATCCAAGCACTGTAGGTAGATATTGGGTTGAAGTAAGCAGATGAGAAAAGTGGTTCATGTTTGGACTAGTTCATGGTGGTAAGAGATCAATAATTCTTTAAATGGATGTCTACATAAAGGTACTTAATACTTGTAGTAAATTATTGGCTGAAAATTTCTCTTTTCTGTAGAAAAAGGGAGTTTTACTGTGTTTTTTTTTTTTTTTTTTTTTTTTTATCAAGTCATGATGAAATAGATCAATGGGTATAGCTTTGTCCATCTGGAGAAGGAAAAATTCAACCTTGTAGTATGATCCTTATTCAGAACCTCAATGTAGCTGAAGTTTCCACTCAAATTTTGCTCCTGGGGCTTTTAAATTCAACTCTACTATTTGAGGATTAAACTACAATGGAAATATTAATGATGTCTCTTTACAGAAAGCAGCTTGGCAATCTCTTAAATTGATAGGTTTCTAAAGAAACTCCCCATTTCAAATAAGGATCTGATATTTGGATTGTCTAAGTAGTCTGAAATGTAGTTTACCTACATAGATTGGCTATCTAGGAGCTTGTAAACAAATTCATAAATTTGTCATGCTGATTATAGTGTTGGCAAACACAATGGCTGATCATGTTATAAATGTTTATCAACACCCGTACTCACCCACCTGCTAAGAGGTGCTACGCTTTAATGAAATTGTTTGAATATCAAGGCTGGTTGCTAAGATACAATGTTCTTGTTACTAGGGATGTGATGCTTGCAGATTTCTGTTATCAAATAATGATTAGAGATGTGCTAACCTCAAGGTGCTCAGTGCAGTGAAAGGTTTACCGAGCTACAAATTAGTAAACTGCCTGCTTGAGCAGGCACTGGCAGAAGAAACATGTGCCTCATCCATACACGACAGGCATTTTGAAAGAAGACAAGAGGGGACAGGGAGTGTGGCGATAAATGATGGGTCCTTGAAAGTTTGCCATGGAAAGGTTTTACCTAGTCTATTGCCCAGCATGATATGTCATTTGCCAGGGGGAGTTTGTTGACATCCATAGCCAATAGTTCCTTTCTCTTTTGTGACAAATCCATTCTTTGAATTTCCTGTTAATTGGTTGGTATAGAATTATTAACATTACCTACAACATATTTCTTTGTGAAAAATAAAAATAAATAAAAATGTAATCCTACAGAATGCAAATTTATTTTAATGTGAACACATTTCTTTTTTTAGTTGTTGATGGACCTATACTTTTATTTATTTATACATGGTGCTGAGAATTGAACCCAGTACCTCACACATGCTAGGAGAGTGCTCTATTACTGAGCCACAACCCCAGCCTGTGAACACATTTTTGAGATGATGACAGATTCAAGAGACCTCTTGGTATAAATGTCATATTTAGAATGATGAATTCCATAAATAATGATGTAATTTTTAATATTGAGAATCTAATCCTCCAGGATATTTAATATTATATCAAATATCATGATGTGTCAAAATGCTTCTCTTTACTTTTTTCTTATCTTATATAGCACAATGGAGATAGATGACCAAAGTCAAGTTGCCCACAGTGGTCTTTTTTGTCTTGTTAAAGTAGGACCTAAACTGCATTACTGCATCTCTACTGGGAGACTTTGCACAAAACACTTTCGCACTGAAAAAATTTGCATGATTTTATGACAGTCTTGTCATTCCCAAGTGCTCTACTCATGACTAGTAATATCTCAGAAATGTGTGGGCAACTGTACTTCTGGTGTAATGTCTAATTTTTATTCTTGTTACTTTATAAAAATTCTTAGTTAATAGAATCACAGATCTGATGGATGCTAAATTGACTCTGGAAATTTTTCTTAAAAATAAAATTTGAAATTGCAGGCAGACTTTAATAATAAAAGTGTTTTAAAAAATGATTTTCAGGTATATCAGCTGGCCTGAATATTGCAGGAGCAGAGACAGAGTCTGTTCTGTTAACCATTGTACATCCATCCTCCAGAAAATGCTTTGACAAAAGAGGCCTTTTACAAATGAATGAACATTCCTAAGACCAGCAAAATTTTGCTAATATCTATAGCAGATTTTCCGGGGTTCATCAGTTAAATTTTCCTGTCTTTATGTACAGTATAAGAAAAGATGCCATGGAAAATGTAACACTATTTTATCTCTGTGAAATAGATTTCATATATCCCAGTTTAACAGATGAGGAAACCAAAAGCATAAGATAATGAATCTTTCAGTGTAAAGAGGGGCAAAGCTGGAACTGAAACTCAGGTCTTTTGCAAGCCTAGTCCTGTTTCCAGGAACTCAAAGTATCTCTCTGATATTGTCAGAGCTGAGTGGGGAAAACAGGCTAACAGTAATGCTTATATTCAACAAATATCATGTCCCTGGTTTTTTTTTTTACCAAATATACAGGAAAACATGAAGGTTCAAAAGAAATAGCTTATAAAATCCTTGACAATAATAAATTTTCACTTTGTGGAGTTACAACATGTTCACATGAAGACCTTGAGGACTAAGTATGAGTTCCAGGAAAAACAGAAGTAACCTGAGCATAGAAAGAAATCTTTCAATGTTTGTGAGTTTGGCAAGGCCATTTGAGAAGGTAAGTGTTTGACTAGAAGAGGTGACTGTTACCAGTAACATCGAGGTTTGAATTCTTGTTCTGTTGCAGACTGGCTGCATGAATTTGGCCAAGTTTCTTAGCCTGTACAAGATTTTCTTGGTTTTGTTGTAATTTTCTCATGGATTACATTCGGTCAGGCAGGTAATGTGCTTAGCACAAACTAAGCAGTCAGCAAATGTTAGTTATTTCTGAGACACACTCATTGCCCTACACAATTGAGCTTTATTTCAGCCCCCCAAATAGTTTCTTGGTTTCTGAAGCTTAAATTTTGCCTCTTAAATGAGATTCTTAACTCATTTTTATATTGTCCAACATGGGGTTCAAAACAACAGATTCATATTTATTGATGGATACAGGAGAGACGTAGCAAAAATATTCCCATGTTCTTATCATAAGACATTTGTGTTTCAAGTAGATTTATAAACTAGCACCTGGTTAATTATAGCTGTGCAGAGATAGATATGCAAGTGTTGCTTGGGCGGATCGTGTTGTCATGGTGGGAGTGACCAGAGCTGGGCGGAGCTATCTGAAGAGATTTGTTCTCTTCCTGCCCACAAGTTCTCATGAGGCTTTCATGAGAAACTAAATCTGAATGTCAAAAGTGGTATCCAATATAAGGTAATTCAAATTATGATGTTATCTCCTATTCCCAGGAGAAACACCCGGTGTTTTTAGGACTACATTGCTCGCTAGTGATGCCATGTATACTCGCTTTTCTTGGAATTTAACTGTCATTGTTTTCAGTGGTATTTTTCTCCATTTTCTCTCATTTCTTGTTTTTATCACAAATCCGCGTTGCTTTCTTTTTTCCTAGGCCTTCCTGATACTCTACTTGCAGAGTATTTCATCTTTAGTCTAAATAAAAATGCTGAATGTTTGGTGTACTGACTCAGAAGCCAGATTATCTAAGGCAAAAATTGTCTCTACTGTCTAATTTTTAAGATTATATTTTAAAATGCTTCTTATTCACTAGTGAGAAAAGTACAAAATGGACTATTAAAAAAACATGAGGTTTGTGCCACTTAAAGAATGTATTATGTGCACCATTGTTCATATTTAGAGATGCCCCTAAATATAGATGTACTGAACTACCTACATATAATTCAGATCATGTCAAAGCATAAACCCCTCTCAGTGTGGGGTAGTGTGGGCATTTTGTTATCTATAGCAGCTGTTGTCTCTTTTTGAGGGGAAAAAATCCTACTCCTATTTAAATTTATGTTGCATTGAGCAAGTTGTATTGCTGGTGATTATATGTGGCTCAACTGTGTCACGTGGCATGACCTGCAATAACCTGACTTAATGCAGTCCACATGTTGTACTGAACGACACACATTAAAACATTCCACTTCTCCACAGAACTGTGTGAGCAGGTGATTTCTCTAAATGGCAGACACTCACACACTTGTATTTTAAACCTCCACCAGCTTAGCTAAAAATATCTTCAAAAAGCCCACCCAAAACATTTCCCTTGGTTATTTTTGCAAATTGTTGGGTGAATGACAAAGAGCAGGGAGGGATGCACCAGAGGAAGTTTTGAATTATTTACATAATTTGATAGGATGGTGCCTTCTTAAAAAAGTCTACTTGGTGGAAGTCACTAAAAAGAACTTCACATCATGAGTCATAGGGAGGGTACTCAATCAGTGATTATTAGTTTGTTGCTCTTTGTATTCCAATCAAACTAAACTAACTAACTAACTATACACTAAAAATACTACTATGTTCTAGCAAACAGCTCTCACCGGTATGCATACTAGTTTTGCCAGTATTTTTATCACTCCTATCTGAGAATAGTGAGCACCATTGGTCCTGAGTTCACCTTGAAGTGTTTGGCAAATAGTGATTACATTTTTAATTGGACCACTGATTCCTTGAAAGACCAGTAGATACATTACTAGTACAATTTGGAGCAGAATTCTTCTTTGTTATTAAATGAATTGACCTACTGGGACTCTAACACACAATCCTGGTCTCTCTCGCATCATGCCCTAACCAACTGAGGCAATTTTCCAGGTGTATGGCTTGGATAGATCCTCAGAGCACAGAGCATCAGCACAGGGCCGGGAGTTGGTCAGGCTGCTTACTTATCTGTTCTAGCATGTGTTAGGTGGGTGACCCACTGCAAGTTACTGAACGTCTCTGAGGTTTTTCCTCATCTATAAAATAAGATGATAATACTACTTACAATGAAGGGTAGTTATAAAAGAAAAGTGGCTGAATTATGTGTAGCACCCTGAAGGATGCTGGATATATAGGAGGCATTCAAATAAGTGAGCAATCATTAGCTTTGTTCAATTAGAGGAAGATAAAACCAGCAGCTTCTCCTTAAGTAAACTGAGAGAAATAAATGAACACATTTTTACAAGATATAGCAAGTTCTCTCTTTCTTTTTCTTTTTCTTTTCCTAGAAATGTTGGAGTCAGTATACCATTCAAGTCAATTCCACTTATTTTCTGAGACATCTTGTTAGGGGTTTTAAAATGTTTGTTCCACTTCCCTTTAGGTTTATCTAAACTGTTTGAAAGGATGTACAACCAGAAGACTAACTACCATAGCAAAAGTAAGAAATAAAACTTTTGCTTACCCCAGACATTAGTTTGATAATGTAATGTATGCATTCTTAATCCGGTTCAATGAACCAGGTTCATTGAGCCTGTCAAGAAAGGTAATGATTTCTCAGCAGAGGACCTATTAATATGAATACTTTGCAAATGGGAAAGTATTTTTGTACCACGATGTGTCCATATCTGGGTGGAGCACAGGAGACAACAGAGCAAAAACATAAATCTGGTGAGAAAGATTTGGTCGCTATTTGACATTAAGTAACTATCAAATGGGGAAGTAGTTATACTATATAGGAACATTTACTTGTTGACATTGAGGAATGAGATATAACTAACTTAAGGACAATGTGTATCTCTTTCAAATAGAGTACAAGAGCAAAAGTGATGGTGTAGTTCAGTCATTCTCGAAGCTGGGACTTTATCCATCTTATCAATCATCATTTCCTCTTGTGTATATAAAGTTCACATCATCCTCACTCTTTGTAGCTTTCCTTCCTTTTTGTCTGACTTTCAGGGGGCATTTTTCTTTATAAGGTTTTTCTGCTTTTCCTCCATATTTAAATTTCCTTTAAGCTGCCCTTTAAAAAATACATATAGTATGTTCTAGAATCAAAATAGTTTAATGCACTTCCTCCAATATGACAAATTTGAAACTAAACAGCTATCTTGGTTGATGCACCATAGCAGGTATTCAGTATTTTCATATTTATGTGAATGGATGAGTAAAAAACCACTGAATTAAAGTAAGCAAGTATGAAATAAAAATTGGTTTGTAGTGAAAGCCATATGCTATTTGTAACTGTTATTATATTTCTCATGGTTATTTTTATGCTGTTTCAATTTTGTGGTTTTCATCCAACATTCAGGCTTATATGAATATATGTGTTTACTAAATTAATAAACCTCACAAAGTCTTCATTTAAAAATTGAGCTCATGTTTTAGCTCTAATATGTGTGGAAAACTTAAGTGAAAGATAAGTAAAAGCTAAAATATCAGGAAAGACAGACTGTTTGGAGAGATGGAATTAACTTTGACCCAAGTTTTATATGTGGAGATATTATTTTACTCATAGAGCATTGTGCACAGGTGGTAGTCTGAGTTTCAGAACAGGGAACACTGTGATTTTCACTAATAAATCACATTTACAGAAACACATGTGTTATATATATCTAGGTGGGTGGGAGGGATTTTGCTTTGGGAAACTGGCTATAATTTAAAAAGTACTTTCTGCGAATGTCTATATTTCACATACTGCATCTGCTGGACCTCATCAATGAAGTGAAGACACGGAAGAGAGAATTATCTCCAGGTAGAGAAAAATAAGGGTAAAGTTGGCTAAAAAACAATTTCTCTTTTCAGAGACACAATTTAAAACCAAGAAGGATAAGCATTCTGGTTATGTATCACTTAGTGTGAACCTATACTTACACAGGTGCAGAAAGTGAGGTATATCAAAGTTATATTACTTGCCCCCAAATGTTACACCTAATTTATAGCGTAGAATATCAACTGAGGTCTCTTGATTCCAAGTGCAAACAAATTTCAGTATAGGACATTGTCTCAATTTATTATAAAATAGTCAAATGATGGCCTTTTTAATTGCACTACAGCTTTTTTTTTTTTTTTTTTTTTGCTGTAATTATGCCCTATCAACACTGTGGGATTCTAGGGAAACTAAAATGCAAGAAATTTATAGCATGATGGGAATTGAAATAATAATCTAATTAGAAAATAGTACAAGAAAAGACCTACCTCAAACTAATTTATGCTCACAGAAACCAAATTGTGCAATTCACACTGAGAGGGGAAAGGACTGGTGGGGAAGTGAGATTTCATGTAGCAAATGGCTTTTGAAGGGAGAGTGATGTTTGCAGAATTGGGGAGGAAGAAGTATATTCAATTAGGGAGAAACCTGATGTGAAAGTGTATATCCTGAACCTGGGCCTCTTGCAAGGAGGCTCACTGTTGACTGGTCAGTAGCCAGGGGTTTAGAAAAGGAAAATAAGTTTTGATGTGTAGGAACAAATGAGATTAAACTATGTAGTGTGATGGAAAGAGCATAGACTTTGGAGCCAGATCCATTTGAGTTTGAAGCTTCACCCATTATTTAACAACTTGGCAACTCTGCACATTCTCAGCTTTGGGTTTCACCTCTGTGTAATGGACACCCACTGATTTGTGTCAAGTGAAATAACACATAGGTGATCAGGGTCTCTCACACAGTAGGTGTGCAGTAAACATGCCCCCTGTCAGTTTCTCTTTAAAGTATGCCATACTATTCCAAGAAATACATATCAAGTGAATATATGAAGTATATATGAAATAATATGCATGAAATATATTAACAAATATATATCAACTGTACATGCTGAACCAGTCATTATGTTGGTACCATCACTATTGTAAAAACAATGGAGAGAACTGTTCAAATCAGGAGTATGATCTAAGGTGGTGGTACTTAGTGAGAATACCTGGGTCATATAGCTGGAGAGTTCACAAACTTCATCCAGTTAATATTCTGTACAAATGAATGAAATCAAATGTTGATGTTAATTTGTAGAGAGTATCTCTGATTGATCCTTTATCTTTGCCCTGAGCTGTCTGTAGAGTATGACCCAAGTAGTCAAGATATATCTACAGAGAATGGCACAAGTACTTATGTTATATATCCAGAAGGTGAAATTTAATGATTCCTAGTACATGGATTACTTTTATTGAATAGTCAGCTTTATAGGCTCTTAAAGTCTATGAGGTATATCTTTGAGCTGTCTTTGTTTGATGGACTAATTCTTCTTGCTAATTGGAAAAGTGTGTACAAAAAGAAAGGAATTGTGAGATGGGTCCTACCTACTCTAGAATTTCATTAAAGGGACTGGTATTGAAAAACTTTAACTTAGAAAACTTTTAACTTTCAAATGGACTGTGGTATGAGGAACAAATTTCCATAAATTTCAGAATTCCCACAATTCTACAAATTATCTCAGATTTTCTCTCTTTCAGTTGGTCAGCATCAGTGTGTACTTCATTGTTGATGCCTGATCTACAGGAACCATAGCTGCAAACATGCTTTGGTCAGATCGCTTTGGATGATGGATTAAGGATCTAGCTGATACCTGTAGTTTGTTGATGTACATGAAACAGTTTTCCCATGGACCTTGAAAATAGCAGCTTTTAGGTACTTAAAATTATTCTCATTCATGCCTGTAGATGTAGGTTTTTATAAATCAGGAACATTATATAATCCTCCTCCTTTCTTTTTAGAATAGTGGAAATCTTTGAACCCAATGTCTGTGTAATTCTGTTAGACCAACTTCTTCTATCACAAGAAAGAAGTCATCTATTTTTCACAAAGGTGTAAATGTTACTTACTTTGGAAAAAAAAATGAGAATTCAAATACTTCAAGAAAAGCTAATTGAAACCAGTAAAAACAATTCCAGTTTTGGAAATCTTAAAATTGCAAGTTTCTTTTGTTCTTAGTATTTGATTTCCCCAAGTTTTTCCATAACACATAAATCACTGAAGGTGAGTGTTCTTGTATGATACTCTTTTGGCTCTAGTCTGTGTATACATTTTGTATTTCCAGAAGCTACAAGTGATTCTGTGTTTGATAATCTGATATAATAGGCATTGTTGTGGTAAGGATCTTTCCCTTGACGGAAAGTAATGAGACCACATTTGTTCCTTTTTCACTTTTCATTTGGAAGATAAAAGTGCAGGTGGTGCCTTGTGTTCTTGTGGACTTTTCTTTCTGCTTCTATAAGTTAAAGAAGTCCAAGAAGATCTGAGTGTCAACTTTTCAATTTTATTCAAAGATTTTGACATTCTGGCACACGGCAGACAAATATCTTGTCTCCCTCAAGCCTATTTTTTAATTGAGGTGGAGCTTAATTGATGAGAAAAACATAAAAAAAGTACACTAATGGATTACACTTACATTGAACTTTTATAATTATTACTGTAGATATATATGTACACATATACATAGGTGTATATATATTTGAATAGAGTCTTGCTGTGTTGTCCGTGCTGGTCTTGAACTCTTGGGTTCCAATGATTCCCCCTGTCTCAGCCTTCCAAGTAGCTGGAACTACAGATGTGTGCTGCTGTGACTGTCTATTAATTTTTTAAGACTGCTCACAAAACTAAGTCCTTGGCTTAGAGTAGAGAGAATAATCTTGACTTTTTTTTTTTAAACTGCATATGTTTTACTTTGATCACTAGTATTTTTAGAATACATGTTCTCCTAAGTTCTTTTCTTCCCCCTCAAAAGTCTCTATATATTTTCTCTCTGCTTTCTAATATATTTCCTACCAGATACCAAATGGTTATCTCCTAGAATGCGGATGTCACAGCTTTATTTAATTTGCCTTCACTGCCATATCATTATAATTAAGACAAAAAATTTAGGAATTTTCTGTGTTGTAGAGAAATAAAGATCAACTAGGTTGTGCTAAGAAAAGCTGTGTCTATAAAACAAGGTCATATTCTCACTCATCCTCATTGTCTTAATAGATCAACATTGTATCATTGTGTTTACTCATCATACTGAAGAAACAACCAGCATCTTAACACTTTCAGGCTTCATACCAGAGGGAAAAAGAGTTTCAGAAAGTCCTGAATTGGAAACGAAATGCTCTGTCTTACAAGGGACACCAGGCTTATGTTCACAACCCATTGACCAGACTTGATGCACATTCTTATGTAACCAATGGGGAGACAGGGAATGCAGTCATTCCTGTGCCTGGATGAGGTTGGACTGAAATTAGAGAAAGGGCTGTGACAGGGAGATTACCAGGAAACCATGATCTTAGCTGAAGGTTATGGATAATAGATGCAGGGATGGTGAGAAGTTTGTTTTTATTTGGCAGCTTTGAAGATGACTGGAAGCTGACAGTGTGTACCATGGAGCCAGTTAAGCTTCACCATACCTAGGACAGTCTGTTTTGGACTCCCAAGTACTCAGCAACATTCTGGCTCAGTTCTGAGTGGAGGCAATGTAACACAATGACCATAAACATAGGCTATGGAGCTAGAGAGTCTTGGATTTGAATCTTCAAATCTGCCATTTCCTGTCAGTGTCTTCTTTGAGAGTTATTTTATTATCTGAACATTGATTTCTCCATCTTTAAAGTGATGATAATTATAATAATAATAAACATCATGTTTATCATTTAACACTTTCTTCTGCCCAACAAAAATGTAAGCTCTATGAGGGTAGGGATTTTAGTCTGATTAACTTCTAAGTTCCCTAATACATAGAAGATACTTTACTTTTGTTGGAGAAATAAATGTAAATAAAGAGTTTTTGTGAGCATCAAATTAGGTCATGCTTCTGAAATCCTTTGCACAGAAGCTGCTATATTTTAGGTATTATTATTTTTATAATTCTGGAAGAAAATTAAGAAATAAATTTGACTTGCACATAATAGGAGAATTCTTTCCTAGGTCTGTTTAGAGTAAAATATATTGCAGTGAAGAGGCAAGAAAGAAGTAAAAGTCTGGTGGGTTTGAAGGTACAATTTGATTTCAAATTTAAGAAATTAATTTCTATCCTAGAGAACTTCTAAAAATCTGAGCATTCTGGTGACTGGTGTTGTTTTGAAATGGGTTAGCATAGTTTTGTTACTTTCCTTAGGGTCAAGACAAATTGGAAGAGAACTGCATCTCTTAGGACTTCTCTGAGGGCTATGGGGCTGAAACCTGTAATCTCAGGTTTGACCATTCTTCATTCATCCATCCCTCCATTTAATTCAATAAATATTTATTATGTACATATTTTATGTCAAGGACTGTAATTTTCCTTCAGAGTTCCTTTATTTTTGAATAGGGTGATAGATATTTTGACTTCGGTATGACAAGTAATAATAACTAAAGACCCATAGTTCAGATTGCATCAAGACCCTCTTAGTAACCAGACTTATCACATTATGTGATACTGTATTCTTCCCCACAGGATAATGTTGTATTTTGTATAGTTTTGTGGGTAAAACAAAATGACTTAGAGAGTCAGTCAAAAGTCTAGTAAATATGGTTTGATTATTTACCATCCTTTCCACTGGCATCACTTCTAGACAAGGATCCAGCCATTAGCCCCATTGCTAAACTTTTGGTGCTAAGTGTAGTTAATTGTTATTTCAAGAGTTTAAAATGAAGAACTTCAGAAATGCATTTTTTCTTTAATCTGAATATTTGTAGATGGTTTGGCACAAATAAAAATTCTCTGCTGTATTTATTTATGATATGTCTCTGTTGGAAGACAATAATCTTTCTGCTTCTTAATCTAAATTGAACTGCAGTGTACCAATAAAACAAGTCACAACATAGAAAGTAAATTTTCTCTGTATAAATAATTAACTCTTTAAGATTTATTGGCCTTTCTTTATTTCCCCCTTTCTCTGAGTGGTGTAATCCAAATAAAATGTTGCATTTATTCTTGTCTGATAAAATATTCATAAAAGAAACCACTACCTTTGAATTTGGATTAAGAAACTATGAAGAAAAAGGGTTGTGAATGTTGACCTTGTCTCAGCACTACCTGGAGCTCATTAGGCAAAATCAAATGTCTGCAGGGAATCTACTTTTACTTTACCTTTATTTTTCTGCTTCTTAGTTTTTGTTAAAACTTCCACTGTCTTCAAACTACTACACGATGATTTTGAAACAAATAAAAGCAAGTGATTAGTAAGTCAGCCAGGACGAGGCTAGAAAATCTTTTTGGATGATCTGAGTGACTTTGGAAATAATGAGAGCAATGAGGAAAGATTCTGCCAGTTTCTGATGAGCAGATTTTGCTGCAATAAAGTGAGATTTAGAATGGATATTTTGATCTTTCAAGTTGTTTGGTGTTCATGTGGAGGTGAAATGCATTTGTACTAATGTTCAGAGAAGACTCACTGCCATGTTGCTTGGTTTCTCATGTGTGTGTGTTCATCTATACGATAGTAGGTTTATCTGGGCTTTGGTGTTTGTATAGGCTGGGGGATTCCAGCAAGGTATCTAAGTTTACTATTGATAGATAACACTGCCAGTACTTAAAACCCCAGAGTCTGTGATGATGGGCAGTACATGTTCTTTTAAGAAAGATAGATTTCTGGTGTTCATTGTACCCTGCAGAAAAGTTTTTAAATTTAGGACTGCCACAAAACCATTTGCTTGATTGTTCTTTAGAGTATGTAAATTGTGGGAGACAGAAGTATCTTTGTTCTTTGAGCTCATTTTATAAGAAAATCTTTGGTTCAATAATGAAACATCTTCACCTATAAGGGAAAGCATCTCAGAGGAATTCTTGGTGCATCTTTGGTGATAAAAATTTTACTGGATGATGTTGCATATATGTTTTAGTATGCAGTTGTCATATTTTTTTTTCTTGAGAAGGTAGATATTTTATTTTGAGTTTGCCTTTTTAATTTCTTCATGTCAAATGTACTTTCTTTTGTAAAATAATGGTGAGAATAGAAGGTAGCCAAATAAGGTTTGAAAATATGAAGGTCTCTTATTTTTGCTTGAAATAAGTCAGTTCACCTAATTTAAAAGTCTGGGAACCAGTGAACTGAGCAATATTAGATCTGGAAAGAGGCAGTTCATTTGAGGGTCGATGGTCTTAGTGAGCTTTACCTCATCACCTGTCCAATACCAGCCTAGTCAAGTTGTATTGCAAGGGTTAGGGTTCATGTGTAGGTTTTTTTTTTTTTTTTTAACTGAGTTAATTTTCACTAGAACAGCAATCCCAAAGAGGATCTGAACCAACAGGAACTGACAAGGCCTTTGCAACTGAAGTGTCAGCATTTGACTGCCTTGTTGTGGTATAGACACATTTTTAGTGTTAGCGTCAGGGTTTTAAGTAATTCTTATTTTCTGACCTAGATGAGTTCTTGATTATTTCAGGATAATTTTCCTTTTTGTGTTAAATAGTGGTTGAGTTTTTCAGTTGCTTCATTCTACTTAAGAAATGATGGCACTTACTGGTTAGATCTAGTAAACCCTGGAGAAAGTTGTACAATTATGTTCATGTGTACATTATATGTTTTTAATTTTGTGTCTAATGAGGAAACTTAGAAACAATTGAAAAATAAAATGAAAAAACTTTGCTCTCTTCTTTCCCTGAAATGGCAAGTACTAAAATTTCTTACATACCCTTTTGGTCTGCTTTGTGCAAATATTTGTAAACTTGGGATCACCCTCACTATAACATCTAAAAATTTAATCTATTTTTGCCAGTTAACAGCATATAGTAAATATTTTCTTATTATTGATCAATCTCAGGGATACTATTTTTAACGACCACACAATTTTTGTTTTATGATCCCATTTACTGGGCATATAGTTTTTTCCCAATGTTCTACACTTGCAAATACTGCCTTGATGAGCATCACCATATTCACCTTTGACTTTTCTTTCTTAGAAAGGTTTTCAAGAAGTGAAATTAATATCCTATTGTTAAATATACATATTTTCCAGATCTGAGGAATGATTTGAAGATTTCATTAGCAGGGTCAATAAAAATAAGATCCTGTTTTTGAGACATATCAATCAAAATCCAGATTAAATGACTGACCAGAAAATATTTATGCATGGGAGTCCAAGAAAGGGAATAATGCAGAGGAAGAATAAAGAACTGAGCTGTAACATCAGTGTGACCAAATAGGAATGTGAGAACAGAAAAAAATACTGCTTTCTTAGTCTTTGCAATGAGGTTGAAAACTGTTGACATAGATGATCACACCTGGTGGTACTGTCCATATTTATAGGATCAAGAACTACCCTATGTTACATAGCGTAGTCCAATAAAGTAGACAGAAGACTAGTGGCATAGTAGTGACTTCATGACATTAAGCATTTAAGTTATTTCCGTTTCTACCTGATGAGAGCTTTTGTGCTTCACAGAAGAGAAAAGCTAAACTTTTATGGTATTTTCTGAGTTCAGGTGGTAAGGAAAGTTCTAGTTAAAGGGTAGCTAGGGATGAAATGCATGTTAAATATCAGGTTTCATTTAATTTATGTCTTATTTGATTGTGCAATTTTAACCTGCAAGTTTTCTACCTGCACCTTAACTGGTGAAACATGATAAGAAGCAAACATGCTGTGTAAGCATCGTTCCACCATTTACTGCTCAATATGCAATCCGATCACACCTCTGGCTCTGTGAGCTGTAGCCATGGCTTTCAATTAAATTACCAGACTGACATAAATCTGATTTTGGACTGAATTTCATGTGTTTAAAATACTAAACCACTATTTACCAATCCCTAATGAGGAGTAATCAAATAATTCAAACAGCAGTACAAACACTTACATTTAACTATAGATAGAGCCAAATTAAATAGAAGTACATCTTTATGAGAAAATATGGGCAAACATGGCTCAAAATATTCACTCTGTTCTAGCCAGTATAAAAAGGAAAATGATATCATAATTTATTTTAAACACCTTTATTTGGGTACTGTCAAATTTCAAGACTAAATTTATTGCCCATGTTACCTAAACTCCCTTAAAAGAGTTAAAAATCTCCGTTTGACAGATACCTGGATCACAAGAAATGGATATCTACTCCCTTCTTCATTCAACCTCAGTAACCTATGCTACCTCTCGATATTCGTTTTCCTTAGGTTGTGGATGTGGCAAGATCTTAGTTGAGTCTTAGTTGTGTGTCTTTCAAGCTCCTGGTACAAATAGACGTTTTGAAACTTGCTTATTGAATGCTTGCTACATATGGAGATTTGCAATTTGGTAAGAATATCAAAGCAATCTAAATGTACCTGATTTCCCAAAATGCTCTGTGGTTGGTTTTCTTTAATTTCTTACATATGTTCAAAATTGGCAAGTAAAATATCCCTCAAAAAACAATAATGTTTAGTACAATTTGCAAGTTAAATTAGAATATTCCCTTTCTGGGAATATGGAGGGACAATAATGAATAGCACCATTAATAAACATTTATTAGACCCTTTCAATGGTGCCATGCATTTTGCTCTACACTTAAGATACAAAAAGTAATAGAATTGTCCTTAAAAAGTGGAGAGTCTAAAAAGAAAATATTAGCAATTTTTCAAATTGTTAAGAGATTGTGCTGTTTTATCTGATATCACAGGTCTTGCTGTCAGGGCACAAGAGGATAGAGCATGTGAATATCATGCAACCTTTTATCTCCCTCATTCCAGAAGTGATACATGTTACTTCCACTTGTGACTCATTGAATGTAAGTAGTCTCATGGCTTCAACCAGATGGTAGGAGAATAGAAAATATTGCCTTGTACCAAAAAGGACAAGTCCTGAAATTGGTGAATACTAATAATTTAAAAGATTGAAAATGAGAAAGGAAAAAGAATCCTAAAAAGTTAAAATTTAAATTATAAATGTGATAAATGTTCATGATGAAAAATTCAAATAAAGTAAAAGATTATAAAATGATTAGTAAAATTCTTCCCTTCATTCAGATATCTTACATATAGCTACTTATAGCAGTTCTTGTATATCATTCTGGAAATTTTCTATTTTAATTATATATAAGCACAACATGAACACAAATAATCATACTACGAATGATATTCAGATAGGGTTATACCATAGACTTTTTCTTCTGCAAGTTTTTTTTTATTCAGATCTTTTTCTACTAGCTTTTGTGAATGTATCTTATTATTTTTATGACTTCTAACTTCAGAGTTTTCCATTTTGAAAGATATAAAATTAAATACAGAGAGTGTTTGGGGTAATGCAGGTGTAGGAGGTGGAAAAGAGGAAGGAGAAAGGAGAAAGAAGTTGGTGATACCTGATATTAGTCCAGTATTTTTACTGTGGGCTAGGCTCTGTGGTAAATACTTTACAGGCAGTACCTTTACAATCCTCACACCTTTAGATACATGATATAAGTATTACTGTGGTCATCATTTTATAGAAGTGGAAACTGAGGCATGGTGAGATTAACAAACTTGCCTAGGATAAGAAAGTGACTGAACCAGAATAAAAAGGATTTCCCCTCCGGGTTATGTGACTTTAGATTTTGATGTATATTTAAAAATTACCAAGTTTTAATACCATAATGCAATGAAAAGTACCTGCTATGCCTTCATCAACCTTGATCTGGTTTAAACTTTACCATCTTGACTTGTAAAAAATACTTACATTAAATACTTCATGGGTTTGTGAGTACCTCCTGAGTTTAAGAATTGTAATAGGAATATAAGCAAGAAAGATGCTTGGCAGAAAAAAGAAACAAGAAAGAAGCAAGACACTTGTGGGAAATTATACTTATTTTGCAAGACTCTCTTGCATTCATACTATTTGCAAGTGGGGATTTGACAAAATGATTAGTTTGCCTTTTCTCTCACCTTAGTGTGCTTATTCCACTCTTTTGAAGCAGAATTCTTTTCTAATATCAGCATCAACACAACTCTCAAACATACATTCTTCTTGCTCTGACATTTAGGGGGGGAAGTGGGAAGAAGCATTGCCCTGGATTCTGAAGGCAGAACTCTGAGGGTGGGTGTTCAGGGCTACAAATTGCACTGTGTTGTGGTGGTGTACTGAGAGCCATATGACACAGATGTCTGCATATTCTTTAGTTCCATCATTTTGTGTGTGTGTGTGTGTGTGTGTGTGTGTGGGCACCCACATGCACATTGTATGAAGGGAGGCTCTAGAGAAAAGAACCATTATGCAGACACATCTCAACCAAGTCTAAGGGCAGCAGTGAATTTAACAAATATCTCTTGAATACCTATTATATACCAGATCCTGTGTTAAATACAAGAAGCACAGGAGATCCAAAATAGGTGTTACCTCTATCTTTATAGAGTTTATAGGTTTATGGGAGAGAGAGAAAAAATTAAGTTATCATACAATCAAATGTCAGCTGAGTTAACAAACAAACTAGAGTGATCAATAGTAATATGAGAACATATTAGTAGCCATGAATTATCTTCCCCAAAGAAATGATGTCTGTCTTAAGATTTTAAGGATGAAGAAGCATTAAAAAGCTTTCTTCAGAAAGGTGTACATTTTACCCCCTTGGGAAGGCTGGTTGAAGATGGGACTGATGTTGTTTGGAGTTTGTCTTCATGGTCCAGAATGAGAACAGTGGTTGAGCGTCAGGTGTTGGTAGTGGAGATGGAGAGGAAACATATTCTAGAAATGTTTATAAAATAAAGTTCGCTGCACTTATTGGTAGCTTTGGTTTGCATGGCAAGGGACAGATCAGTGTCAAAGATCACGCCATATCTTGGCTGGTATATGTGGTGGTACCATGCTCAGCTGTGGGGTCACTTACATAGTACTGCATTTGGAGGAAGAGCATTATGAATTTGGTTTTGGAGTGATCACGCTCTTAGTGCCTGCAAGTCATCACAAGGCAGGAATCTTCCTTGTTTACTGCTAAATCCATGGAACCTAGAAGGGTGTCCTGCTTTTTGATGGGTACTAAATAAATACTTTTAAACTAATTTAATGAAGACATAGCTTTCTGATCATTTAAGTTATTTTACTATGCTTACTGGCATTTTTACATTTTATTCATGTAGCTTTTATACAGTTCTTAAAGCTTTTTTTCCCATAAAGTTTCATGTAATTTCTTGCTATCATTAGTAGGATTCATCCTTCCCCAGCACATTCTCTACATGGGTTATTGTTTTTATAAAGGAAAGTTATTTACTATTTAAATTAATGTAATTAACCACTTTACTTAGTTCTCTAATTTTTCTAATGGATTTTCAGTCAATTCTTTTACTTATAGATTCCATATTTGAAAATAAAGTAAATTTTCCTCCTGATAATTTGTATGAAAAATACTTTAGGTAAGCCAGCATGCAACTTCATAGTAAAACAAATTTACATTTCATTTTGTTATGGGATTTGTCTAAAAAGTAGCTTTTCAAGATTGTTGCCTTCAGAGTTTATCATTATGACATCACATTAAGAAAAATTAAAGATAAAATAATGGCATTATGGATCTTGTTAATGATGCAGTGGCTGAATGCATATTAATTCACTGATTTATTCACTTATGCATATTTGGAAACTGGGAAATTCTGGGAACTACTCTATATTCTGGAGATACAGAGTGTAAACAAAAACCAAAACAAACAAACAAAACCCCAAACTTCAAAAAATCCTGTCATGATGGAATTTGTATTCTATTTGACATGACAGACAATAACCAGGACAAATAAAGAAATGTATGATTTATTAGTGGTAGGTGTTAAGCATAAGGTGATAAGGATAGTAATGGGTGTTCTACCATTACAGAGCAGACTGCTACACGATAGGATCTTATACTTGGAAGACCCTAAAGACATTACCAAAAGCCAGGTGTGGTGACACATGCCTGTAATCCCAGAGACTCAAGAGATTGAGGCAGGAGGATTGGAAGTTCAACACCAGCTTTAATAACTTAGTGAGTCCTTAAGCAACACAACAAGTATTAAGGCCCTATATCAAAATTCAAAAATAAAAAGGATGGGCACATTGCTTAGTGGTTAAACATTAGTGTTCAATTTCCAGTACCAAAAAACAAAACAAAACAAAAAACAACTCCACCAAAGGACTTTCAGATTTGATAAGCAAATTGAGTGAAGTAGAAGGGTTCACATACAAAAATCAATAGCTTTCCTATAAACCAATATTGAACCCACTAAGAAAGAAATCAGGACAACAATTTCATTAAAAAATACAGGACCCTGAAAAAAATTGATGAAGACTCTAGAGGATGGAAAGAATTCCTGCATTCATGGATCGACAGAATTAATGTGATCAATAACAGAACTGGGATGTAGCACAGTTGTAGAGTGCTTGGACTAGCATGCACAAGGTCCTGCATTTGATCCCCAGTATTGAAAAAAATCCTGAAATTCATGCAGAAACAAAAATGATCCTGAATAGCCATAACACCAGATTCCAAAATATACTACAGAGCCATAGTAACAAAAACAGCATGGTATTGGCATAAAAACATACATGTATATCCATAGAGTAGAATAGAAGACACAGAGACAAATCCATGAAACTGCAGACATCTGATTCTTGACAAAGTTGCCAAAAACATATATTGGAGAAACGGCAGTCTCTATAACAAATGGTGTTGAGGAAACTGGATATCCATATGTAGGATACTGAAACATGACCCTCTCTCTCACCCTATACAAAATTCAAATAAAATAGCACAGGCAATGGCTTCCTGAGTAGAACTCCAATAGCTCAGAAAAAATATAGCAAGAATTGACAAATGGGGCTGCATCAAATTAAAAGCTTCTGCACAGCAAAGGAAACAATAGAGTGAAGAGATAGGCTATGAAATGGGAGCATATCTTTGTCAGCTACTCTTTGGACAGAGGATTAATATTCAGAATATATAAAGAATGCAAATACTTAACACCAACACAAACAAAACCCCCCTAACAATCCAGTAAATAAATGGGCAAATGAACAAACAGACACTTATCAAAAGAAGAAGTAGAAATGGTCAATAATTATATGGAAAAAAAGTTCAACATTTTTAGCAATCAAGGAAATGCAAATCAAAACTACATTGAGATTCCATCTCACACCAGTAAGAATGGCAATTATCAAGAATATGGAAAACAATAAATGCTGGTGAGGATGTGGGGAAGAAAGAACACTTATAAACTGTTAGTGGGAATGTAAATTAGTACAGTCACTATGGAAATCAGTATGGAGGTTCCTCAAAAAATTAAAAATAGAATTACCATATGATCCAGTCATACCACTCCTGAGTGTATACCCAAAGAAATTGTAGGCAGCATACCTATATACCCATGTTTATCACAGCACAATTCATTATAGACAAATTATAGAAGCAGCCTAGGTACTGTCAATGGATGCATGGAGAAAGAAAAATGTGGTATATATACACAATGGAATAGTATTTAGTCATAAAGAAGAGCAAAAGTATGTAATTTGTAGGAAAGTGGACAAAACTGGAGATACTTATGTTAAACAAAATAAGGCAGGCTCAGAAAGAAAGCATCACATATTTTCCCTCCTATGTGGAATCCAGGGGAGAGAAAAAGGTGACATGAAGGTAAGAGGGAGATGATTAGAAGAGAAGATGGAGCTTAGGGGGAGGGGAGAAGGAAGGGTAAAGGAGGGTGATGAAAGGGAGTGGATATGATCAGAGTATGTTACGTGCATATATGAGTATGAAACTCATTATTCTGTATAGTGAAAATGCACTAATAAAAAGTATCATAAAATATTTCCCAGTCTCAATGGAGTGCCTGGGAGAGAATCTAACAGTGCTAGTCAGTGAGTATACAAAATTCTTATTTTCATATATTTTTAAGAAAATACTTAGAGAACACATTAAGATGAAAAAATATAATTCAATCAAGGAAATTAAAAAGAACAACAACAACAACAAAAATCAAACAGACTGAAAGTGGGTAAGGAGACCTGTTAATACCTATTTCCAAAATCAAACAAGAGATAATGGCAGTTTGAGACAAGTGGGTAGCATGGAGGTGATAAAAAAAACTTGAATTCTGTATGTACTTTGAAGCTACACTCAACAGAATTTCCTAATTGATTAAATATGAGGTATAAACAATAGCTGTACTCCATTTGTGTTCAGTGAATCAAAATTAAATAAAAAAAATAAATATGAGGTATGAGGGAGAAAGAGTAGTCAGTGATGCACCAGGATTTTCAGTTTAAGCAGCAAAGGATGGAATCTACCCTTAACTGAAATGGTGCAGACAATGGGAGGAACCATTTTTATATTTTGGGGGGAGGGTTTGGTTATGAGGATCCAAGGAGCACAATTAGAAGAGTGGTATTTTAAGTCCATCTATGGTCTTATCACCTATTCCTTCCTCAGTTCTGGCCCTTAAGTTTCCAACTATGGCAATCCATTGGTGAATGGGTAGCATTGGAGGTAAATATCAAAATGGGCAGGGGAAATGAAGGCTCCTAGCCACCAGCGTCTGTGTAAGAGATTGAACTCTCTTTGCTTACTATGTAGTATTTGTTGCTGAATTACAGTATGTGTTATTATTCATAAACCATTTGAAATGACTAAGATTCATCAGACATTTTTACCTATCTATATATCTATGTATCTATGTGTCTATCTATCTATCCATCTGTCCGTCCAATACCAAGTCTTTCGTGTGGTCCCATTTCTGTGCCAGGAATTGGGGTTATAGGGGAATATAAGATTTGGGTTATAGGGGAATATAAGATTCTTTCCCTAAAGAAGCTCACAGATCATAGAGCAGAAACACATAAACCAAGAATGAGAAGTGTTCTAACAGGAGGCTGGTCCCAAACTATGAGATTGGAGGAGTGATGAATTGTCAGGTGAGCTGGGCTGTGTTTCTCATTTGCACACTAATTCTGAGTTTCCATTTGATTGCTATTCTTATTTTCCTTTATGAATCAGAGGTTTAACTACTAAGAGATTGCAGGGTTATGTATCATAAGACTCTCCTATGTCTGAGCTGAATTTCCTTCAGGACTTGCAAAATCTTGGGTCATGAGATTCCAACCTAAGATTAAAAAAAAAAAAAAAAAAAAGTCCAAAGTTTCTGTTCCTCGTTTGTAATTCTCCTAAACACGATTATCTAACTTCTTCTCTAAGTGCTGTGACAAAGCAAAGTTTTTTTCAAGAGGGGTACCTATGTGCAAATTGAATGTGCTTTTTAACGTTCTTAGGAACCAGATGACTTAGAAGAACAAGACAGCATATTCAACAGTGAACAGTTCAAAGAAAATTCTCACCAGTGGTGAAAAGTTGAAGACTTCTCTGCATGTTGCACTTTGTATTATCCATCCTTTGAAAGAATTCTAGAGCACCATCCTTCCTTCTGTGGAAGACACACTCATTCCATACACATTTCCTTTTGTTTTTGGTGTAGATTAGATTAGAGATCCAACCAGGTTCAGTACACTTGACTTTCAGTTATGGAAGGGTTGTTACAATCTTCTCAGCTTTTGTAGTAAGATAATACTTGAAAGAGATAATCCTTCTTTCTACCTTTAAATTTATGAGGTATGAGTAACAATTACTTTGGATTTGCAAAGGACAGATTTTACCATTGTCTACTGAGTCTAACATTGTCTCATTTTTGAGTTAGTATCTTTCCAGAATCCTTTGATTTCTGAAAAATGTAGTCAGAAGTCAGGGAAAAGAAGGAAAAATATGGGAAAATTTAGTGATATTTGATAACTTATCGGTGCAACAACTGAGTTGGATGTGCTTAGCACATAGGAGAGTCATTTAACATGGTTGATTTGAGGGCTAAATATTAGGTTTTTCTGTAGGGCAGGTTTAGAGGAGACTTCACCCCACTGAGTTTGTGTTTGGGGAAGTGTGATTTTGCTTCAGTGCTCCACCACCCTTACGGAGCCCACACCCCTACAGCTACCAAGAATTATAGAAGTAGTGGCTTAATGTTTTTCCTATCCAAAGTTCTCCTTCCACCACCTAGCCATCTGGAACTAACCTATGATTTCTACTTTATTACAAACTCAATCTACAGAGTCACCTAAGCAATATTTGTGTTTTATTATGTCTAATGAAATAATTTTTCATTGGCAATAAATAGCTTTTAAAAATGCCTGAAGAAGGCAGGGATTAGATGAAAAAATAGATATTTAAAAATAAATTGATATTCTTTTTTATTCTGATTGCCATGAGCTTAGGCTATATTGTAAACAAAACCAAATCATCTTCCACTGTACTAGATTTACAAAAAAGTTGATTTAAAAATCTCCATTTGTTTAAGTTCCAATTTTAAATTTTAGATACAACCAGTTTAATTCAATAAACAATTATTAAACCTTAATATGGACCAGACATGATACGGGATGATGGGTAACAAACATGACTCAGACATGGCATTTGCCCTTCAGTGGCTCATACTGCAGAGGAGAATGTTGGTGTGTAATGGAAATAACTGTCACTGTAAGCTGGGCATCTGTTATGTGCCAGGTACTCTACTTGAGGCATTTTGAACATTTAATCCTCATACTTATGCCAGACTTGTATTATTTTTCACATTAAATGAATGAGAAAACTAAGGTTCATGGAAATCTAGTCACCTGCTCAAGGTGACAAGACAGTAAGTGTCACCTAATTAGTAAATTAGGTACTAATAATTGGATGATCATGTTCCATGACTTTTACTCTTTGGGACACCACTTTCTAGCTCGCACGCCCCCCCCCCCCCCCCCCAAAACCATGTCTTTAGAGCAGTGGGAAATGTGTTGATGTACTCTTGTGTCTATGTGGGTGCCATTAATTAAAAAAAGCAATTTTTATAGAGTATCCTTATTGTATTTTAAAAATATTTTTTAATAAGAAAAAAATCAATTAGAGATGCTGTGTTTTGTAGAAAAACCCAGTTGAGAGGGAAAAATGATACTGAGTAATTTTAGTAAGCATACAAAATTTACAAAATAACATTGTCTTCTTTAGAGTAAGTCATGCTGGGAAGACCAGATTTCATCCAGTGATATTTACCACTGTTCAAATGTTATTGTGTCTCTTTTTTTATGAAAATTTTTTGGATGTTTTTTATTTTTCACAGAGCTAAATTATGTTATTTAATAGTTGAACTTTTTATGTAATAGAATACTAGATCAATTTATCAGTAGACTGGGCTCTTGATAAACTCTGGATGTTAACAAAAGTCAAGCACTCTCTCTAAAGCGGACAAGTTTCTTCATTTGACATTTAATACAATATGATAGAGGCTATGATGACAATTCCACAAAAAGTCTCTTGAATAATCAGTAGAATCATTGGAATGTTCTGCAAAGTCACTAGTTGGAAGTGGACTATACTTGTTTGTTGGTTTGTGTTCTTATTTTTTAATGGATTATTGCTTTATATCTACAAATCATCTAGGCACATTCACTCCAGTGAAGTCAACTTGAAGAGATGTAGTATGTGATTGTGTGATCGTGTGTTTGTGTTTCTTTTAGTTTTCCTCTTCTCATTGTTGGCCATGAAAAACAGAACAACCAGTTTAGACAACACCTTCCAAGAGTTGAGCTTTCATTTCAAAAAAGAAAGATGGAGTGAGTGAGACAGAGAGCAAGAAAGAGAGAAAAGGAAATCATCGAAATGAGGAAGTGATTCCTCTAATTATCAGAAACAGGAGCAAAGTAACAATGCCTGAAATTCACCTCCCCATGGGGAATGAATCATCAAAATAACTAGTGGAAAACAAGGTTGTGCAACCTTGACCAGCATGTGTCACCGGCTGGTGGAATTTTTAGAAAGGCAGCAGTTTGGGTTCATCACTGTGGTTCGTGATTGCACACACCTGTTTGGGGCATGGATTTTGCAACCCCCCAAAAAGGGGAAACTGAACTTGCTGCTCCTCCTGAGCTGTGCAAAAAAGCAGAAAACCACAGCTGCTGGAGCAGTTAACAGATATCAGTAAAATACCCATGTTACATAATTAAGGATAACGTTCTTGAAGCATATGGGCCAGAGGTATTATACTCTCATTAAAACTTTAGGTAGCGAATAATTTAGCATATTCTCACATAGTTCTAGGGTTGAATTCTATAATAAATGCTTGTAATTAGGCATGTTCTAAACAGTTTATTAAATAATGCATGAAGAAATGGTTGATGAATTATAGACAGTTCTAAGGGTTGTGTACAAGTGACATAGAGGCATTGAGATGAGACATAAAAGATTTCTTCTCATTGACATGGTAACTAGTCACTTTGGGCAGCTTAAGTAAGACTGGAAGAGGTTTCATTTGTCATCCTAGCTTGTCTGTAATCTTAAAGAAATAGGAATTGATGACTGGATTTTTCTCTTTTTAAAAAAGTATATATAGCAATCTCCTTTGAAATTACTGGTCCTGAAGAGGAAAAAGTGCTTTTGACCAGAGCAACACAAAAATCTCATACAGTTTATTATGGTAGGAAAGATCATCTTGATAGGGAATAAAAGGGGTGGGTATAACCAAACATGGCCTTAATCAATAATTTAAAAATTACACCTTGGCCAAGAGGTGCTATTATTTATAGGTCAGAGAGGAATAAGGAAGAGGTCTCTTTTGAGAATTAGTAAGGCAGGTGTTTGCTCCCTGGGGAAGTGGTAGGAAACATGCCCCAAAGATGACATCAGAGGCAGGAAAGAAATTCTTTCAGTTCTGCATCTTTGTTTGATATTCAAGTCAGGTGGACCATTCCTACCTGAGTGGAAGAGTATGTGATCTATGGAAAATGAGTTTGGATGATCTTGGGATGTCTCTAAGGGAAGAATGACCACTTTTTTAAGCCGTTAAGGTCATCTAGATATTTGTTTCCCAATACACACAGACAAGAAAGCTGTTAACAGAACAAATATGATATTTGGAATGCCTTCTAGAACATACTTGGTGGAACTGGCAAGTTAACATAGCTTTTACTGATTTGTCTGCTTAGTAGGTAAATGGGGCTGCCAGTCTGGCAGTTTGCATTGGCAATAAATCACCACTAGACATTTTATTTAAAAATTGGCACTAGTTTGGGGGAGGTAAGGGATTGTCAATTTGTTTTTATTTTGAAGCCAGGCACTATCATAATGCACACAGGCCACCTGGAAACTTCAGCCCACATGGAGAAGCATGGCTCAGGTCTGTGGTGATGTTTTTGCATGCTTGCAGAGTGCAGGGTAAATAAAGGTCTAAGGGTCCTTGACCAGAAAGTCCCTGACAGACTGGTACAGTCTGGAGACATGCCTATTGGAAGCCAGGTTGGTCCTGGAAGAGTGATATAGGAAGGCTATCATAGACATGATATAAGAGAGAAAATTTTGGTGATTTTCTCTTTTATTGGGCTGGAGGAGTACCCATAGAGTCTATTCAGAACATAGGGCAACCATTGTCCATATGTAAGCAATGATTGATGTTCTTTCTTTGAAAATCAGTGTAATTAAAAAGGTGCTAACATATGAGGCTGCGGGATCAACATCCATGCGTGGATTGTGTGTGCATGTACACACACACACACACACAGAAGAAGAAAAGTTGACCTCAGATTCATAGCCACTCCAGTGGAAAGAGTTGAGAGGGTTCCCTTCCCTTTTCTTTGTTTCCTGATTCCCTGAATATCTTTTAAAGCTTCAAACATCCTTCAAACAATTTTTTTGCTTTTTCATTTTGAAAATGAGTTGTTTTGTCAAGAAAATTATATTGCAAATACATGGATCTATCAAGTCCCCAGACTTTTTGTCTCTTTATATATTATATTCATAAATCTTAATTGTACATCATATTGCCATTATGCAAACAATTAGAAAGGATCCAGTTAAGATAGTCTCATTGTTTTCATCAGGTCCTCATGAATGATTAAGTTGTTCACCTTTTGAAATATTCAATTGCTCTTGATGCTATAAATATTTGAATTTCATTTGATTTGTTCTTCAGTGATTTTTCTCCCTTTCCCTGGACTTCATATACATAGTTTTAATGATACTGTCTGCCAAAAACGTAGGAATAATACACACCCTGGTTTCTGCTTGGTAAAGTCATTTTTTTTTGTAAAGTCATTTGAAGTGATATAAATGTCAAGAGCAAAGAAGGAAACCATTCCAAAGATGTGCTGAGGCACTTGGCAGTTTTCCTGGTATTTAGGACATGGATGTATTTAAAGATATACTAAATTGACTACTCATAAAGACTTGAAGCATTAAACATCTGACCTGATAGGATTTTTCTTTGATTTAAGATATATCATACCAGATACTTTACCAAATATTTGTAAAAGTTCTGTTATGAATCTGCACCACAATATCCCCCAAGCTGCCTGTTAGTAAATGACAGCATTCATAAGATGATATGGGAAAAGCAAAAACAAACAAACCAACCAACCAAAAGTACCCCCAATATCCCCAAAGCAGTTCCCCAAAGTGAATCCCACAATTGTGCTCCTTTGAGCATATTCAATAACTGCACTAAATGTTATATTGGCAAACCTGAACTCAAAAAGATCAAGATGCAGTGTATACAAGACTAAGAGGAAATAAAGTGTTGAAATATATTGGGTAGCCTCCAAAATGATGCAGGTAATTAGCAGGTGTTTATATTTTTCATTTTGATTTGCCCACAGGTACTGTTTTGGAAACAGTAACATAAAGATTTTCATCTTGGCATGTGTCTCTAACATTTGTTTGCATTTAATATACACATTAATTTGAATTGAAATTTTCTGGTTTGGATTTTTCATATTTGATGGCCTTCAGTGCTAATATGTTTCTTCAATTAACCTGTTAATTTCAGAATGTTAAGATCTAGTATGTTCATTTGGTACTGGGCATTATGTGTGTGTGTGTGTGTGTGTGTGTGTGTGTGTGTGAAGAAAAGTGGTTTCTTCAGTTTGTGGATTCATAATTCTGATCTTGTTTTTAATGTTTTCTTAAAAAAAACCTCTTTTTTCATCCTAAAGCTTTGAAGTGGATTACATAGGTTGTTTAAATTAATGAGATATAAAATATGATGGGCATAAAGATGACCTAGGGGAGAATAATATATTTTTGTGATATTTTCTAAGAAACGAAAATATCATTAATGTTCATTGAGTTCTTTCAACACAAAAGGGCACATCCATGCACATACATTCTCGCACTTGCTCACTAACTAAAGCAAAAATAGTCTCTGAGGGAAATAACTGCAAGGCTGGTGCCAACTTCCCCAACATACCCAAGAATGTCTTTATTTAGAACCTCCCATGTGCTATTTTTTTAAATCTCTGGAATCTCAGGGATTTTCCCATCCCTCTACATGCTTGAGACGTTTCAGAGCATGGTAACCCCCTGTTGGAATCCTCTAACTCTTCTGTTTTATTTTTAAGATGTGGACATTACTGGTACACAGGGAACTGACTGTTCCTATGCAAAGGAGGGTGAGGTTCCCAGTGTGTATTGTGACAAACTCTGAAGACCGTTGCTGGTAAAGAAGTCCACTCCATGAACCACCAAAGCTTCCTTTAAGGGGCCTTTGAAAATAAGGGGATTTTAAATGGGATTTTAAATCAAGAGCTTTATGAGAAGACAAGAAGAGCCCTGTAATGCCAGCACCGATAGAACATTTAGTGTAACTCTTGATTGTTCAGAGGTAATTGTTGGTCTTTGTTAAAAATCCTAAATGAGATAAATGCTTAATTTTTTTCCTTCGAATTTTAATAGATATACTGGACTTGAATTTTGGTGATACATTTGCATTCCACACAAGTAATGACAATTTGGTTCTTTTGGTGCTAGACTTTGTTAAGCTCTGAAGCGATTATCCTAGTATTGTTCATTTGCATCATATGTGCAGAAGTATTAATATATATTCAAAAATTATATCATATTTACATATTGAGCTTGTGTATAAACACACTACTGCCTTTGCAATAAAGCACAATGTGCAATTGCAGAAAACTCCTTTTCACTTATGAACGTCTGAGTCTGAGATTCACACAAACCACACTTTTGTTTGACTCCAAAATGTGGGTGCCAAATGAATCTCCTGCACTAGGCTTATGAACACTACTGCAACTGTGCAGCCACTATTTCTCTACTGGGAGAATTGTTTCAGCAGATAAACCATCTGGCTTGAAACACAGCCCTCTTTGAAAATATTCCCCATTATGTTAGCTCTGAAACAATGTGTACAACTATGCTTCAGTGGAGGACATGGTTAACAGAAATTCAATGTCAAACAATATCTGCTCTGTAATCTTCTGCTAAATCTAAAAAAAGAGGTAATCAAAATGCAAGATTTTAATTTTTAAAGAGTCGTTGTGACCATGGCATAAGATGGAGAAAATTCAGGAAAATATTTAATAAGGAGCTATAATAAAAGAATGCTTAATATAGTGACTTTTTTCTGTAGGGATCACCCATGGAAAATGAATATCCTTCTGTTATAAGTATCAAGAAGATAGTGCATTAATGTTTTGTGTTTATTAATTTCCTTTTTACTAAGTGTTTTCAAATATGAATTGATTGTGTATGATGGGAGAATTGTTGGAAGCCAGTATTTATAGCTAGAGATTTGGAAGTGAACTTAGGTGACTCAAAGGTTTATAAGGCAAGAAAACTGTAAAAAAGACAAATACCAGGTAGAAACATTAGCATGCTCTGGGAACAGAGGATATCAATAACCAGGTAGGGGAAACCTGATAGAACAAGTTTTAAGAATCCAAACCATCATAATGTTACCATTATATAAGAACACTAAAGAGGAAAAGGAATTTTAAATAATTATATTATCTAGATTTACAACTATTTAGAGTTACATTAAAAGAGAAGACTTGAGTGCAGTTATAAGAAAGTTATTTCAAAAAGTGAGCATGTCTGTGTCAATCAGCCTGGAATAATCTATGGAGGGCAAGTTGGGTCATTGGTTGGGATGATGGTAGGAGCATCAGAAATGAAGCGAAACTGGACTTAATCCTGGGAATCACCACAAAGCATATAGAATGAGAAAAATATTAGCAAACAGAGTTACTTGATCAATTGATGAGAAAGACTGATGCCATAAGAGGATAATTTCCATGAGCCAAAAAAAAAAAAAATCCAAAAAAAACATGGCGCATGAATAGGATACACTGTTTATTTCTTCACAAAACTGCCTTGTACATTAAAGATTCTCATTTTCTTGTTTTGCTGTAATTTTTATTAAATGAGATTTAGTCCTGGTCACTTGTTCTTTCTTGGTTCTTCCTTCAGAACTCTGGCATTAGCTATACAAGCATAGTCTATCAACAAATGTCTCAAATTTATACCTACAAGGAGCCATGCTGTTTACTTTTTTAAATAGTATTTTTCCAGATGCAAGAAATAAAGTTCTTAGAATTGAATCACTTTTTCTTTAACTTTATAATTTTATTTTATTGGATAATGAAGTACTGGCATTAGTCAAAGGCTTCGTTCCACATGCTGTAATTTCTAAGTAATGGGATTCCTGAGTAATGGTTTTCAACAAGAAGGCTGCTAAGAAACACAGTTGACCAAAGGACCCAGGAGGACTAAGGAGGACTAACTTGCAAGGCATTGTAAATACAGGTAGGAGACAGGGGTCCATCTTAGGGTGGAAGACAGATCTTTGAGGGTTAGGATAGCAAATGGGGAGGGGCATCTGGCCCTCACAATTAAGTGGTATGTAGTTAATGAGTAGAATATATATTAATCTCTATTTATTTATTTCTCACAATCATCTTTGATAAACCTACAACTGCACACCAACATTGGTGCCAATATCAGAATGGAGAGACTTTTGGTCAGGTCTGATTGGACCACTGTTTCCTTATACCTTGATTCACTTTATATACTGGGAAGACACAGTAAGAGTCCTAGAAACTCTGGGATATTTCTCAGTACATTCAGAGCCATTAGCTGGAACAGACACTCTATTAAGTTATATTGTGTCTATGTTTATGACTACGAAGTGAACTCTGGAGTATGTCTCTAGCAGGAAAAGAACAATCAGCAAATTAATGTATTGGACTTCTATGAAGTCTTCTTTGGTAAAGGTTAATTATCACTCCAATATTGTAAGGTCTGCTGCCACAAGGAGAGTACTTAACACATGAGCTAGTGTTTGCATGCCCCATTTTTTTTTCCCTCACCAGTGAGTGAGAAGCACTGCCATGTGGTAAGGAAAAATCTCATTGAGAGGAAATTGAGGCATTGTTAGATATTAACAGGTTATTTGATTTTTTAAACCTTCTATTCCCCCCCAATTTTATAGATTATCTGGTGTGTGTGTGTGTGTCTATTTTATGGCCAAGGCTCTGTTAAGTTTTAAAGTTTCACTAGAAACATTTAGATACAGAAATAGGATGAGCCTTTAATTTTTAAAAGAAAAAATTCAAGCACTTTTAATTGTAAAACAGAATGTAACTTGTCTGGAGGGCAATCTGAATTTGACGCGGGGAATAGTTGATGCTATATTCATAAAATTGAACTTCTCTATGTGTTTGGTTAATATTTTAACTGCACAATTTTTAGAACTGAAAAGATAGTTATGTCCCCGACCACAGTTTCAGAATGGACTCTGAGGAAGCCTGAGGAGTTCTTGTCTCTGTATGGCTGAGTCTGGAGACAGCTGTGAATGATTTACTTCTTTGCTCCTTTGTGTACTTCTTCAGGTAAACTGTGTCTCCTGACCCATCTAAACCCATCTTGACAAAGAAATGTCAGTGCAGCAGATCCAGGTAGGTTTCCTCCCTGTCTTAGATAAAAGGCCGTGAAACCCAGTAATCCAAAACAGACTTTATAACCTGATGGTCATCACTGTTTATCCAAGTAAATTAAGCATTAGTTGAAGTTTAAAAAAAGAAAGAAATGAAAACCAACTCCAGTAACTGCACTGAGGTGTCAGTATTGAGGGCAGGTAAGGTAGATTAATAACAGGCCACTCCTAAGAAGGTTTAGGCTCTTACTGTCAGAGGGTAATAATTAATGATCAAGTGTTAATGGAGATACTGGGCTGTTGATGTCATTAATTCAGCTCAGTGGAGCCAGTTCTGCCCAGGACCTGCCACAGCTGTCACTGCATTTGCTTAATTATTCCAGTGCCTTCGGGCTCTTTTTCTTTCATTTTTTTTCCCCTTTACTCTTTTTTCCCTACTAACTATAGGACATTATGTTTTCACTGACACAGAATTATGAAAAGTGTCCTGCTCTCTGGGCAGTGCCAGGCCTAAAATACGTGAAAACCCAAAGGCAGCAAAGAAGACCATAACTTTTTACTTAGATGAAGAGATGGAAAATGCTGAAGAAAGGCCATCTTTAAATAGCCTGATTGTGCTGATATAATTTTTGGGTTCTTTAAGGATTTGGATGTCAAATGTGAACTCTGAGCTGTGTTAAATGTCAAAGTGCTCACCCTCTCCCACAATCAAACAAAGAGAATATAGAAAAAGTGGCGCGAGAGTGTTGGTAGAACATAAGGCTGTACAAACATTCAGCCAAGAGGGAACCAGAGAGCTGGTTTTGCTGGGAAAACCAAGGCAAGGAAAACTCAGTGAGAGAAAGGCAACTGCCACCCAAGTTCATCCGTGGGAGTGTGTGCATCTGCCGGCTGGACCTCGAGAACCTTCTTCCATTTCTCTGGCTTTGGGTCTCTCATCCACTGCCTTGCCTAGAGTTTAAGGAAAGCATTCTTTGCTTTCTTAGTACCATTTGGATCTTTCTCCCCTGGTCTGGCCTAATAACCACCACATTTCTTACTTTCCTGTTTCCTAATTGGAACAGGGTGTTTATTCTGTTTTTTTTTTCCGAGATCCCCACCTTTCAAATTGTGTAATTTAAAAAACTTGTTTCTCAGTTTTTAGGTATATATTTCTAGTTCTGATGAGTCAAACTAGTCCAATGTGTCTTGAGCTTCCAGACGGAATGCTGCTTGACTCGCTTCCAAACTGAAGTGCTTAAAAAAATGTGAAGCACTACAACAATTTTAAATCTCTCTCTACTCTGCACATGGTGATTTAAAATAATTGAAGCTCTTCAAATTTTTATATGCTCTCAAATTTGGAAGTGATCAGTTCTGAGCATGTGCAGGACACAATGATTTAAAGTTATTAGAGTTCTTCCAATTTATCGTTAAGTGTTTCAGCTTGGGAGTGACAAGGGAACCTGGACTTTGGCAGTTAAAAGTGATTTAAAATTGTCATTACACTCAGATGTTATGCAGGTGAGCAGAAATCTGGACACTTGTGTACATTTTTAAAATCACTGTTAACATAATTCATTTTTGAGATCCAAAAGATATTATTAGCCCACCAGAAGAAGCATTTAAATAAGCCACTTAAAATGCACCATAACCCAATTTTACTTCCACTGCCATAGTCTCCATTGATGACCTGAATGTGATCATGATTTTAAAGCCAAATGTTCAGATTTGGCAAGGAAGAGAACTGTTGTCTTCTAGGCCAAGCAGGAAAAAATAAGTATTCAGAAAAACACCTGATGCGCTCTGGAGATATCATGTAGTCTATCCTCATGAATTATGCTGGTTTTTGCTTTAAATAACAAGGGAATTTTTGAACTAAGCATAGATGATCCCTTTTCATACATGGTTAAATTTATTTTTTGTTTAAACATTTCAAAGAAAGTACTTTTATTCAAGATTATGTAAGTTAAAATTTCATATTATATCATCTCCTTGATGGCATATATGTCTTCCTTTCTTAAGCCCTTCATTGCTTTAGTGGAAACTGAACCAAATGCAAAGGTACATATTTATGAAACATACAAGATGGAATCTTCAGATGATTCCTTCGGTCACTTAACATTCCTCAGATCTCTTACCAGAGGATATTCTCTAAGTGGGAACATTAAGACTTTTGCTGAGTGCCCCGATGCCAGGATTCTAACATGGAAGTTAGATTTATTTTTCAAAACTTAATATTATATAAGAAGTCCAGTCATTAAGAAGTCCACTAAAATTTTTAATGTTTTATTTGTATCTTTGAAAGCCACATGGATGCTCTTTTACTTGATTTAAATGAAAATGACAAAGGTGAAATTCCAGCATATTTCTCAGTCACTTTCCTTCCTTAGTAAATGTTTTCATTTTGATAAAAATTAGGATAAGTTGATTATGGGTTTGATTTTTTTTTAAACCCAAACCAGGAGTTGGAGTTTGAAATATTTTGGCACATGAAAACCATCTGATCTTATAAATGAGCTTTATAAATCTCTGTATTTTTATTAGAGCAGAAATTGAACAGAATTAGAAAAAGAAAGTGCTAATAATAGAAAATATGTTATATTTGGGATTTCTATGACCCTAGGGATTTAGGGCCCCAAACTATGAAAAGCCCCTCATTTGGTATAGTAGTCAACCTTTGTCCTCAAATTTATTGAGTTTTTAAGTTTTAAAAAATTTTCTCATGTTTATATATTTTTAGTCTCCACTGTTAATTTGCTCTTTTGTGTTGATTTTTGACAGGTAGAAAAAAAAACTGAGACAGTGTGGTGTGTTCAGTTATTTGTGGCTGTGCTAAATTAAGAACATGCTAGTAGACTAGGTTATGCTATTAAATGATTTGATTAAGCCTTATTTAGGTCACAGGTAGAATCAGTACAGTCTTTGCTGAACACATGAGAGTGCCTAGAAATTACCTTATCTCTAAGCCTAGTTATACCAAAATAAAGTACTTGCTTTCAGTTATATCAGTTTGGGGTACTCAGGGACTGGAAAGGTTATCTGGGAAGACTAAGTTACTGTTTGTGTTTAAATTCTAAATTTCCCATTGTGTTAGCTGAGTAAGCCAATTCGAATAAATGTCTGATATGTACTGAAATGAAAGAATGCCATTTTTCCATATTTCAGTGTTAACAATAGTAATAGCTATACTTTTTTTTTCTGAAAAGACAAGGTCATTGCTTAAGATTTAAAAAATAAAACACAGTATACATAACTCTTGGCCTTAAAAGTTTTGGACATCCCAGTGGCTCAGGAGGCTGAGGCAGAAGGATCCCGAGTTTAAAGCCAGCCTCAGCAAAAGTGAGTTGCTAACAACTCAGTGAGACCCTGTCTCTAAATCAAATACAAAGTAGGGCTGAGGATGTAGCTCAGTGGTCAAGTGCCTCTGAGTTCAATCTCCAGTACCAAAAAAAAAAAAAAAAAGAAAAGGAGTTGTGAACAGAGTAGAATGCACTGTTCTTTACTGTCCTTTTCAATTATTTTATTTTAAGAGAAAGATCGGTTTTCTAAATTCTTTTTTCACATAAAAAATAAACCTCAGGAGGTGTTAAAAAAAGGGGGAGGGGACATTCTACTGTCATGTACAATTAATTAGAACAAATAAAATAAAAAATTAAAAAATAAATTCAACATAAAAACTTGAAGGATGATATAAATTATATGTGTTTGCTCTATAGGTGTAAAATTACTTTGAAAGCAAGTCTAATGGGAATGACCAATAGATTTGACTTCATAGAAGTGAAAAAAGAAAGCTGTTTCTGTGTATCAAAAACACCAAGATGAAATATATGCAACAAAGAATAATGCTAAAGATATCACTGATGAGTTAATATCTATAATATGAAAGGATTTTATCCAAGTTTTTATTAAAACTAAGACCTCAGCAGATGAAGAGGAAAGAGTAAAAGGTGAACAGTGAAAGTAAAAATGGACAAATTTATGAAAAGATGATATAATGAAATATCGTGTTTAATATATTATAAAATAAACAGGTTGAGATTCATATAGGATAAAATTCTTTTGTTATAAACTTCAGATATCTTAAAAAGCATCTAATTCATTCAATACATGTTTTTGAGTGACACAGGGTATTCTGCTAGGTCCTGGGGTTATGGCCATGAGAAAGATATCAAGGCCACAGCCTTGGAGAGACTTGCAATCTTCAGTTGAGTTACAGAAAGGTAACAGGCCAACAGGGGATGGTGGATAATCACTATCATCCAAAGAGTAAGGTCATCCAGACCTGAGGAGCCAGGGAAGGCCTCTGGAGGGGACTGAGACTCAAGTCCCCCAATCTGACATCATTCTTGTCTCTGCTTTTTCTCACAGCCTTCATGCAAATTTAATTATTTGAAGATAGAGACCTCTCATCTTTACCTGAGAATCCAATCACTTTTTGCAATTTCCAGTCCTATTACTCTGCACCAAACTGTCACCACCCCTCTCCTGGAATGCTGTACCAGCACCAGAATTGCTCTTCCTGCCTCCTCTCTTTCACACTACGTTCAGCTTTTTATATTGCAGCTAGGTATTTATTACCCGTGTCTTCTCATGACTGCACAGTTTCAAAACAAGATGCAAAATTCTCTGTTACCTTTCAAATCCTACATGATCATTCTCACGCTGCTGCATGATCCTAACTTTTCTATTATTTCTCTCATGTCTTCAACTTTAGCCTTTCCATCCTTCTTCTCTTCCCCAACACACTGTGTGCTATCACCTCAGGAGTTTGTCCTTGTGTTTGCTACTTGAGAAACAGTTTTCTCTCAAAAACATGTACGACTTTCCTTCCTCACATTATTCATGTTGCTGTCTAAAGATCACATCAACAGAAACCTTTTTTTGGATACTCAAATCAGAGTCTCTGTCTTGCTCTATGCCTTCGCCTTACGTAACTTCTTTTCATATTCTTTGTTACCTGTTTATAAAGTTATTGCTCATTATTTCTAAAGTAATAGTATTGAGATCAGGTACTATATTGTCAGGGTTCAACGAAAGAAATGGAATCAGCAGGAGATTATCTATCTATCTATCTATCTATCTATATCTACCTGTATCTATCTATCATCTACCTATACTTTGTCATCTTTCATCTTTTGCAATTACCTTTCATGATGTGGAAGCTGGTCAAGTAAGTCTGAAACCCAAAGAACAAGTCTTTAAGAAGGGAAGATCATGGTCAGAAAGGGAAGATCAGGTCAGAGGCATAGGCTTTAGCTGCTTTCCACAGGCAGCATTCTTTCTTTCCAAGAAATCTGAGCCTTATTTTTTAAGGTTTTCCAATGAACTGAATCAACCATGCAGATTATGTAGGATAATTTCCCTCATCTAGGTCAACTGATTATAGATTTTACTTAAATCTATAAATTCCCTTTACATCAGCACCTAAATTAATGTTTGGTTAAATAACTGGAAACTCTTTCCCAGTCAAACTGACATATCAGAAAAATTGTCACATTGGAAAAATCTGTTGGGGGTTGTATGGAGCCCCAGGCCCAAGGGAATTTCCCCTCATTCGGAAGCATTTCTGCATAAGTATCGGCCTGGTGTTCTTAAGGAAAATTGAGGGAACAGAAGAGAAAAGAAGAGTGTCCCCTTCTATATTTCTGGTGTGAAGGAGGTGACTAGCTGCTCTGGCAGCAGAGTGTGGAGGCACAAAGCTGTTTCCTGGGCCCTTCTCTCCTGTAAAGGAAAAATCTACAAAGGATATGACAGAAAACCCTGTCTTTTAGGTTTTATGAATTTCTCACATGGAGAAACAGAAGTAAAACTTCTGAGCTTTTGGGAAAGAGGAAAGAGGAAGGAAACCGGAAAAAAAAAATTCCTTGCTGTTGTAGAAAAGGTAGAAATGATGATAACAAAATCTCACTGTCCCCTAGGGGAGCAGCAAGAACCCATCATGGGCTTATAATCCTGTATGTGTAAAATATAGGGATCTACTGCTTCTTGGGGAGAGATGAAAAATCCCTGTCAAGTGCAGATACAAGGAAGAGTTTAGCTGACAGGAGTAGGAAGGGCAAGAATGCTGCGAAATCCCAGTATGAAGGATCTGCCTAAAATATGAGGCTGGACTAGGAAAAGAGAGAACTTCTGCCACAAGATCAGAGCCAGATGCTGAAAACAAGCAATGGCAATCTGCTATCAAAGGTGGGAACAAGGTGGGAGGACATGGAGAGAAAGGCATAGCTGGCATGGGCCTCCACACTAGGCTGAAAGTGGATGGGAGAACAGGAACACTGATAAACACTCAATCCAAAGTGACAGCAGTGGCATTCCTCTAGTGCTTGAGGAATGTGAAGACTGAAATGCACTGAAGTTAGGATTAGTTTACAACAATAAACCCCAAGCTCAGCACAATTTCTGACTAGATTGACTCAAACCCTTACACTAATCACTTTGTAGCAGAAGGGTGATGTCTATTTTCAGATACAAACTCTCTTTTCTAACCTCTACCATTCAGTACATCAGTACATTCACTGAAGAAAATTACAGGACACTACAGGAAAATCCTACCCATAGTCTGATGATAAAGCAATCAAGAAAACCAGAATTAGAGATGACCCATATGTTTGAACTATTATTAGAAAGGGATTTTAAATAATGAGAATATGTGAGAAGACTAGTGGAAAATGTGAGCAGTGTACATGACATGAATAGTTAGGAAATTTGGTAGAGGTATGGATACTATAAGAGGAAGTCAAATGGGAATGCTAAAAACAAATAGCAAACAAATCCCACCAAACCAAGACACATGTCACATGTTATTAAAGATGAAGAATTCCTTTGATGGATCTCACTGTATTACCCAGGCTGGTCTCAACTTGTGGGCTTGCATAATGCTCTTGCCTGGCCTCCAGAGTAGCTGGGATTATAGGCAATGTGCTACCATGCCTGACTGTGGAATCATCTTTATTTATTTATTTATTTGCAAACCTGGGGATTGAACCCAGGACCTTGTGCTTGCCAGGCAAGCACTCTACCAACTGAGCTATACCCCCAGCCCTGGAATCATCTTTAGAATGGACATAGCTGAGGGAAGACACTCTGAGGTTGAAGAGGGGACAACAGAGATTATTCAAATTAAAACAGAAGAAAAAAAGAATAAATAATGGACATAATTAAGAACCTAAATTATATACAACTAATGTAAGCATAATTGTAATCTTAGAGAGACAATAGAGAGATATACATATATGGGGAAAGAGATATTTTTAAGAGATAATAACTAATAATTTAAAAAATTATGAAATATCAAAACAGAAATCCCAAAGCTCAAAGAGGACCAAGCAAGTAAGTACCAAAGCAATAAAATAAAACAAAACCATACCTGAACAGATCATGGTAAAAATGGAGAAAAATGAGGATGAACAGACAATCTTATTTTTAGAGAAAATAGAAATATGACAGAAACAAAAAGAAGGATTCCACCAGAGTGTTTGTCAGAAAACATGCAAACTAAAAGCCAAAAAATCAACATCTTTAAAGTACCAAAAAGAAAAAAAAAGTAATTATCAACCCATGATGTTATACTTGGAGAAAATATCTTTCAAATATAAAGCTGAGATGAAAACATTTTCAGACAAGACAAATTTTTGAGACATTTTTGCCAATATCTCAGCACTACAAGAAATGTAGAGGGAATTCTATAGAAATATAGCACCAAGTAAAAACTTGGATCTACACAAAAAATAAATGACAAAAACTACTGTAAATGTAAAACATTTAAGAAACGTTTTATAACCTTTGAGGATAAGGCAGTGCAGTGGCACATGCCCATAATCCCAGCAATTCGGGTGGCTGAGACAGGAGGATCACAAGTTTGGGGCCAGCCTTAGCAATTTAGTGAAGCCCTAAGCAACTCAGTGAGATCCAGTTTCAAAACAAAAATAAAAAAGAGCTGAGGATGTGGTTCGATGGTTAAGCACCCCTGAGTTCAATCCCCAGTACCAAAATAATAATAACAACAACAATAACAATAATAATAATAACTTTAGAAAATAACAGATTGCCTACAGCAGTAATGATAAAGAAATATTGTGGCATTCATAAAACATTAAAAATAAAATAACAAAATAACAAAGAATGGGGAGGAGGATTTGAATATAATACTCTAATTTTTACCCTAAATATGAAATGGTGTAATATTATTGAAAGGTAGAATGAGATAAGCTAAAAATGTGTTGTAAATCTTATGGCCATTCCTAAATACAGAAGTATGAAAAAATAAATCCAACAGTGGAAATTAAGTGAAATTACAAAAAGTAAGTGGCTAATCCAAAGAAAACAAGGAGAGAAAAAGGAAAAAAAGGAACAATTTAACCAAACAAAATAGTACTGACAAGATGGTAGACTTTAAACTAACCATGTCAATAATTCCATTAAAAGCGAATCATCTAAACACTTCATTAAAATATAGATTATTAAAACAGCAAGACTCAACTATATATTTAAAATAAATCCACTTTGATTATAAAGAATAAATGATTTAATAGTTAAAGGATTGGAAAAGACATACTTAAAAAATGAATCAGAAGAAAGCTATAGTGGTTCAAAGTAGGGAATATTAATATTACCAAGGATAAAATGAAACATTGTATAATGGTGAAGGGATCAATTCATCACCATGACAACACAATTCTAAATACACAGTCACCTAAAAACAGTTTCCAAATGCAAGAAGCAAAAACTGGCAGCCTTCATTGGAGAAATAAAATAATCTTCAGTTCTTTCAGATGTCAATACTCTTTCCTTAGTAATTGATAAGAAAAATAGGAAATCAGTAAGGGGATAGAAGATATCAATCACACTATCAACCAACATGGTTTAGTAGACATTTTTGAACACTGTACCTGATAATAGTAGAAGGCACATTCTTCACAAGAGGATGCATAAGTCATATTTTGAACCACGAACCAACTTTAACCTGTTTAGAAGAGTTGAATTGCAAAGTAGTTTCTCTGACCGTAATGGAATTAAACTGGAAATCAGCAAGAAAATGACATATAAGAAATTCCTCAAATGCTTAAAAATTAAACACTGTGCTTCCACATAACTCATATGTCAAAGAGGAAGCTACAGAGGAAATTAGAAAATATTTTGAGTTGAACAAAAATGAAAAAAAGAACATATAAAAATTATGAGACAGAGCCAAAGCAGTGATCAGAGGGAAATTTATAGCATTAAGTGCTTAGTTTAGAAACCAAGAAAAGTTTCAAAACAGTAATGAAAGCTTCACCTAAAGAAAATTGGAAAAGAAGAGCAAATGAAACCCAAAGCAAGCTGAGGAGAGTCAATAATGACGATAAGAACTAAAAGAGAATAAGGAAAGTCAATAACTCCTAAAGCTGGTTTTGTGAAAAGGTGAAAAAAAATTTATAGACCTCTAGGAAGAGTTAAAGAAACAAATACAAATTACAAGTAACAGAAACCAGAGGATATCACAGATAGTGCCCAACTTAAGACAGCAAGGGACAGTATGAATACCTTTATGCCAATAGTTTAGATAAATGAAGCAGACAATTCTTTCATGGTATAAAATACAAAATTTATTGAAGAAAGAAATAGCTTGGATAGGTCTACAATTACTACTACTGAAGGAATTAAACTCATAGTTAAAAACTGCTCAAAAAATTTAGAAATTTACATAATACTAATTGTACCCAAAAAGAGCAAAGAAATTTCTTAACTCATTTTATAAGGCCAACATTATCCTGAAAGTAATACTTCAAAAAGTAGTAACAGGAAAACAAAACTACAAAGTACATCCTTTGTCAACATAGGCACAGAAGTCCTGAGCCAAACTTGAAAATTAATCCCAGCCATATATAAAAGAATAATAAGTCACGATCCAGTGAGAAGCAAGTTTATGTCAGCACTTAAAGAATCAACCAATTGAATTCATGATATCAACAGCCTGAAAAGTTGAAAAATGGTCTGATCTTCTTAATAGGTGCAAAAACATATTTGACTAAATTTAACATCTATTTATAATAACACCATCAGGAAACTAGGAATGGAATTGACATCATCCATGTTTTAAAGGCATCTCTGAAAAAGTATAGTTCATATACTTTGCAGTGAAAGACTGAACTCTTTACCTTTAAGCTGAATCAGATGGTCATTTTCATCACTGCTATTCAACATGGTACTGGAGTTTCTAGCCAATGCAACAGGGACATACAGAGATGAAAGGTGTACACATCAAAGAAAAAGAAATGAAACTATTTGTATTTGAAGTCTTGTCTATATCGAAAACCCTAATTTATCTACAAAAACTAAACAAGAACTCATATGTGAGTTTCACAAGGCACCAGGATAAAACAATCTTTTGAATTTCTATATAGCATCAAGGAAAAATCAGAAAGTAAAGTTTTAAAGAAGTAACACCATTTGTAATAATGATCACAAATGTGACCTTTTATGGATAAAACTGAAAATGTTTCATTATTTGCATGTTAGAAATTACAGCACAGTTTAAAGAAATTAAAAAAAATTGAAATAAAAGAGAGCTATACCATGTGTATAGATGGAAGATTTGACATTTTTGAGTTTTGTTTCTCCCTCACTTTATATAGCGACAATACAATCCCAATAAAAATTCCAACAGCGTTTTGTGTAAAGATCAACAGTTTGATTCTAAAACAGATTTATACGGAGAGGCAAAGGACCTGGAATAGTCAAAGCAGTTTTCAAGAAGACAAAGTGCATAACTCATATTACTATTTTGAAACCTAACTGCAATACTACTGAAATTAACAGATCTAGTTTTGATGAAAGGTCAGACATACATCAAGAGAATATAGTGGAGACTTCAGAAATAGACTTATGGATATGGTCAGTCATTTACAGACACAGGTGCAAATTATGCAGTGTAGAAAGGAGAATTTTTTCAAAATATGATAAGGAACACCCCATAAGTGCTGGATGATAACATTGACCTATTCCTTATCTCATGTATAAAGTCTAACTAGAACTGTATACTACTCTTAAAAGTGCCATAGCAAACTATAACATTTTTTGAAGAAAAACACAGTAAAATTTCTAGAAAAAAGCATTGTTATTGCAGAGAAGGCAAATTTTTCTTAGAAAATAGACAAAAAACAGAAACCATACAAGAAAAAAATTTCGATTTTATGATCATTCAAAATTTCTGCTGTTCAAAAATTGATGTTAAGAAAATGAAAACAAAGTCATTTTCAAAACATATTTTTAGTAATGGACTTGTATTCAGAACACTCACAGCTCACATATAATAAAAATTTTTAAATAAACAAATAAAAAACCAGGCAAATGATTAGAAAATTTCACAAAAGAAGAGATACATATAGTAAATAAACGAATGAACATCATCATTCAACAAGCAAATCAAAATGAAACCATAATGAGAAAGCACTGTTTTCCCACTAGAGAGGTAAAATTTTTAAAATTTAATTTATTTATTTGTGAAAGATGATAGCAAGCTGCAGCAAGAATGTAGAACAACTGGAACTCTCCATATATTGCTATTGAGAATACAAAAATATTATAGCCACTTTGGGTTTTCTTATAAAGTTTTTGAATTTTCTTATCAAGTTAAATCTGTAATTGATATTTGACTTAGCAATCCCACTCTTAAGTCATCTACCTAGGAAATATAAAAACACGATTACATGAAATTACATGTGGAACTTATAGTAGCTTTATTCATTCACTCTCCAAAATGGTTAACAATCTAATGTATATCAACTGCTGAAATTATAAGCAAACTGTAGCATATCCACACTATGAAGTATTGCTCAGCAAAAAGTGGATTACTGATTTATGTAACAACATGGATGACTCTCAAGACAGTAACAAGTGAAAAAAGGCCAGATACTAAAGCATACATACTATATTAGTCCATTTACATGTCATTCAGAAAGGGGAAGACCACTGGGACTAATATTTTGTAGTAGATGCCTAGAGTCAGGAATAGGGGAAGTGGGTACAAGAGAACTTTTGGGATGAGGGGAATATCCTACATTTTTATTCTTTTGTTAGTTATTTAACTGTAACTCATAAAATTATGCACCTAAAAACTTAACCTTAGGAAATACAATGTAATTTAAAAATTAGCTGAAAATTAAATAAGTTTAAGGCACTGAATGTTATTTAATATTATAGATCATTGTTGTTATTTCATATTATATAACATTATTATATAATAATTATATAATATTATTTAATATGCAATATTTACTATATAATGTCATTATTTAATATTTTTATTCCTCTCTCTTCCATTCCTTGAAATTAGAAAGACCACACTAATATGTTTTTCTGGTAGAGGTGTTGATAACTAAGGAAATCCTATTTTCTATTTACAATTTTTGGAAGACAATGCACTGGTTACTGGAAGACTACCAGGCCTGGAAGGGTAGCTATGTGCCTTTCAGGTAAAAGTAAATGTCTGCACTCAGAGCTGATGAAGGACTTTTCCACCTATAAAATAGGGGATAAAGACTTTCTAACAGCAAAAGTATGTTGAACTTGATTTTTCTAGTAGGTTGCTTTCTGTGTTAAGTAGATGGTTGCTTGTAAATTAAAATAAAGAGTTTAGCTACAGGAAAGCAAAACAAACAAGAGCAGCATCTATTATATTTATCACCCAGAATACATGAAGGGTTTTGTTTTGTTTTGTTTTGCAGTTCTGGGGATTGAACTCAGAGGTCTTTACCACTGAGCTACATTCCCAGCCCTTTTTATTTTTATTTTTTAATTTTGAGATAGTGTCTTGCTAAGTTTCTGAGGCAGACCTCCAATACGTGATCCTTCTGCCTCAGCCTCCAGAGTAGGTAAGATGACAGGCATGTGTCACCATGATTAGTAAGAATGCCTAGAGTTCTTGAAGCAAAAACTGATCAGTATTAGAAATGTAGTTTTCTTCATTTGCGTCCAGATGTTCCTTGAGTTGCATCTCTGTTTTGTCCTGCTGAGTTTTCACTTTTTTCTTAGCTATTGGTTTGAGAAAGCATAACAGCAAAAAGCAGAACAGAAAACAACTTTTATTTTTGCAAGTGATAATTAAAAGTGTTCATCAAATGGGGGGCCCCAATGCATCAATTTTTTTCCCTGGAGTATACCTGTTAGGGTCAGCAAAAGAGGATACTTCAAAGTATGGGAAATCACAGAAATCTCATTTGTCTGTGAGTTTTTAATAACAAAAACTACTATTTATTTCTTTTCAGGTGCTTTCTATGCATTCATTTATTTTTTATAAGATCTCTGCATGATAGGTATTTTTATCCCTATTTTTCCAGGTGAGGAAATGAAGACTTTGAAGGGATCACATTACTTGAATATAGTCAGAGAGTTAATAAATAATAAGATTCAGTGGAACTCTCAGTCCAGATTTTTCCCATAAAAATATGCCTGGATCTCTCCTTAAAGTAGCTATGTTGGCCTTTGACACATTGGTGATGTTTTTGCTTCACTGACTTTGGTGACTGCTGGCTTACCATCTCTGTGCTTGATCAATTTATGCTCATCATTCTGCAGTAACATTCTAGTTCATTTTCTTGCTTTGAGCATCTCTACTCCAATCCATTCCGCGTACCTGTAACTCCACACCAATATTCTAATGAAAGCATTCTACCATGACATCTCTGAACTCAGCATTTGTACCCTTTCTCTTTACCTTATTTCCTATTTTTTCCGCTCAGCATTAAATCTTTTATAGTCAGTTTATGTTTCATCCATCTTTGCCTGCCTCTTAGTCGTCAGGTTAACCTCTGTCTTGCCAGCAGACTGTCTTTGCTTGGATTCTTGTTTTCCATGCTTTGTCCAGTGGCCTACTTTCTTTTTCATCTTTTTGCCTTGCCAAATCCTAGGGCATCTCTAAAGGCATATTTTGAATCTCTCCTCTTCCAGTACATTTGCCTTCTCCTAGTTATGACTTAACAAACAAACAAACAAACAAAGCTCTTGTAGTGTTTATTTGGGAAATGGATAGACAGTTGTTTCAAAAGATTTTAATGGTGTTAAATTAAGTAAAATGTAAAATTATGTCTTAGGATTGACCCAATGATTACTTTGCAGATGTATTTTCTGACCTACAAAGTGTATTTTTGTGCATGGAAAGTTTAATATCCAAGTGTATTCTAAATTAAGAATTGTATTATCAGTCCTTGATACTGGGAAGCCATTATATTTTCTCCCTTTTTTTCTTTCCCTTTTAATCACTTTTTGGGTGAAGTTTTTGAGAACTATACTCACAAAAATAGTAACTAAAGTTAAAACTAGCACATTCTAGAGTATGAGTGGACCAAAAGTAGGCAAGAGCCTGTGGCCTTTTGTGTCCGTATCATTTGTTTTAATTCCTTAAACTATTTCTTGGTGATGATGGGTTATTCTGACAGAATAAGTACACTTAAAATAATTCAAAACGCTAGATAAAGAATTTTATTGTGAATATAAGTCCAATGTTCAAGTCACTTCCCTCATAATAGTTATCTCTAATGGCAAGTTAATTCATGAGGAAATTTGTGTCATGTTATGATGCTTTTGCTATGATTCTTTCCCAGCCCTGAAGGACACTACAAATACAGTCCATATCAAGTCCCAAGGTTCTTTCTTGAAGGAGGGTAATACTGACGGTAGATTTGAGGAATTTATACCCACCAGGCTCTAGTAATAAAAAGTTTATTAATCCAAAAGAAAGATTTGCCAACACACCCACATTTTAGGCTCATTAAGCATCTCCGTTATTCTACAAAAGACTTGTTTTCAATAAAATTCCAAATGCTTTCTAGCCCAAGTATTTCCTTCCCTTAATTATTTTTAAATGATGTCAAGGAAATTTCATCCACATGTATTTGCTTCCGATATATTTACTGAATCTATTATTGTTTATAAAATTGATATGATACTGCTGCCCTTCAAGCAGGGCCCCAGATATGCTGTTAAAATGTATTTTCCCTGTTAAATAGGAAGTTAATATTTGTTCAAGGCAATATTGGTTGAAATCAATGTTTGGGTTAGAGTCAATACCAGCATTTCTGAATCAACTTTGAATTTTTCTTCATTCCTCTACCTTACTTCCAACTAGAGACACATAAAGTATACAAGTAGAAACAGTTTAAGATTAGAAATGGTCGTAAGTAATGTCTCCTTCCTTCCTCATGCTCCTCAACTGTGATAAGGTTTTTTCCTAACTGGAGTCAGCACTGTTTCTAATATCCTCCTCACCACTGACTACTTACTCATGTATGTTCAAATTTCCTGTAAATCCTTTTTCACAGTTAGGCAAATATATAGAACACACACACAAAAATATAAATAAATGCTAAAGAAATTATTGTTATTTTTAAGTTGCTGCCCTAGAATTAAAACTCTAAAATATTTTTATATTTGAATTTTTATATTTGAATTATATTACATCTGTTATTCTGTTATGTGGTTGTGTAAAATGCAAACAGGAGAGTTTTTTTTTTTCCTTTTTTCCCCCCTGGGTAATGGTGCTCTACCATTGAGCTACACTCCCATACTCCTAGTCCTTATTTTTCATCTTGAGACAGAGTCTCTCTGAGTTACTAAGGTTGACCTCAAACTTGTGAACATCTTTCCTTTGTCTCCCAAATTATTGGAATTACAGGCATGTGCCACTGCTCCTGGCAAAATGGAGAGATTTTTTAATAAGAAATACATTTACTTTAAAGTTATAAACTTGCTTTATTTAAATTTGTTAAAGCAGAGAAAGCTAAATGGTTCATGTGCATGGTAGATAAGGTTTAGCTTTCACTTAAATTATTCTAGGTGAATAAAATCATCTTATCTCTTTTGTCTTCTAAATGAATTATTAAAAGTGCACTTTTCTTTTGACATCCAAGCTAATATAATAAAAGGCTTAAAGTTATACATGTAGTGGATTTTGCATTTCTAGGTTGTGGAACATGACAATGTTAGTTTGACTTGATTTTTAATCTCAAAACTATCTTGGAAGACAATAGACAGGTAACTAAAGCCATTTTCACAAGGAGAACCTGCTGCTTTAAACTTTTCTGAGGAAGATTCCCAAACCATTTTAACATGGGTGAAAGAGCTGCCTGGTGACCTGATATTATGGGAAATTAGAAAATATCTAATGGTGCAAAGTATGATGGGGGAGGGTCACTAAAGATAAAGCTGATTTTTAAAACACAATTGGATTTTTATCATTTTTTGGGAGGAAAAGCTTTGCTTAAAGATTTCTTGCTATGCTTTGGGATGCAAATTTTCAAAATATATTCTGAATACTTACATAAAACTAATAGACTTTGTAGAATCATTGTAACTTACTGGTTAAATAGAAATAGCCAATTTGTATTTTAAAGGCAGATATTAGTAGTCCAAATAAAATGAGTCAGTCAAATCAATAATGTTTCAAAGTCCTTGATGAATATTTGCCTGCTCTGAATATCAGACAGTCCACTAATAAGCATTTACACATCTTTAGAACCTTTTGCAGTCTAGTCTATTATAGCATCCCCTTTACACTTCCATGAGGAATTTCTTCCATAAAAAAAAAAAAAAAACTGTTTTAAAAGGAAATTAACAACTTTTAAATAATACTCTTGGAGAAAATCTCCAAAGTCGGGAAACTCTAAGTGAAGGCTAACACTTAATTCCTCACTTTTTCTGCTTATTCCTACGTGTTGGAGGGATCTCAGATTGGCATGGTACAAAGCCATATGTGCTGCAATAACAAGATACAATGGAACAAGTTACGCATATAGTGTCAGCTTGCCATTCCCCCTCCCCAAACTCTTCCCTCTCCCTTGTTTCATGCAGACACAGAAGAGAGGCATTTTTGAGGTGTACACTTATTCTGCTTTTAGGTGCATCACATTTTCAGTTGCTTTAGTCATAGTATCAGATGACTTAAAATCTGTCTAGAAAATAAAATAAAGCTCATTCATGTGGAGAGTTAGCTGTGATTGCATTACCTGGTTAAACATGTTCAACTGAATTATTAATTTTCTGTCTTGTTAAGTACTAGATTCATGGCTGGAAGTGAAAATGCATGCAATGTAAAAATATGCTGGAAAACAGTTGTAAAACCATCATTAGGTCTCAGTATTGCATGACTTCTTGTGAGACAGAGTGACACGTTTCTTAAAACAGGATCAGCTGTCATTTTCACAGGTTTATCCAAAGAGTTTATATTATTAATTACATATTCTAAAAATTTAGGTGACAGAAGGTTCATATAATATAATTTATATACAAAAAATGCTGGAATGATCAGGGGATGTTGAGCCTAATATCTTGCAAAATTACTCAATATGATGATGGGCTACTGACTAGAGTTGGAGAAGCCTTTTCTGACACTTAGAGTTTAGCAAACATTGAAGTTTATTTTATATTAAGAAGTTGTGTCTTCAGTTATTAGTACTTTTCCAGCTTTCCTGTATGGAAGCTTTGCCATAGAAGGTGTCAATCTCTAAAGGTAAGTGTTCAGAAAAGGAATAACAACTATTTGTGTTTTTTTTTTTTTATATTGGCATGTTCTGTGTTGTCACAGTATGTTTTATAGTTACATTTTATAGTCTAGTTTGGAATAACAAATATGAAAACATTTACTAGACATGTAAAATAGAGTCCTAATAAATTTACCTTTTCTTTCTAGAAGACCTATCATGAATATTTGGGTAGTCCTACTTCCAATACCAGGCATAGAATTTCTATTCAATGTTTTAAAAAAGTTTTGTTTAACTGAGAAAGAAGCTGGATTTTTAGAGAAAGCACTGTAGGAAGAAGAAAAGATTCAAGTTAACTGACTAACTTTCTGGACACACTACATTTTAAGTTAATACTTTTGCAGTACTGATAAGGAAAGTTCCAGTTACTGATGATGGACAACAATGCACTTGAATTATTGGAAATGCTTGTTCCTAAGCTCATTATTAAAGGTCAGCAATTTCCCCCAAAGGCACCAAATATATAAAGTTTGGCATTATCGAATTGAAAAAGCAATGAGAAATTCTCTTCTACCCCATGGATAAAAATAATAAAAACATTCTTGAGATGGTCATCACATTTTACAGATAGTAATTGCACAAATCTCCTTTATCTCTCTGAATTTCAGTGACATCAAAAAAGGGGACAGGAATATTTAATTTTAGGGTTTTGATGAAGATTTTACTGGCACTTTGCCCATGAGCTTAGTCCTAAGTCCCCCTTGTCAGCTAACACCCCCTTATTATCAGCATTGTCAATATCCCTGTCTTCATTTTAATAATTATCAACAGCATTAACCTTACTGTGAATATCAAGTCCTATAATCACTTAAGTAGTTGTTCTTTGGTTGATGGATATTTTTAGTGAATCTCTCTCTTCGTTTAGTAAAATTTCAGAGTGTGTAATTCATTCATTCATTTATTCTAGTAATACTGATTTAATATACACAATGTATTGAATTTGAACCTACCATGGTTAATAGATTCTTTACTGCTTGTTCTCAAGGAACTTATTGCTTGTGTGCATAAATCTGATGATCACACAGATAATATTCATATTGTGACTGTGAAAAGTGCCATAAATTAGAGGTATAGGGATGTCGTGAGGTCCTAGTTGGGAAGTTTGGCTTAGTCAGGAAACTCAGGGAAAGCTTTTCTGGAGAAGTGACAGTGGAGGTGAGATCTGCAAGAAGAGTTGACTGATGCAACAGGAAAAGAGTATTTGGTAAAGGGACCATCAAGTGAGGCAGGTGAGAACATGGCATATTAAAGGGACTGAAACAGGGTAGGTATGCCAACAGCAGATAGTATGGGAGAAAATGTGTGGGAGATATGCTAATGAGATGTGTAGAGGTGAAACCATTTAGAACCTTGCTCTTTGTGCGCTGGGTGACATAAGCAAATTTATTGTTTACTTAAGCTACTGTGAAGTTTGTGAGGCTTTATTTTGAATAGGGCAAGAGAAGTGTAAAGCTCAATTATTTTAATGGTCTGGATAAGATATAATGGTAGCTTTAATAAGGATAGTGGCACCAGAGATGGACTGAAATAAATGAAATCAATAAGAAATTAGGGGGAATCTCCTAGGAATTTCTGATGGAGTGGTTACATGGGAGAAAATTGGTGAAGAGAACTGTTAAGGATGATTCCTAGGTTTCTGGCTGGCACCACTGGATCGATGTGCTTCCATCAGAAGACGTTGGAAGAAACCCAAATTTATCTCCATAAAAATTGCATGAGTGTCTTATTTCATTTTCTGTTCCTATAACAAAATATCTGAGACTGGATAATTTATAAAGAATAGAAGTTTGTTTAGCTCATGGTTCTAGTGACTGGAAAAATATAAGAGCATAATGCTGGCATCTGTTCTGCACCTAGTAGGTCTTCTTGCTGCACCCTAAGATAGTAGAGAGCATCGTATGGTGACATAGAGCAAACATTATAGAACATGGAAATTGCTATTTCCATGATAGCAATTAATCCATTAGTCCATAAATGGATTAACCCATTCATGAGGGTATAGTTCTTACAGATCATTCACCATGCAGAGGTTCCTCATCTCAAAGATCATTAACATATGACTTTGGGAATTAAGTTTCCAACACAGGAAAATTTGGGGGACATATTCAAACCAGAGCAAGGGGCTTCAGGGGAATATTTTCAGTAGAGAGTATATAGTGAAAAGAGAAGGTGATTTAACACAAACATCAATGCCCAGGGGTAGGGCTCTGCCAATAAATGTGACCAGAATCAAAGGAAAACTAGGGAAATCACCTGTTATGGAAGCCAAGGGAAGTGAGAGTTTTAAGACATTAATAAATAGTTGCCCGTTTTATTTAAATGTTAAGTAAGATGAACGCTAAAAATATGTCTATTACATTTTGTGTCATTCTTTTTTTTTTTTTTTTTGGTACCAGGGATTGAACCAAGGGGTGCTTAACCACTGAGCCACATTCCCAGCCCTTTCTAAAATATTTTATTTAGAGACAAGATCTCACTGAGTTGCTAAGTGCCTCTCTAATATGTTGAGGCTGGCTTCGAACTCGCGATCTTCCTGCTTCAGTCTCCTGAGTTGCTGAGATTATAGGCATGTGCCACCACACCCTGGTTCAGTGTCATTTTTATCTTTGGTAAAGATAAAAAGTTGCTTCCATCCAGTGTGCAAGAAAGGGATATGAACACAGATATGAACATGGAGTTGCTAAGTGGGTGGTTAAAAAAAAAGAATGACTATTTCATACAAGTTTTTAGAGCGGTTTCAGAGGTGCTTTCAATATATATATGATTTTGTTTATTATAGAGATTGTTTTTAAACATACTGAGTTAGAATTTGATTAGTTTTCTTCTCTTTTTTAAAAAGATTTCCACACTGAAAGCCACTGTGACAACTTGGGAGAACTTTAATTTTTTAAACAAATTTTGTTTACCTATGATTGTAGGCATGTCTCTTGGAATGCCACTGAACTCATCGTGTGCAGACTGAATTGTTTTCCTTCCATATTGATAGCCAATCTCAATTGGTAGTTAGATCAACCATAGTTCAGTGTAATCACTTCATTTATGAGTCTATCTGGATATAACCCATGTCTCCGTGACTCATAGCAGTAGCACAGCAGTCAAGACATAAGCCCAGGGCAATGACTTGGAGTTGGTCAAATAAACTACATTTACTGGGCCATTCCTTGCAGATATAGCCTGCAGACTTCCTTATACTTTGAAGTATAATTTTGTTTGTTTGTTTAAGGAAAAAAATAGTTTCAAAAATATCTGAAGTGAATGAATGTTTCTCAAAACTTTTATTATCTTTAGATTTTGTAAAATTGAAATTCTCATATTTTCATGTTCATGAAGTATATCCCCCTTAAATTGAATCACTATTCTTCAAGAGAAATTTGACTTAAAAAATAGGTTCAACTGAACTAAATAAAAGACTGTATTACAGAAACAATTCAGGTTTTTGTTTAGAAGTAAACTTTCCCTGCTTCTGGTTCTAACAGGCCCACCGAGGGAATAAAAAAATAAGAACTATGATTTGTCGTTGCTCAAACTTCTGTGGTTTCTACAGCATACAGCATGGCAGAATTTAAACTTCTCTTAAGAGGAGAACCCATTTTTGGATGGGTTTGCCAGCTCCTTTCCCTCCCTGCCAGCACGGAGATATGATGTTGCAATCTCCAGCACTGTTAAATCAGCAGGGATATCTGTACCTAATGGTTATGCCTTTCTGTTCCGCAGTTTGCCTAAATGAATGGCATGTACTGTCAGATCTAATGACTTTGGAAAAGGGAGGCAAGCCCCTGGCCCCCTCATGAAGTGTTATATTATGTTAGATCTCACCATATGAAACAAATATCTTGATTCCTGCTTCAAACCATGGCAGTGCATGCTTGTAAAATTCCAGGGAGAGACCAAAGTGTCCCACATATTGTGGCAAATTTCCCATAATGTCCTGCAAATTGCAACAGAGTTCGTGGGAAAAGTAGGAGGAAATGATCTTCCTGCCCAGGGATTGCTCATGTGGGGAGGCTAATCCACAGGTTCCCACAAGAATGGAGAAATACATCTGGTATATTTTTGAAGCACATCATGGAACGGTTGTTTTGTATCTCAGTTTTACACATTGGGGAAGTATTTGGAACAAATGAATTTCTAATAGATGACTCTAGACTATGAGTTTATATATTGCACCTTTTTGCTATTAAGAAAGTCGCTTCCCAAAAGAATGAATATAGCCTCAGCAACACATACATATGGTCATTTCCCCAAACTGTAGGTTCTTAAAACAATTAGCATTGACATCACAAATACATGGCAAGCTAGTCCTAAATGCATTGACTTTTAAAAGGGTGTTCCCCAACAACTTAATTGGTAAACGTATTAGTATAAATTAAAACATGTGGAGTAACAGTATGTTTACATTTTCTTCCTAGGAAATAGGAGAATAAAATATGATAGTTAAATGAAATTTCTGTGATCCATTTCTATTATCTTTCTCTTTACTTCTGCCATACACGGGGGAAAGTAGGTTTCTAAGGGTAGATTTATTAATATATTTCCATAAGAACTTTGTCATTCTCCAAGTAGGGTGAGTTTAATAAGTAATCATTTCTCCTTTTTGTACTTTTTCCTTCTGAACAAGGGCAACTGCTCTCTACTGAACACTTTTACCCTCCCAAGCTGAGCTTGACATAATTGCCGCACTGGAGCTAAGATTCATAATCTGATTGCCAATGTCAACGGAAATGAAGGCTTTCATGAAAAACAAAACCTGTTAAGTGTACTCAAGGCTCAGCATCAATCCCACTCATGAGTAATTAAAATATCAATTTATGATGCATTTGTCTTTTACTGGTAAATCTGAAAATCCTATGGAGTTTTTTCTCAGACATAGTTGCTTGAAGGGGAATAAACTCCAAGGACAGATATACAGATTCAAACTTTGGATTAGAACTTAATTCTACAAATACTATTTTGGAATGCCTACTATGTGTGAGATAGTCTACATTAAACTAAATTAGTTTTGTAATACTTAAGATTTTCTTAGCTTCAAGTTAAAAAGGAACACTTACAAGGTAATACTTGTTCAGTTTTTTGTTGATATTGTTGCTTGTGTCTGGGAATATGGTTCAAAGGGAGTCTTTAAAGGGATGAAATGCTACAATTTTTTTTTTGTGCTTCATGTGTTCTAGGGTTTTGGGAGAAGCCTTTTACTTATATTGCTCATGTATTTCATGCACCTACCCTATGAGATAGTATCATCATTTTAAAGGCATGGCTGATATACATGCAGTGACTTGCCCAAGGACACAGTCATCAATAATAGAATGGGGTTCACAAGAGAGAGTGGACCTGGCTGGGAAGGATATAGATTAGACACCATAGGGATTCAGGACATTGCAAAGTTATATCAATGGGAGTCTGTGAAGCACATATGAGTAGTGTTTAAGGATATTAAGGAGGAAAAACATAATGTTAGGTAGGACCAAGGTTACCTATATAGTTGTTGGTAGTTGGGTTTGGGAAAACTAATATGTTAAATTAACCATCTGGGAATGATGCAAATATGGTGAACTGAGGACTATACTAAATGGCTATCTAGACTCAATGGGGGAAGAAATGCTTCAGACCCCTTTGGAATGTTGTAGAAAAGAGTATGAATGTTGGGATGAATCTATTATATAAAATTTGGCTGGCCACTAAACACGACTCCTTTCACCAGAGCATTCAGAAATGTTTCCTAAGGAAAAATACCAGCATCTGTAGTGTCAATTCCTTCCTGGCCAGTGAAAACACTAGGAGAAAATGCATTGATGTTAGACTCTTGGATTCAAGGGAATAATGGTCATAGAGTGGTAGAGGCCACATGTCACTGCTTAACTATCAGGGACAAGGTAAGCACAATTATCTTCATAAGCTGCAAGAATGAAGTGGTAATCAGAGTGACTGACTCACAGGGACTTGTGGCAATGGTTCTTTGATTATGGAATCTCTAGAAATGAAAATAGATGTGTACTCTCCTCAGGTGTTGTTTCTCATGTGAAAAAGTCCATGTTTGGTTGGCCAGAGTTTGACATAAGTTGCTGAGGTTAGCATACCTGGCCTCATATTCAGTTCTTGGAATTAATCAAGTTCACAGACCCAGATTAAGGATCTCTTGATTAAGGGTGGAACAGCTTTCTGAAGTAGACTGCAGTGCTGACATAAGGATATCTTATTATCTGCTTCTGTATTTTCTACATTCTCTTTAGGTGGAACTGCTGTTGTAAATGATGTGATGTCTGCTTTAAAGTTGCAACCAATATATGGTGTTGTCTTTCCCATAGCCAAAATACATGTTTCCAGGAAGGAAGGAGTAGATGTGAGTGGCCTTTCTTTCTACTACACCTAATAAAGCAAAGCTATTTGACAGAGTTTTGTTAATATTCCATGAACTTGGGCTGGGTGACTTTGGAAGTTCTAATCTTTCATGAAAGGAGTGTGCTCATCAGGAACCAAGGTCATATTCTATTAATTTGGAAGGTGACATTTCTCACTGGTATTTTGGCAAAGAATGTGACAACTTATTTTATTCAGCTTTTTTGCCACTGTGGCCACAAGACCTGAAAAGAACAATTAGAAAAAGAAAAGTTTACTTGGGGGCTCATGGATTTAGAGGTTTCAGTCCATAGATGACTGGCTCCATTCCTTGGGGTCTGAGGTGAGGCAGAACATCATGGTGGAAGGGTGTGGCAGAGGAAAGCAGCTTAGGACATTGCACCAGGAAGCAGAGAGAGAGAGAGAGAGAGAGAGAGAGAGAGAGAGAGAGACAGAGTAAGCTGGGCTCCCAAAATATATACCCCAAAGGCATGCCCCCTTTGACCCACCTCTTCCAACTACATCCCATCTGTTTACAGTCATCACTCAGTTTAACACACTGATTAGATGAAAGCCCACATAACCCAATCAATTCACCTCTAAACCTTCTTGCGCTGACTCACACATGAACTTTTGGGGACAACTCATAACAAAACTGTAATACCACTGTACTGTCAGGGAGGGTTGATACTGGTTATTTCTTTATCCTCAACTTTCAACTTTGTCTTATTCCTTTGATATCTTATATGTTATATGCTTTACGTTTTGTTGGAAATAAAGCTGAATTGGCATAATTCTGTAATAATGTATAACAGATGGGTCACTGTTTCGTCTATGTTAGTGACATGTGTTTTCATTTCAATGTAGGACAAGAGTGGACAATGAAGGGCAAACAATAGGACCTTACTGGCTCTTCTTTGTTTGTCCCTCCATATTCACTCTTCACCCTGCTTACCTTCATTGATGCCCCAGAAGGCTCCACTCAGTGGGTTGGCTCACTTGGGCTCCCTTGTTTTCTGACTTCCAACTGGTTCAACCAATGTACTGCTAGGACAACAGAGGTCAGAAACATATTTATTTCTCTGTTTCTCTCTTTACTCTTGCTTGATGATTGGCAATAGACATATTCCTTACAACCAAATCATGTGGAAGGAAAACATCTCCTAAAGCTATGTTTTTTTGGGGATTCTAGTTACTGCTTTTTCTTTTTGACATTGAGTTTCAGAACTTTGGACCATTACTGCTAATCTAGGAGTGTTTCTTAGTCCTTTGTGGATTTCTGTCAAGCTTGTTCATGTATTTATGAATAATACCTTTGTTAAACTCTCCTTGTCTACATCACTTTGTGATATAACTGACTGATGCAACTAGCATCAATTTTATTTAAACTTTTGAGAAATTATCTGACAGAGGGCACACAAAGTAAAGTTCTCTAAATACATTCATTATAGGAAACTTTCAAGTTGCCATGGTAGACTAAACAATATCTACTTAATGAGGTCCATGTCTTAATTATTGGAACCTGTGAACATGTCACATCACATTGTAAATGAAGGATGACTAAGCTAAGTATCTTGATGGGGAGAATATTGTGTAAAATCTAAGTCAAACCAAGTAATTTCAAGGTGCCTTGTAAAAAGACAGGAGGGAAGAGAAGATGTGATAGGGAAAGTAGAATTTGGAGCAATGCACTTAGAAAATGAAAGGGCATATTATGAGTCAAGGAATGTAGGTAGACCCTGGAAACAAAGAAAAGGTAAAGAAATGGATTTTTGCTTGATGTCTCCAGAAGGAAAAAATCTATCCTGTTGACACTTTGACTGTAGTCCAGTGGGATGGATTTTAGACTTCTGACCTCCAGAACGTTCAGATGATAAACTTGTGTTGATTTAAGTCATGATGTTTATGGTAATTTGTTATAGCAGCAATAGGAAACTCATACAGTGGAAAAATACAAAGTTATAAAGACAAACGTGAGAAAGATCTTGCTCAGTTGTGTAAGCTGGCAGGAAAGTGACTGATTAATTTCACTATGGATAAGAACAAGGACATAGATATCCTTTAAAACTATGAAGTGTCTACTTGGAAAGATGAAGTTTGGACATTCATTTATAATTAAGGGTAAATGTCTGACAATTTTTATAGTGACACTTCTCCAAAAGATAGGTTAGCTGTTTGTACATTAAAAAGGTCGAAGAATGCTGGACCATTTCATGGAGAATGTTGTGATCCATAAGGGTAGAATGTCCTCTTTCTTGTGTTAACATCAATCCTTATTTCTCCCAAAAGATTAGTTTCAAAAATCCAAAATTATTTCTAAGAAGGAGGCTATAGAGTCAGATTTTAAGCCATTTTTGGTCATATTGCTCTCATTTTACTTCTCACTCCCACTTAGTGGGCGTTTTACTTTTTTTCTTTGAGTACTTTCTTCACTTTTCACAAGGCAGATAGACTTCAGGCCTGTGTCTTGGCCTAGGAGTGCCTGGGTGGGTGGTTTAAGTCTCTGGGCGAATTTCCTCACTTTTCAGAAAAGAAGGCTGGGCTCCCCACCACTCCTTGTCAAAGTCAAAAGTAGAATCTGAGGTTTCAGTGTGGGCTTAGAAAAAATTGTAGGTCAGTCAATGTATTTAGATTTATGCCTGTTTTGCTTCTAATTAGAAAAAGGGAGTTCTCTATTGGTCCAATCCGGTCAAATAGAATTCTGTTTTTGTTTAGGTATTGGAAACAAAAATCCAAGTTAATAATAATGGTAATTTGCCTCATTTTGCCATTTTTAACTACAGTATTTCTGTGAAGATGAGAGGTGGCAAATCCAACACAAGATGTATATATTTCTATGTTTCTGTGTGAACTCCATCTCTTAAAATCCCTCCTCTTCACCACATCTAAAAAGGATACACCAAGCCAATGTTTCACTTTGTCCTTATCAGTGTCTAACTCTAGCTACTATGAACATTATTCCAGCTTGTCCTTTCTAAGACAGACACAAAAGAACAGGAATGAAGTACGCAGAGCACACATTTTGACTGTGCAACTTGAGTCATTTATTCAGAATAGTCCCAATAGACTGGAATAGTGCTTTTGGATAGTTTATAATTTAAATATGCTTATAAGATCAAATTCATAATGAACAGAGATGTCTAATCTCTAAGTTATCAGATGAAATGTAAGTGTATAAACATGTATAAATATCTGATATCCTCTCATTCACATTCGGTTTCAGTTGAAATTTTTCTCCAAGTTAAAACTCTTTGGTTCTCAACCTATTAGAGTTGGTCAGAAAAAAATCTGGGGAGACATTTCAAAATTGGGCCTGCAAACTGCCCCTCTGCCCTGAGGTTATGCTATGCTTTGTTCTTCAATTTAATAACCCATGAGAATTTATTTTTTGAAAGCTTTGCAAGGAAGGTTTTTCCCACCTTAACCCCCAGGGTTTTCAGGATAACATTTCATTAAATTTTAGCCTTTTAAGTTTTTTTAAAAAGTGGCATTTCTGTTCCACTTTGTGGCAAAGGCTATGTGATGAGGAGCATAACTTTTACATGGTGGCTTCCTTACTGTGGTCTCTTTCCCAGACAGAGGAAGCAATTTATCATATTTTAAAGAAGTTGTCTTTATTGCCCTCCAGGCAGGTGTTTGAGATTAAAGTTTATCTTTCTACATCCCTCTCCTCCTTACTCCCTTTTGGTTCTTCCTCCTTCCCTCCCTCCTTTCTTTCTTTCCTTCTCCCTCTTCCTTTTCTGTCTTATGTAGCTTTTTACTCTCTCTGTCTTGTCTTTTCTCCTTCATTCTTCTGTCAGTCCTTCTTCTTTTTCTTCTTCTTCTTTTTTTTTTTTTTGGATACTGGGGATTGAACCCAGGAACATGTACCACTGAACTACATCTCTAGCCCCTTTCATTTTATTTTGAGACAGAGTCTCATTAAGTTGCTAAACCTGGTCTGAAACTTTTAATCCTCCTGCCTCAGCCTCCCAAATTGCTAGGATTGCAGGCATGTGCCACCATACCCAACCAGATCAACTTTTGATATAAACTTATTTTGAAGTAATTATTTTGTCAATAATAGGCTAAAGCCCCTACTTTCTGGGGGAACTTAGAGGGGACTCCCAAGGAAACATAAAGCAATAGGGAGATCTTGGAAACATGGACTTGGCAAAGCAATCCCATAAAATTGCTTATGAATACCTCCACTTGCCCTTGATGTACACACACATAGATCCAATCCTAGAAGGTAGGTCACATGCTTTGAGAATAGACCTAAGAAATGAACAACTATCCAGGTCCTAGACTGGCCACTGGGAGACAAGCACACAAAACAAATGTGAATAGTACTGTAAAGATACTAAAAGGTAGGACACACATTGAAGTCATGAGGTGTAGAAGGTTTGTCAGACTGACTCCTGAATCCAACTGGGTGGATTGCCAGAGGCAAAATACTAACATTTTTCATGGGATTTAAATAAGACCTAGAGGCTTGGTGGATCCAAGATGGAGGACTAGAGGTGGACTAGAGGACTAGATGGTGGACTAGAGGGATGGTGTTCCTTGTTGCTCCACAACTCAGGATTCATACAGAGGAATATTTGTTTCTCCATGAAGCAGGCTTACTCCTCATTGATCCCCTGCTGTTTACCACATCTGTCTACCTCGATCACCCCCAGTCTACCACTAGCAACTGCATTTGAGTGCAGATTGCTCACTGACCACTGTCTATCATCTGTCACTTGCCTGTTTGCCTGCCTCTGGCCTGCCCATCACCTACCCATTGCCCACCAACCAAGGGTCATCTGCCAATCATCCACCAGTAGCCTGCAGAGCCTGCAGACCATCAGTGGATCGCCAGCAGTCTGTCATTGCCTGGAAGATCAACGTCACAGTACCCGCAGGTTTGGTTACATGTAGCTGCTGCCATTTTGGGAAAAAAAAGCCAGGAGCTGCTGGACTGCCAGCCCCACTGACAGCACCCTGCCCCCAGGACCCCTGGCTTGACTGACAGCACACCACCTCCAGGGGCTCCGCCTGACCGACTGTACCCCACACAGTCTCGGTGCCCACAACCTGTGCTGCATCTCCCCATTTGCCAACACGTTTGGAAGCCAGTGCAGCCATCTTGGATAAACTGTCATTAGGGCAAATCCCATCCTGAGATGCCAGCTGGATACTGGACACTCATTGTGAGGTACCTCTCATGCCTCAGGCTACTAAAGACTGGGATGTTTGAATAGTATATGACTGTTATAGTATAGATTTTTTTTTCTCCTTTGTGAAAGCTTTTAAATTTTTATGTCTTTACTTTTCTTGCTCTCTCCTTTCCTTTTGTTTACATGTTTCCTCAAGGGCTTTTTCTCACTTTTCTCATGCTAACAACCAACTTCTTTTGACTACATTTTCAGTCTTCCTATGATCTAGAACTTCTTCATACTCTTTTCTTACACTGTTAACAGTTACATCCTACACTCCTCCCCATCCTCTTTGTCCTCCATTAGAAACTGCAGTCCTCATTGCAAATCTGTTTGTTATATTGTAGATAATAATTGAACTCATCCTCTCTGTTTATTATGACAATATTGTAACAATATTGTAACAAAAAGACTACTGTAACAATAGTCTTCATAGGGGCTGTTTGGTTTACAGCTGCATATTGTCTGTACTGGGTGTTGCTAATATTGATCCCCCCCTTAAAGAAGAGGTTTCAGAAAACTATAGGGTCACTATAAGCCTATAGGGCAGAAACTATAATTCCCTAGATCTGCATTGCTAGAGGGGAAGATACATGAACAACATGAAAAAACAAGGGAGGTAAGTATTCCAAACAAACCAAGATTCTACACTAATAGAATCCAATGATAGCATGGTAGAAGAAATGCCAGAAAAGGAGTTCAGAATATACATGATTAAAATGATCAGAGAAGCAAATGATGAGTTAAGAGAGCAAATGCAGGCAATGATTGACCATTCCAATAAACAGCTGAAAGAGCAACTACAGGAAACAAAAGATCACCTCAACAAAGAGATTCTGAAAAAGAACCAAACAGAAATCCTAGAAATGAAGGAAACAAGAAACCAAATTAAAAACTCAATGGAAAGCATCACCAACAGACTAGATCACTTAGAAGACACAACCTCAGACAATGAAGACAAAATATTGAATCCTGAAAATAAAGTTGCCCAAACAGAGAAGATGGTAAGAAATCATGAACAGAACCTATAAGAACTATGGGATATCATGAAAAGACCAAATTTAAGAATTATCGGGATTGAGGAAGGCACAGAGATACAAACCAAAGGAATGAACAACCTATTCAATGAAATAATATCAGAAAGTTTCCCAAACTTGAAGAATGAAATGGAAATTCAACTACAGGAGGCTTACAGAACACCAAATGCACAAAATTGCAGCAGATCCAAACCAAGACACATTATAATGAAAATGCCTAATGTACAAAATAAAGATAGGATTTTAAAGGTCATGAGAAAAAAGAAACAGATTACATATAGGGGGAAACCAATACGGATATCAGCAGATTACTCAGCCTAGACCCTAAAAGCTAGAAGGGCCTGAAACATTATATTTCAAGCTCTGAAAGAACATGACTGCCAACCAAGAATCCTATATCCAGCAAGGCTAATCTTCACATTTGAAGATGAAATAAAATCTTTCCATGACAAACAAAAGTTAAAGGAATTTACACATAGAAAGCCTGCACTACAGAACATTCTCAGCAAGATATACCATGAAGAAGAAATGAACAACAACAATCTAAGTCGTCAAAGGGAGGAACTATCCTAAAAGAAAAGCCAATTAAAGGAGAAACCAAGTCAAATTAAAAACCAAATCTAAGCCAAAATGACTGGGAATACAAATCATATCTCAATAATAACCCTGAATGTTAATGGCCTAAACTTGTCAATCAAAAAACATAGACTGGCAGACTGGATTAAAAAGAAAGACCCAGCAATATGTTACCTTCAAGAGACTCATCTCATAGGAAAGGACATTCATAGACTAAAGGTGAAAAGATGGGAAAAAAACCTACCATGCACACAGACTCAGTAAAAAAGCAGGGGTTTCCATCCTTATATTAGATAAAGTGGACTTCAAGTTAAAGTTAGTGAGAAGGGATAAAGAAGGACATTTCATACTGCTTAAGGGAACCATAAGTCAAGAAGACATAATGATCATAAATATTTATGCCCCAAACAATGGCCCATCCATGTACATCAAAGAAATCCTTCTCAATTATAGGAATCAAATAGACCACAACACAATAATTCTGGGTGACTTTAACACACCACTGTCACCACTGGACAGATCTACCAAACAAAGACTAAACAAAGAAACCATGGAACTCAATGACACAATGAATAACTTAGATTTAACAGACATATATAGAATATTCCATCCATCAATGTGTGAATACACTTTTTTCTCAGCAGCACATGGCTCCTTCTCTAAAATAGACCATATGTTATGCCACAAAGCAGCCCTTAGTAAATACAAGAAGTAGAGATACTACCTTGTATTCTATCGGATCTTAATGGAATAAAATTAGAAATCAAAGACAAAATAAAAAACAGAAACTACTCCAACACCTGGAGACTAAATAATATGCTATTGAATGAAGCATGGATAATAGAAAACATCAGGGAGGAGATAAAAAAATTCTTAGAGGTAAATGAGAATGATGATACAACATCAAAATCTCTGGGACACTATGAAAGCAGTACTAAGAGGAAAATTCATTGCATTGAGTGCATTCAAGAAAAGAATAAAAAGTCAACAACTCAATGACTTAACCTTATATTTCAAAGCCCTAGAAAAAGAACAGAACAACACCAAAAGTAGTAGAATACAGGAAATAATTAAAATCAGAGCTGAAATCAATGAAATTGAAACCAACAATTCAAAAAATTGACAAAACAAAAAGTTGGTTCTTTGAAAAAGTAAACAAAATAGATAAACCCTTAGCCACACTAACAAAGAGGAGAAAGAAAATGCAAATTGCTAAAATTCATGATGAAAAAGGAAATATCACAACAGACACCATTGAAATACAAAACATAATTAGAAGCTACTTTGAAAACCTATACTCCAATAAAATAGAAAATCTTGAAGACATCGACAAATATCTAGAGACATATGATCCTTCCAAACTGAAGCAGGAGGACATAAACAATTTAAACAGATCAATTTCAAGCAATGAAATAGAAGAAACCATCAAAAGCCTACCAACCAAGAAAAGTCCGGGACCAGATGGATTCTCAGCTGAATTCTAGAAGACCTTCAAAGAAGAACTTATACCAATACTCCTGAAAGTATTTCATGAAATAGAAAAGGAGGGAACCCTTCCAAATTCATTCTATGAAGCTAGTATCACTCTGATACCAAAACCAGACAAAGACACATCTAAAAAAGAAAACTTTAGGCCAATATCTCTGATGAATATAGATGCTAAAATCCTTAACAAAATTCTGGCAAATTGTTTACAAAAACATATTAAGAAGATAGAGTACCCCGATCAAGTGGGTTTATCCCAGGGATGCAAGATTGGTTCAACATCTGGAAATCAATAAATGAAATCCATCACATCAATAGTCTTAAGGTTAAGAATCATATGATTATTTTGATAGATGCTGAGAAAGCATTTGACAAAATACAACACCCCTTCATGCTCAAAATACTAAAAAAATAGGGATGGTAGGAACATACCTCAACATTGTAAAGGCTATTTATGCTAAGCCCACTGCCAACATCATTCTTAATGGAGAAAAACTGAAAGCATTCCCTTTAAAAATTGGAACAAGACAGGGATGCCCACTGTTACCACTTCTATTCAACATTGTGCTGGAAATGCTAGCCAGAGCAATTAGACAGACCACAGAAATTAAAAGGCTACGAATAGGAAAAGAAGAACTCAAGCTGTCACTATTTGCCAATGACATGATCCTATATTTAGAGGATCCAAAAAACTCCACCAGGAAACTTTTAGACCTAATTAATTAATCCAGCAAAGTAGCAGGATATAAAATAAATACACATACATCAAATGCATTTATCTACATAAGCGATGAATCATCTGAAAGTGAAATGAGGAAAACAACTCCGTTCACAATAGCCTCAAATAAAATAAAATACTTGAGAATCAATCTAACAAAAGAGGTGAAAAACCTCTACAACAAAAACTACAGAACATTAAAGAAAGAAATTGAAGAATACCTTAGAAGATGGAAAGATCTTCCATTTTCTTGGATAGGCAGAATTAATATAATCAAAATGACCATACTTCCAAAGGTGCTATACGAATTTAATGCAATTCCAATAAAAATTCCAATGACATTCCTCATAGAAATAGAAAAGGCAATCATGAAATTCATACGGAAGAACAAATGACCCAGAATAGCCAAAACAATCCTGGGCAGGAATAATGATGCAGGAGGTATCACAATACCAGACCTTAAACTCTACTATAGAGCAATAGTTACAAAAACAGCATGGCATTGGCACCAAAATAGACAGGTAGACCAATGGTACAGAATAGAAGACACAGAGACAAACCCACATAAATACAGTTATCTCATACTAGCCAAAGGTGCCAAAAACATACAATGGAGAAAAGATAGCCTCTTCAACAAATGGTGCTGGCAAAACTGGAAATCCATATGCAATAAAATGAAATTAAATCCCTATCTCTCACCCTGTACAAAACTCAACTCAAAATGGATCAAGGATCTAGGAATTAGACCTGAGACTCTTCGCCAAATAGAAGAAATAGTAGGCCCAAATCTTCTTCATATTGGCTTAGGACCAGACTTTCTTAACATGACCACCAGAGCACAAGAAATAAAAGGACAAATCAATAAATGGGACAGATTCAAACTAAAAAGTTTTTTTTTTTTTTTCAGCAAAAGAAACCATCAATAATGTGAAAAGAGAGCCTACAGAGTGGGAAAAAATCTCTTCCACACTTCAGACAGAGCATTGATCTCCAAAATTTATAAAGAACTTACAAAACTTTACACCAAAAATGCAAAGAACCCAATCAATAAATGGGCTAAGGAACTGGGCAGACACTTCACAGAAGATGTTATACTGGTAATCAACAAATATATGAAAAGGTGCTCATCATCTCTAGTAATTAGAGAAATGCAAATTAAAACCACCCTAAGATTTCATCTAATTCCAATTAGAATGGCTATTATCAGGAATACAAGCAATAATAAGTGTTAGCATGGATGTGGGGAAAAAGGCACACTCGTACACTGCTGGTGAGGTTGCAAATTGGTGCAGCCACTCTGGAAAGCAGAGATTTTAAGGAGATTCCTTAAAAAACTTGGAATGGACCCTCCATTTGACCCAGCTATCCCACTCCTCGGTTTATACCCAAAGGTCTTAAAATCAGCAAAGTATAGGGATGCAGCCACATCTATGTTCATAGCTGCTCAATTCACAATAGCTAGATTGTGGAACCAACCTAAATGCCCTTCAATTGAAGAATGGATAAAGAAACTGTGGTATATATACACAATGGAATATTACTCAGCCATAAAGAAGAATAAAACTATGGCATTTGCTGGGAAATGGGTGGAGTTGGAGAATATCATGCTAAATGAAATAAGCCAAGCCCAAAAAAACAAAGACCAAATGTTTTCTCTGATCAGTGGATGCTGATACATAATGGGGTGTTATGGGGGGGACAAGAAAAGAATAGAGGAAGTATGGATGGTGTAGAGAAAAATGGGATGGGAGGGGGTGGGGGAAGGAAAAATAGTAGACTGAGACAGACAGTACTACCCTGTGTATATGTAAGATTATATGAAACATGTGAATCTACATTGTGAAAAAAAAGATACATTCCCTGCTGTATACTTATATCATAATGGGTTCTACTGTCATGTATAATAAAAAAGAACCATTAAAAAAGAGAAAAAAATAAGACTTAGAGCCTCAAAAGAGAGTATTCAAAGTGTCCAGAATATAATACATAATTAATTTGTAAACAAGAATTCAGGAAAACCTCAGTTCCCAAGGATAAGGACAAAGAGTATGTACCTACACTGAAATGTTAACATAGTTGGAACTGACAAAGATTTAAAGCAGTCATTATAGAAATAAAACTAAAGTAAGGGTGAACACTCTGGAAATGAGTATGAAGAAAGTCTAAGAACTTTAAGATTCAAAAATAAAGTATCAGATGAAAACTATGGAATAAAATATAACCTCCCCATAAGCAATCAAAAAGAAAAACCCAAAATAAGTAAGCAAATAAAACTCTCACTGGATGGACTCAATAGTAGATTGGAGGAGAGAAAACGATCAGTGAACCTGAGGATAAATTCATAGAAATATCTACTCTAAAGAACAGAGAAAAAAGAGAGAAAACAAACAAACAAAAAAACAAATCCCCAGGAACATATTGGGCTATACTAACAGGTCTAGTGTTCATGTCATAGGAGTCACAGAAGGTGAGGAGACATTGTGTTATGAACAAAATATATTTGAAGTAATAATAGCTGAGGATTTCTCAAATATGGTGAAAGATTTCTCAAATATGGTGAATACTTACAGATTCAAGACGCTCAATAGTCTACTAATAAGGTAAATTCAAAGAAAATCAAACCCAGAAATATAATAAACATGCAAACACTAACAGAAAGGCAAAGTACATCTTAAAAGGAGTCAGGGAAAAGTGATGTTTTTCGCACTAGAGACTCAAGTGATTGCAGAGTTCTCAAAGTAAATCATGGATAAGTGTATGGGTCTATTAGGTGCATTCCAATTAAATTGGTAAAATATTGATCTTAAGTAACCAATTTAGAGGTAAATATGCATTGTAAAGCTTAGAAGAACCATTAAAAACAAATAAAATATACAATGAGATTTAATTAAAAAATCATTGAAATACTAAAAATACTAAAAATAATTCAAGTACTAGAAAAGAACTCCGGGAAAGTAAAACAATTAAAAGCAGAGGGGAAGATCTGGAAAACAAGTAAGAAATGGTAGATTCTATAAACACATTGATAATTATCATAAAAGGAAAAGTCCAATTGCATCAATCCAAACCTTATTTTTGGAATGGATTACAAACATAACACAATCGTATATTGCCCACAAATTCCATTTCAAATATAATGGTGTTAGCAAAGGAAAAATAACAGGATAAGAGAAAACACAAGACAACAGCAATGCAAAGCGAGAAAGCAGTAGCATTTATGTTGCTAACATAAGATATTATCTTCCCTTCAGAGTAAAATAGTTGTCTAGCATAAAGAAGAACTTAATATTATGACTAAAGGGTAAATTAACTTAGAATATATGATCATCTCAAAAGCATATCATCAAACAACAGTGCTTCAAAAATACATAATCATATTGATAGAATTGAAAAGAAAGAAAAAATCTGCATTACAGTAAGATTTCAGTGCTCTTTTCTTTATATCAGAAGAATTAATAGTAAATTATGAAGGATATTTATTATGAACTAACTGGATCTAAATCACATAAACAGATTACTGCCCAAGACAACAGAAGAATGCCATTCTCTTTGAGTATACATATAACATTTACAAAAAAAGAAAGCATATGCTGGGTCACAAACAAATCTTAACAAATTTCAAATAATTCAAATCATACAATAATGTCCTTTGAACATAATAGAATGTAACTAGAAATCAATAACAGAAGGTAACAAGAGAATATCCAAACACTTGGAAATTAAACACCACATTTGTATATATTCTTTGTGTCAAAGGGAAAGGCTCAAGAGAAATTTGTGAACATGCTGAACTCAAGAAAAATGAAACTCTATCATGTCCAAATGTGGAAGATGCTGTTAAAGCAGTGCTCAGAGAAAGATTTATAGTGTTAAAAGCTTCTATCAGAAAATAAGGAAGGTGTCAAATCAATAAAAAAATCTCTATATTAAAAAGCTAGGAACATTACTAAATAGGTTCAAAGCAAATAGATGTAAAAAGTAATAAATGTATAAGAGCAGAAATCAGTAACACTGAAAATAGAAAACACAGAATATCAACTAAATCAAAGGTGGAATCATTAAAAAGATCAGTGAAATTGATATACCTGAAGCACAAAGGCAAAAGAGGAAAGACACAAATGAGCAATATGATGAATGAAAGATGATTGGGATAAAGGAAAAATTGAATAGTATGAATAAAGCTAAATACATAATTCAATAAATTTGGCAAGTTAGTAATTGTTTCCAATCCATAATAGTTCTATAATTACTAAATTGCTTAATCCATTATTTAAAAACTTGTAAAACAAAAGAAGTATTCAGGACTGGAGTATTTTATTTCTGAGTTCTATTACATATATAAATAAAAAGACAACTGGGTAGAGTGGCACATGCCTATAATCTCAGCTTCTTGGGAGGCTGAGACAAGAGGATTCCAAATTCAAGGCCGGTCTGAAAAACTTAGTAAGACTGTGTCAATATGAAAAATGAAAAGAGCTGGGAATGTAGCTCAGTGGTTGAGCTCCCCTGGATTCAATCTGCAGCACCTAGAAAGAAGAAGAATGAGAAGAAGGAGGAGGAGGAGAAGAGAAATGAAACTAAGCTTTCACTTATTGCTTGAAGAGAAGGAAACAGTTCCAAGCCATTTTATGAAGTGGGCATTCCTGTGATATGAAGACAGAAGGAGAATACATGAAAACTACAAATCAACATCTCACATGAAATCAGATGCAAAATCATCAAAGTAGTAGCAAATTAAATGAAAGTGTATAAAATAGTATAGTATGACCATGTAATATCTCTTATGAAAATTCAATGAAATGTTAAAATTTATAGAAAGTCCTTCAATAAATCTATTAAACATTGCTTAACTCAGTATATTCCAAGATTTTGATTATAATTCTTTTGCAATACATGTAATCACAATATATATTTTGAAATATATAATAATTATTGGATAATGCAGGTCTCATGAAATATCTGCAAATTAGGTTTCTAGGTTTCTAGGTGTGATCCCATCAAGAAACAATAATGACTTTTTATTGTCACTCAATGTTTTGTTTCTGTCTCCCCAACTGTTATTTGGGCTCTGTTCTCCAAGTCCTGTTTAAACTCCCTTTTTGCTTTCCAGTTTTCAATCTTCCCTGATACCAGACTTGTTTCCAAAATTTTTTGTTTTCTTTGCGATGTTTTTGTGTACCTTTGCTATTAAATAAATATCTGAATTTTCCAGTAAATTCATCAAATGTTTTCATTTTATCTTGCTTAAAATATACTATATTTTTGCAAGTATATAAATATACTAGTTACATGAAGTAAAACAGGTGGCAGTGTTTCTTTGATTAATTTGCTGTTTTCTATTAAAAAAGAGAAAATGGTAAAACAATGCAACCAGAGAAGCAATTACATGACCCTTGTCCTCTTGCTGTCTCTTGCAGAGAAAAGTATTCATTTGTTGCTTTTTATTTTCTGGAAAGGTATTAGGCCTTTGCCTCAAAGGTGTAACATCAGAATAACAAGACATCCTCTTTTGACTCAGTCTGACCTCTGTGTCCTACTCATCCTTTACTAAGAGTCAGCTAAATATGCTGCCAGATATTGTTTCCTTTTTGGAAATTCTTCCTGGAATCCTGTAGTAAACTTTCTGAGGGAAAAAGCAAATAAAGGCACATTTCCTTGTGGACTGCTGAATGCAAGAAACTTAGAAGAATTACTTTTGAATTTTCCAGAAATTCATCGGCTATTTTTGTAGACACATTATGCTGTCTTGATTTAAATTGTTAATTATTCTCAATTATTCCTGGTTTAGGCTAAAGGATTTTAACCAGACCCCTTTGAAATAGAAGGAACGCTCTCTTAACCTAAAAAGAACTAATTCCAATATACTTTCAGTTGTTTGTCTTCATAAGTGAATGATCAAAACAATTAGTGATCATAAGTGATTTGTTCATTTATTATGTGATGTTAACAAGCAATAGGTCAGATGTGAGAGAATAACTTATCTGCCATTGAGTAGCAATATTTTTGTGCTATGGTTACATTGTTAAGCAAACTAAAATAAGCAAATCTTCATGCCAGGGTCTCAGTTAATGTCATTTTGCTTGGCTGAGAAAATCTGAAACATCTCTTAGCAGACATATTTTAAGAGAGCATTAGGACATGCATATTTTTAGGATGCTAATAGACTCTCACCCCCTTTGGTTTTAGCTGCCAGAAATTATGATTCATAGTTCTTGATAGCATAGAACAGAAAACATTGTAAAGGGAAAGAAATTCTAACAGATTGCTCAGGAATGATTTCTGAGTGTCAGTTAATCAAACATTTTTCTCTCATTCCTTTAGGAAAATGCACACTTCAGTTTTGAAAAATGGATTTAGAAAAATCTTTATTTTTTGCCTTCTAATACCCCACAATTATTGATGAATTCTCAGGAATATGAAGAAAACTGGATGGTGAAAGAATATATAGCATTATAATTATTTTAATGATTTGTAATGAAAATGACATAAATGAAAAGTTTCCCATAAAGAAGGTTCCCCAGGGAACAAAAGATGTGGTTTGTTGTAGTTTTCTTTCTTTTCTTTTTTTCGTAAGATTTGGAGAACATAGTAATATTCTATCTTATTACTCTTTGCTAATCTGGGGGAAGAGTTAACCAATTAAAAATTAATAGATTTTTTGAAATTACATTAGACTATACATTTTTAAAATATGTGAATTAGTTGTATTGTTCTAGAAAGCTTTAGCATAATTTACATTTAGGACTTGAGAAGAAATTATGTGATATCATTGTAACTGATAATAAAAGTATTCTGCATTGAATAGCAACTCTGTGGAAATCCTAAGTTATATATAGTTTTGACTGTGATGGTACATATCCCAGCACTAGTGCTTCTTACTATTGTTGGATGTTTTTCTCTAGTTTTCTAGGTTTATTTTAATTATTCACCTTTCTATTCCTCTCTTTGGACTGGAGCATGCTTATGTGTAGACAGGAATGTGAAGAGAATGCTGTTATCACTGAGAACCTTCTAGTATGATGGTCACTGTGCTCCTAACTGGGATTTCACACAAGTAACAGCTTTGTGGGAATTTTCAGGTGTAAGAAAACATCTTACTACAAAGAAATCCCCTGTTACCTAACTGATCAGTCAGTATTTTTTAAAAATGCATGTGTAGGATATTGCCGATTGAAGTGTGCAAAGTGTTTGTATTTTAATTAAAATTTTAGAGGAAAAACTCATTCACATGAATTAATAGCAAGATTTTTAGCAGGTTGCATAAATGGTGACAAAATTTATATCTTTGTATTCAAGAAGAGTATAAAGTTACTTGGTGAAGATCACTACATATGTTAAATCCTTTCAACATGTGCTATAAATATTAAAGATCTGTGGATATTAAATTACTTGATGGCAAATGACTCATGAATAATTACAAATACCTGTTCTGCTTCTACTTAGCACTTATTTTCTTAAAGGTAGCATGGAAATGAAATGCAAATGCAACATAAAAGAGTATAACTTCTTGTTATTGATGCTTTTATCATATAATAGAATATTGCAGCCTAATTCAGTGCAGGACTAAAACAACATTTGAGGGAAAACGAGAATTCCTGAAGCCAGGAACCTCTGTACTCTCTGCAGCTTAGGAGTCTGCATTCTGTTTATATGTTTCTTTAAAATGTTGCATTTTTTCCCCTTAAGTGTTCCTGAGGAGTAGCAAAGGTTTTTGTATTAAAATGAACTTTGCCAATCCTAGAAGTGAAAACATGCAAGTCAATATTACATAAATGGCAGGAATTTGTACAAAAATAATCTGTAGAACTAATAAATGAAATAAAATTAAGTTCAGTTCCAGTTTTCACTTTCAGACAAGTAGATCCTTGATAGTTCTTAATCCCTTTGTCTTTTTAGGGGAGTCCTCATCCTCCCACATTTGCTTCTTGACTTCTTCTACCTGATGTTAATAAAAGATGGGTGCACTCCTTTCTGTGCACTCTCAAAGACAACCACCACTGTCCAGTTCGTTGAACAGGTGGCCACTTCATCATTAAGAAATGAGTGAGTAGCCACCGAATGCCCATGGAATGTTGGGAAGGCAGAGACTATGCTTGTTGGAGTTTCAAATGTTCTTTGAGGATCCTTAGAATCCAGACCAATCTCCCAAGGTAGCTTAGTTATCTGAAGAAAAGATTCCACTTGTTAGAAAATGACATCCAAGTATACCCTGTCATCTTATATGTGAGGAAATAGTGCCTAAAAAGTATGAATGAGCCAGGGAAGGATTAAGAGGTCTCATTCTTTTGTGGTACATAAATAAAATATATCCATACCTTTCACTAATTTCCAAAGCATTTCTTCTTTATTACCTTGCTTAATTCCTAGCAATGTTTAAATCTCTCCCCAAGAACACACAGTCTGAGCGGTACAACTAGGAGGAGTCCTCTGGTCATTTTGAATCTAAGTTCTTGTTTAGTGCTGTTTCTACAAAGTAGAATACACCACGCCCATGACTCCATCTGCAGCAAGAGCATGTTATTTGAAGGCAACGAAGTTCTGGCCTCCATTGGTACTTGTTTTCCAGCGGAATGGGGCAAAATAAGAAGACAAGAACCGTGGATCCTCCTGTTGTGCAAGGCCGTGAAATAGGGTTGGCATGTCTGCTTTTAAAGCCTACACTTCTTCTGCGGACTTTTCTAAACTAGTGTGGAGGAGGCAAGTGGAGTGGTGGGCAGTGTTAGCTTGCTTTGTGACCATAGATCAGATGCCATCTCCTCTAATCCGCCTTGGTGACCTCCGGCCAACTGCCTTTATTATTATTTTGGGGGGGATAGGAACGTTTTCTATTTTTCTATTGGTTCCAAATTTGGGAAGAGAGTAAAACAGTAACTGATTTAACTCTCTAAAAACCCCCAATTGATAGTACTTAAACATCACAGCAAGGATGAGGAGGTCTCAAAAAACTAGACAATACCAATACAACTCCAATATACTCTTCAAATTTATTGACTATTGCAGGGACTGCATTCCTTAAGAGAAATTGTACCTATTTGAGTTCCTTTCTGAAGGAGATGTCTTTTGGTTAGTTTGCCCTGAGAGTACCAATGCATTTGGTGCATTTGGGCCTATCTAATGGAAGACCTGGATGAGGTCCCGCCAAGCCCTGTGTGGCTCAGGTCTGATATCTGGGGGTCAGTTCCTGCCATTGCTCCCTTCCTCACTATTATAGTTAATTGAATAACCAGCTCTTGTCAATTTGTTTTCAAAAGGGCTTTGGACCCATCTGCTTTTCCCCACCACCACCGCCATTACCTTATGCTAATCCATCATCATCTCTTTTTTTTTTTTTCTGTGTTTATCTCCACTGTGATAAATTCCTAATTGGTCTTCCTATTTATTGTCTCCTCATAAATCCATTCCCCACAGGGCAGCCACAGTGATTAAATCACGTCAGTCTCCTGCTTAAATTCTTTCAGTGGTTTCCCATCACACAGAAGATAAAATCAAAGCTCCTTGCCATGGTTGAGAAGAACTTTGTGCTCTGATCCCTGAACAAATCCTGGTGCTGCCTTTGGCTGCTCTGCCCCTGGACAACACCCCACCTGCCCTGGTGGTCTTTCAGTTCCCTCATGGTCTCACTCAGCTTCTTGAATCAGCAGGGTTGTTTTCCCTGCTTTTGAAACTTTTTACATCTTTTCCTCCTGGTCTTCCTCTGAGATCCTATAGAGTTCAGCCTAACTAGCACTTCCAGGTTTTCCCTGACCACTCGATCCTAAAGTAAGCTCCCTTTTCACTCCATTGTTCTCTTGTACTACTTGGTTCTTTATTGCACAACACTCAAATATCTTAAATTTATTCACGTATTTGCTTTTAGCACAAATAAAGTGCTTATTAGAATGTAAATTAAATTATGCCAGTTTACAAAGAGGTAATAATATTTAAACTTATGTACATATTCAGGTATATTGAACTAACACATACACAGTTACAGCTGGTGAATATCTTGTGGTAGTCTTTCTGTCTAGAGTACTCTTGAAATTCTCAGGCAAGAACAGAGCAAGATACAGGAGGTCTAGACCAGGTTCTCCTTTTGTATGATCCTGGTGTTGTGCCTTAGCCAGGCCTTGCATCAACAAAGTCAGACCTAATGCTGGTCTATATCCATCTACCGTGTTAACAGAAGTGCATTTGGTGAGCCTAGAATAAGCAGAGGCATAAGATGATCAAATAGCAAATTGATTTAGGTTGATACATCCCATTTTACCAAGAGTAGATAGTTCAAAAACTTTGGCTGGGTATTGACCTCCCATAGACATAGTTGGAAATCTCTACCAATATGTGTTTTTGTGACTGTTTCTTTAGAAAAGTGTTTCAATGGCTGACCAACTCACTTTTGAATGCACATATTTTTTCCTTTGTCTGTGAATATAGTCAATTCAAGTCCAATCAAATCTTGCAGAACTTAGAAGCCTTTTCTCTTTCAAGATATACATGCCTTCTCTGAAGCATTGTGTTTATAATTATTATTATATATTATATTATTATATATATTATTATATATAATTATTATTATTCTCAGAATCAATTCTGAACTTCAACTATTAAAAAACAATCTGCTTAAAACTACTGTGTGAATAAGCCTTTTTAGGCCAATAGGTTAAATTTCTATTTATACCAATCACAGAAGAAAGGAAGAATTGAGAATAATAACTGAGAAAGAGGAAAAGAGTAGAGAAAAGGCTGAAAGTTGTTAGGATGCCTCTTCTCAGGTTCTATTTGACAGGGCATGTCATTGTTCACTGGCTTGCTTCCAGTTTAGCATGGACAATAGAAGGTGGTTTGAATGTCTGTGTCCCATCCAAAACTCATGTTGAAATTTAAAACTTTAATGCAATAGTATTAAGAGGTGGGTACATTAGGTGGTGATTAGGCCCTCACAGATGGGATTGTTGTCTTGTAAAAGGGCAGAAGGGAACTAGCTAGGCCTTTTTTGGAGGATGCAGAGAGCAGGCCCTCACCAGAAAATAAACCTGCCTATACCTTGACCTTGTACTTGCCAGACTGCAGAACTGTGGAAGGTGAGTGTCTGTTCTCTATGGCTTACCAGTCTCAGGTTTCTATTCTAGCAGCACACATAGACTAAGCTAGATTCCTTGATTCCTACAAACTTGTGAAGCTGTGCTGTGTTACTTTTTTTCCAGATAAAATACTTGACTACAAAGCTTTTGATTAGGATTTTGAGAGTGATGTTTTTCTTTTTCTATTTTTTTTTTCTTGGCATGGTGTTTGGGGTTAAACCCATGATGGAGAAGTTGCTTAATTTAGTATTTATGTATGCATGTATGTATTTATTTATTTGTTATTCTGGTGTTTCATCTGGTTAATCCACAATAAGTTTAAATGTCATTTAGCTGTCACTCTTTGCTGTCTAGTTCTTCCTGACACCTGTGCCGTTCCTGTTAGAGTTTTGTTTTTTTTTTTTTTTAATGTACTTGTCCTCCGGTCATTTTGTATTTGCCTTTAACTCTGAAGGAGGGAAAAATTACTTATAAGGTTTCCTTCCATTATGAACTGTTCTTGGATCCTTTTATTCTTTGTAAATGCTTATGAAGACATTAAAGTCCAAGATCACCATGGATGCAGGGCACTGGAAAATTGGGAGAAATTCATTTGTGCATTTCTGCTAGTATCCCTGACAGGCAACAGTGGATTTCAGATCATTATGGAAAAAGAGCATAAACACATCAATGAAGAAAGAAATATTTATGGATAGAACCAACAAAGCTACTTTTGCTCTTTACTGTAAATTTGTTCTTTTAGGAAAAAGCTGAAACAAGTGAAAATTTAGATCACTTACATTTAACCCAAAATCTGTAGTTCAAATCTAGATTATGACCATTTGTGAATGTTTTCCATGTTTTAAATTGAAGATGACCTCCCCCCAGACGTTTGAAATAAAGTATTTTAGAAAAAAACTCTGAACGTTATGATGAAAACTGAAGATCGTCAGGTAGTTTCACAGACACACCAGCCCAGTTTGGGGAGTATCTATTTATTATGTTGCACTAAATTATCTCAGGAATGACAGATTAGAGGTTTACAATCCCATGGATATAGAACATTTCTTCCTCTTGTCCTGAACATCATGTAACAAATGCCCTTGTAGGATAAGGGAATGTTTCCATGGTTTAGCTAAACAGGTAACATCTCATAAAATACAGAGTTGCCCAAACTAACAAAAGTGGCAGGCCATGGATTCTTTTTCTGAGTCACAGGGATAAGTTTCTGGGTTTTGGGTCACTAAGTTTTTATTTAAAACAAACAAACAAACAAACAAAAAAAGGTTGCAATCTTTGAGGAAAGTGACTCTTCTGTTGTCAGTGTTATTGCAAATTCTGATTGAACTCTGAGTTCTGAACTGGATAGAGAAATGCACCATTCTGATTTGTCATGGATACCCTGGGCACCCTTTAAGGGAGATGAGGGGAAATCTCTGCCCAGGTGTCAGTGAGACTGCAAGCAGGGATTTCTTGGAAATTAGGCAGGAAGCTAAATGAACACCCTCAGAAGAGTAGTGAATGGATTTATACTCCTCTGTGATGACATTTTCACTGGATTACAGTGAAATAAGATATCCCAGAAAAAATTTTCATTAAGTGTAGTTTAAAATAGGATTATCCTTTACTGAGAGAATCTGTACTTCCTACTCTCTTGGTGTTTATATGATACAATGATGTAATGATGACATTGGATATAGATTTATTTCCTCTAACCAATTGTCCTTCCTTGGCAAGATTAAGAAGTTAGTGGTAACATTTTGGGGGATGTTTTACTGGTTTGAGAAATCTTACAGTCTATGTAGGCCAGAATTAAGAGAATGTTAGCTTGCTATAAAAGAGGTTCTTAGCGATTGTTCTTATTGGTTAGAATTTACAGTGACATTGTAATCATTAAAATTGGTTATTCTGGCATGATTGTATCTGAGATTAGAAACCAGATACAGGGAAAGTTTTAAAGCTATTTAACATCATCCAAAGCTTAAGAAATTTTTTTTTTTGGTAAAATTTGTCCAATATGGTTATGGCCTAAATATTGTTAACAGAGGGCCACTGTCAGATTCTAGAAGAGTCTCATAAACAAATATTACATTTTATACTGGCACAGTGTGTTTGTTTGTACATTATTTATGCTTAACTCTGACAAGTGATACAAACAGAGTGGATTCTGCACCTTTAGAAAACATGTTGCCCAGTTAACAAGAATGTTTTCAGTATTTTACATGCCAGAGCTCATCTGGGTTTCTATACCTTGCAAGCCTACTTCTAAAGACAAAGCACTTCTTATCTCAGGAGTTGTCCTGCACAGAGTGCAAGCCCAGCTTGTATTTTGACTGTAAAATGCACATAGTCATGAAATTATTGAATATTTAGATGAAAGAGACTTTAGAGTTCTTAATCAGCATTACCCAACCTACTTGTATTTCAGATTGCTAAATTATCTAAATTCTGTACAACAGATCCCAGATATAGAATAGAAGAGAAAAAAGAGGATGTGGGTGGAAGGTAGTAGCTTGAATAAAAATTTTGCATCATTATTCTGGCCCAAGTTCCATCTGCTCACTGAGACTTTGCTACTTTTCTAGGAAGCTCATTTTATTTTTAGATATTAAACAACTTGTATATCTCATTCAAGTGTAAATTTGATCAAACCCCTAAATATTCGCTTATTTTTAAGGGACTCTAAAGCTATAACTATATAGTATTATACTAAATTTCTAACAATCACATTATGAAAAATGAAACAATTACTTAGAATAGTTTACTTTTGCTAAGGGATGATAGACATACAATAATTGTATGTCTAAATATGTATTTATTGCATACAATGATAGCTGAATGTGAGTATCAACTAGGGACTTTTAAACTGCACTGCGGCCTGGACACACTCCCTGAGATTTTAGTTTAATTTGTCTATTTGGGCTTGGACCTGATAGTTTTTAAAGTTCCCCAGATGCTTCTAATAGATCTGGAGAAATATGTATTCTGTCCTAAAGCAGGTGATTTTGAAAGAAGGAACTCCATAAAGAAAGGGTTTTCTTATGTATTATTTGTCCTTACAAAATGTATTTCCAAATATTCACTTTAAAATCTGTTTCTAAAATGTGGATTCCTAGTGAAGGACAAGTTGGAAGGAAGACAACTTTGGAGGTAATCTTGGTCCTTAGCTTCTTCCACATTTTATAATTCCATGCCCATATACCATCCATTTACTTCTTTCCTTCCCTTTCTTCTAGAACTGATTACCAACTCCTACCACTGTTAACCCTCATCCAGGAACAAGCTTCTAACTGTACCATTCTGAGTGGGTTTAGCATCCGTGCATATGTTCAGCTCTTAAAAAAACCTGTTGACATAAAAGACAGAAGACATTGGGAAGAGGCCAGGCAAGGTTGCAGTAAGTGGAGGAGGATTCTAAGGGACTGGAGGTCTTTCAGGGTCAGACTGTGTGTGTTTATGTTTTATGCATATGGTACATGTGTGCAGCAAATATGCTATACTGTGTTGCTGTGTTCCAGGGGTGTGAGAAAGGACAATGTGATATGTGCCTTTTTCTTTCACTGCACTGTGGGCTGCTCAAGATCAGAGATCCTGAATTATTATTTTGTTTCTTCATCCTCACACAATGGCTGGCATATTGGTGCTCAGTACATGTTGATGAAATGCATGCATGTTAAAAAGAGGGAAGGAGGAAAGCATAAGAGAAGGGAAGAAAGATAAAGATGATGATATCTAAAGTGACAGGACAGAATAAATGATTTAGATGTTTTCAGGTGCTAGTACCTATCTTCTACACCAGAGAGGAGGAAGCTACCTATCTGCGGCAGGGTGAGGAAAGACAGAAAGGAGGCTCTTCAGCAGAGACTGGCCACCAGGGTGCACACATAAGGACTGTCTTGAGATGACCCATGATTTGGGTTCCCTCATGGCCAGGATGGAGGCTCTTGCTTCCATGGGGGAAGTGAGAAAGTATGGTAATGGACAGAAAGTAGAAATTAAGATCTGGACCAGCTTTGCTGGTTATGAAAAGAGGTGTACGGTGTCTCTCATCTCCCACTGATTGGGGATCAGTACTGTCATGTTTCTAGGTGCTTTTTTCCTGAGATTTGTGGAAAGTAGGGGAGACATGCAAGTGTTCAGAAGAGCATCTTTATCCCTGAAATGATCTTCAAAGCAGTTGAATTCAGGACATCCTTGGATTTCTGGTTCCAAAGACTAAACTTTCCAGGATAGGATTGTCTGTCTGTTCTTGTTTTACTCTTCTCCATTTTCTTAAAAGTCCTCATATGGCATAGTACTTTACAGGATAGATTGTATTTCTTAATAGCAGAAAAAATGAGGCTGGCTGTAGAATTGTAAAATTATGCATAATTTTACATAATCTTATATTCTATTGTTATAATTATCAACAACTTATCCTATAATATTTTAGCTTTATCATTTGGCTTTTATTTTTGTTTTGAAAATAATTTATTATGGATGTGTGTGTATTGTGCATATGTGTGTGTACACATATGCATTTTGTATCCCTATATAATAACGTCACATATTCTTTCTACAAGGATATTATTTTTTCTCCAATAAGCTCATTAACATTTTGTATAGTGATGCAAAATATTTCTTCTCCACAATTAAATATTAAAAGTCACTTGTACTGGACATCTTATGGCTGCCTTCAGTCTGCTCCCTCCTGGGGAGTTTGATACCCAGGGCTGCCCTCTGCCTTCTGGTTGGTCTCTGTCAGACTGATAGTAATGGTAGAGCAGAGGAAGGGAGAAAAGCAGGGTCATGGTATTTGTCCCCTTGCTTCCCTCTCTGGCAAGTGACCACACATTGACTGAGGACTTTGAGCAGAGTCATGGCTCCTGTTAATTGAGTCATCTATTATACATACCACCTTTTAGGCTTAGGTAACTCTACTCCTTCCCTTGACTCTTCAAGCCTCAGGTGTCCCAGCTTGCTGCTGTCACTTGCCCTGGTGCCTCCCATCCCTGGTTAGTTTCCCTGCCCAACTCTTTGAGTCCGACCTCCAAGTGTGTCATCTGCTTGGGCTGAGGCACCATCTGATCCTTGCTACAGGGCATTCCTCCCAGGTCCACACTAAACGGGCAATGTGTAGATGAGTAAGTGGGCTTTTCATTCCTGGCATGTTCAGGCAGAAATCTGTTTCTTGCTTTTGATCTCTCACTCTTCCCTGTTCTCCAGGGAAGATTTTATGCTGTTAGTTCTCTTCAACTTTTCTCAGCCGAGAGTGCTATGATTTAAATATCAGCAGATTTCCAGAAGATAGCCAGGAATACCCACATGACCAGACTGAGTTCTCTGGTATGGGCTTCATGGTATTTTAGGAAGACAGACTGAGATTTGAAGGTACTAGGTTTATGTTGAAAGCAGATGTAGGTAAATTGAGTTCTGCTGTATATTCACTAAGATTATAGAAGGATCTGGAATTCACAGGGAGAAACTTCTATTTTATCACATTGTGGATGTGCCACTTATCAAACCTTGGCTCAAATTCATAAATTTTCCCCTCTAAAATGTAGATTTTCCTATCATTTTTATTTTATCTATTGCTTTCCATTAGTTTGTTTGCTAGCACATCACCCTGATAAAAAACAAATTGTTTGGCTTTTAATTTTTGTGCAGAATTTAGATTGGCTTTATCAAAGTTTTTAAAAATTCTAATTAAAAACAATTAACTATAAATTCTAAGATATCTCTTTAAAGGATTCAAATGCTTCCTTTTTGCTTTGCATCTTCATTTTGGATAAAAACAAAATTATATATCAGGAAAGCATGAAGATAGATTTGTTACCTTTTAGTCTCTTATGAGAAATATGTAACATGCTAACAGATGAAAAAAAGTAAAGACTATTTTTTAAAGTTCCAACCATCAAATAAGTGACAGGTTTGAGTCAATCAATTTAAGAGGTTACCGGTCCACTGATGAAACCATTTGAAGAAAATGTGCTGTTTGATGTTACAGAAGCCAAAAGCCGAATAAATGTGTCATCTGTTTTTCATTTTAATTCACTATTTCAGAAGTATTTACTGTGTATTAAAAAATCTTTTTACCCTTTCAAATCTTTTGGACAACCTGGAAAAATTCAGAACAGTTTAACATATATCTATAAAGGCACATTCTCAGCTGAGTAGTATATACTACTTATATACTAATACTACTTAAGAACTTTTAATTTGAATAAAAAATTGTTATTTTACTATTTAAATTACTGGTTTTTAAATGTAATCTACAAGAGAAAATAAAAAAATTAAAATGTTCAGAATAAGGGTTTAAAATTCTTTTTATTGTATAATCTGAAAAGTATCTCTAGGTTGGTACGAAAATATCTAGAAGCAAGGAAGCAAATTAACTTGAAAATTAAATAAATATATTTTGAAAAGATAATTTCTGTTTTAAGAAACTAGATTAATTTATATTTTTGTCTATAAGAAGATATTCCCAGACTGGGAGACTCTTTTGACTTAATTCTCCCCCCAACCCCTATCCTTCCCTTGCAATTAATACCCAATCACTGTGTTTTTTGTTTGTTTTGTTTTATTTTGTTTTAGTCTCACTATTCTTGCCCACAGAATTGCTTTTTAAGAAGATAATTCCTTCCCCTCCTCCCTAGATGCTCTTCTTCCTCCTCCATTCTGGGCCCCTCTCACCCTGGCCACTACCTCCTGCCTGAATCTGCCCTGCCCAACCTCTTGATAATGCTAATTTCCTCCTCTCAGTTTGGCTGCTAAATCTCACCGTATGCCATAAACAGGCTACTTGTGAGGCTTCTGGGTATGCATAAGGCATCATCAAAAATACTTAAAATGCCCTGGCTCCTTAGTTCTAGCCAGAAGCAGTCAGGGAGGAAAATAATCTGTGCTTTACATTAAAGCCATTGTCTTCCACTGGTTTTCATTAAAGGAACAAGAGAATCAAATGTAAAATATAGTAATCATCAGGTTTTCTTGAGTGTGTTTCTAGGAGTGAGTTTTTTTACCCAGCCACATCCGGGCAGCAGGATTGGAAAGTGGCGAGGGAAAGCGACAAGGGTGTTGAAAGTCCCTAAACAGGATCCTGTAATTTCTAGAAAAGAAATAGTTCTGCAAACAGGAGACATGATTACATAGGCTTAATTAACAGTTCAAAGAAATAGGGAGAACTTATCATGGTAGGACGCATGTTTCTTGTTCTTTAATGAGTAAATGACCCATTTGATGCACGAGCACATATCAGAAGCACATGGCGGCGAAGAAGCTTGGTGGTGGTGGATCTGATCAAAGTTTTTCAAAACTGACTCCAAGTATTTGATGAAGAAGATTAACATGGAGACAATTTACCAAATAAATACAGCATAAAGAGCCCAGAGACCTTCTAAGGGACTTCAAGGCTCCAGCTTGCCCACATAAAGAATATCATTAAACAGAAAGAAAACAAAGACCAGAATAAATATCTAGCTTACTGAGGCTATAGAGTAACTGAACTGCCGATGGATGAATTTTTTCTTCTATTTTTTAGCATATACTCCAGAAGATGTTTTCAGTTCTTATTGCAAAACAAAGCCATTCGTTTGACCTGGGTTCTAACTGGGTAACTCTCTTAAGTGTTCTAAAAGATTTCTGGACCAGAATTGGTTAATTAGTGCTTTGTGTTGCACTGTGTTACATATGACCTAACCAGAGATAAAAAGGTTTAAAGGTCTCTTGTAACCCTGCAATGCCATTTGTAACACAAAAATAACCCCCTTTCATTACTGGCATGCCACTGTAGCACGCAGGTTATTTTTTCCCTTCACTGCAATAAGGGCAGCTTTCGCATCAGAAGAATTCTTGGCAAATTAATGCGCTACCTCTTGGGCTAATTAAATTAGAAAGGATCAAAAATACAGAGCGGCTTTTGTGGTGGACACAATGTCGTGCTTCATGCATCTTGCTCAGAGAGGAATTTCTGCCATTTAGCCCCCTTTTGCCTCTAGCAGTGTTCTGGACTCTCTAACACAGTCAAGTTCCTAATTTGCCTCAATGAGAGAGAATTATTAACTGATAATAAGAAAAGGAGCATTCACAGCTTCAGGCTGGGCTGTGTGGAAAAGGGTGATCTACCCAGCACCTGAAGCGCATGCAATTTTTATTAATTCCTGCCTAAAACAATGCATTCAGGAGTAAAATTGCTGTGCAGATGACAAAAACAATTACGCCTTTGATTCGTTCATTCTAAAAATGTGAACTACTTTAGCTCAAATATAACCAGATTAAACAACCAAAGTACTTGCTCACCTCTCTTTAAATCCAGTTTGGATTGCAGGGACTGTGTTTTATGTTGAGAAGTTGCCACCGCCACTTAAACTGATTGTTCCTATTGAAATCGCTGAGTGCACAAGTGATTTTGACAATAATTAATATTGTTCTCTCTATACTGTGGCCCTTTGTTTGGAAGATGACACTGATGGTGGTGTTGCTATCTTTATGGGCATTAATCCCAGAAAGAGAGACGTAGGTTCCTGCAATCAATCCTTGCTTGACTCTTTGCTTCTCTAGACTTTCTGAGATTTGTTGCAGTTTATTATCGAGTCTTTTGTTTGCTTGTCTGTTCCTTTGTTTTTTGGGTATCATGATAACTTTGATCAAAATAAGGTACCTTCATTTCTACCTGCTGCAACTTTTCTAATGGCCTATTTCTTTCCAGATATTGTTATTTCATGACAACCAGAGCATCTTCAGTTGATTTTTTGCTGAGTTTATTCTGTTGTTCTTTTGGAGATGATTATGGTTATTAGTAAACTCTGCCATATTTCAGGTTTCATATGTTCAGTTTACAGAGCTTGGAATAACCATCATCTATAACAAAGCATTGATTTGATTATATTAATTTGTACACGAATGGCAGATAGGTTTTTTGAAAAGGATGGAAGGAAATGTTGTCGCTTGTGCCACGCCATTGTTTGGGGGTAATCTGTTAGTATCTTGGCTTTTTTCATAGTACTATAGGCACATGCATTACTTTGATCTTCTTCAGGATTTCCATGATGAATTACTGTCTTTGCGCTCTGGCCAAAATATCCTTTTCCTAGGAGCTGGGCATAGTAGCATACACCTGTAATCCCAGAGACTGGGGAGGCTGAGGCAGAAGGATCACAAGTTTGAGACCAGCCTCAATAACTTACCAAGGACCTAAGAAACTTAATGTGAACCTATCTCAAAATAAAATATACAAAGGACTGGTGATAAGACTTAGTGGCGAAGTGTGACTGGGATCAATCCCCACTACCAAAAAAAAAAAAAAAAAAAAAAAAAATCCCTTCCCTGTGTATAGGTGGGGTAGTTCCCAATTCAATGGTGAAAACTTCAAGGGCTATTAGTGATATGTGCACAGTGTTAGACCAGTGGTTTTCTCTGGAAGTCAAAGAACATTCTAATTACATTAAAAACTTTCCTGTTTGAATCCCCAAATATAATGGATAATTAATTTGTTATAGTTGAATATATTACCTTACTTTTTTCCCCATCATTATTTCAGTGTTAAGAAATTGTTCTAAACTAGATTATCTATTTTGATCTCGTTGGTCATTTAAACATATAGCAGTAACTTAAACTGTATACTTCATTCACTCTGTCAAATCCATATTTTCCCACTAAACACTTCTTGAGCACCAAATATATAAAATCTTCTTGGATCATTCCATATAGCATGCAAAACATTTTATCTATCCTTTCTAGAACTTTATTCATTGAATACAGAGATTCACAATTGTTATGTACTAAAATTTTGGTCTAGTCTCTGCAATTTCATTCATGCATGATCTTTTAAGTACCAGAGGATTGATATCATATAGTATGTTTTCTTTTATTGCCCCTAGCATCTATCTTGGCATACTATAGACACTCATTAAAATCTTTTTGTTTTGCCAATTGGTTTATTTAATGAGGACCAGGGATCAGTTCTCTTGGCAACGTTAAATGTTTGTGTAGAAAAAAAGAATGTATGGAGACTCTTCTATGTAGATGGAAAAGAGCTAAAGTCAGGGCATAAGAAGAAATAGCAATTGTATCAGGAATCTTCATGGAAGCTGCCACTTCAGTGAACAAGGATTTTATTTCTTAAGTCCAAAATAGCTAGGTTTTTCCTCTAAAACTGAAATAGATTTTTTTTTTTTTTTTTACTTAAACCTAAATAAGGTAGTTGGTTTGTATTTAGGGTCATGTTGTAGGAAAGAATGGTTATCTCTAAATGCTAGTGTCACCTCAGTGCTGAAAGCGTTTACTCTACGAGAGGCACAGGAGAACCAGGACTGGCTGATGCAAGAGTGGCTTCATGTCTTCTATTTCTTGCTCATTCTGTAGAAAGAGTTGGCAGAATTACCTTCCACATAAACAGATTTTTTCTAGTTCATTTACTTATTTGGCCAAGTTATGCATTGTGGTGATCATATAACTTAAATGTACACTGTATGGTGGCTCTGTTGTGCAATGACCTCCTTGTTTCACGAAAAGGCTATCTGCAACATTTTCAAGAGTTCAGTGCATGGACTTAGCTTGTCAATGCAGCCTTGAGGTTCTTATTTTAACGTAGCACCTACTTTGCCCTCTTTTGTCTTCATTGTGAATAGTTTCATATGGTGGTCAAGGCATCTGATGTATAATCCTTTAGATGGAAAGGATTTTGCTCCCTTAAATCTCAGTGTTGTCAAGGAAAGTGCAGTTTAGGGAGATGGATATCTGCCAGATCAGAAAAAAACAAAAAACAAAAAAACAAAAACCCACTAATGAGTTTTCTTGCTGTCTTCAAGGAGTCCCATAGAATTTCCTTATTATTCTGCAACACACACACACACACACACACACACACACACACACACACTAAACCATTCAGGTATGAGCTCAACCTTCTTACATGTTGTTATGATTTGTCTTAACTCTCACAAAAAAGCTGGCATGCTAATAGTTTGGAAGAGACTTGGAGTGGGAGGGGCGGTACAAGCTTAATAGAAGGTCCCTCATTTTCAGAAAATGGATTTTCATGTGTTGCATTTGCAGGATTTATGGCAATCTTTACCTTGCAGCTTATTTTCAATAACTTGAGGTTGGCTGAAACATAAGATGACATTGATAAAGAGATATGTTTAGGCCAAGCTATTCACTACTCTTTTTAAATAAAGGGATTTTTCTATCATAACATATTTTTGGATGTTTGAGGTCTGTGTAGGACCTCTCATCTGTGCAGAGTGATTGCACGTGGAGCACACGTGCTTTTACACATTCACATTTTAACAATGGAATGCACATTCTGTCATAAACGTTAACGTTAAGAAAGTAGACTGCATGGATGATGTCAGATCTTTTATAAATGACAGTTGCAACACCTCAAAGTGTTTCTACAAGCTCTTCTTGGTCCTCCCTGATTTTAAGCTCTTATTTTTCCTGGACACATATAGGATTCAGAGAAACAGAACATGTCTGACTACTTTCCTTCTGGTATGAGAATGCTGTGCTTAAAAATATCATCTGTATGTGCTTTATTTTTATTTCAACCATACGTGCTTTTATAAGTATTTGAAAAGAAAATATTTTAAAGATTTGAAATAGAAGGAAGGGAATATATGTGAGTTACAGCAGCCTCAGGGTAACAGTATCTCACACACTAATGATTCGTATGGAGTTTATGTGTCTATTTATGCTGTCATTTATTTAGGGTAGGGGTGTCTAGAGAAAGGAAGCAATGTATAACATACTACCTAAATACCAGTGGTTTCTAAAGAAAAAAAAAAAAAGAACAAGCTGAACATTATCCTTATTTAATTAGGAGCAATCATTGCAAAGTTATTCACATTAATTCAGTTTCTTACAAGTCTTGAGCTTATTGCCACTTCCTCATTTCCCCCGTGTTCTAAAAAAAGGAGGCGTGTTCTTTATTATTTGAAAGCAAAAAGGAAAAAAGTTCATTTTCTGATGAAATGTGTAAAAAATTTCCACATTTGATGTGGCTCTTATGGTCACATGGTGTTTGATTGCTATACGTGATCCTGGATCTCTCTGTAATTATTTCACACACAAACAAGTAATGGTGACTTTAAAGAAACCGGAAAACTTGAACTCATATCTTTGTCATAAATGCAAGGTTTAGATTATCAGAGCCTGGTGCCTGGCTTTGAAGTAATGAATGCAGCATTTAAGAGAATTATAAGTGATGACATAAAACTGAAATTGCATGGGGAACATTGTTAGTGAAGCCAGACTACACATGAGGGGAGGGTGAGATGAATGGGTGAAATATTATTAAGGCAGCAGGCCCGTGAGATATTTTTAACCAGATTACTTATTCACATAGTTTACCTAGAAAATTAGCTTTCTATGAGATATTATGTGAAACAAAACAGTTGTCTTTATCTCTACTTGTCTCAGTTGAACCCAGAAAATGATTACACTAAACAAGCACACAGATTCATTTTTGCCTTCATCACAAACCTGAAAGGAAAGTCAGATAAGTTAGAACAAAATTTCAGAGATTACTTGCTTTTCTTTCTGTAAACATGAGATACCTGACAGAATAAAAAGAGTAAAAGTTGGAGAAATTAATTGAAAAATTATTAGTTCTTAAAATGCAGGAGCAAGAATAAATTAAAGCAGATGCACATTGGAAAGTTTCCCTTCTACTTTTACCCGCACATCCATTTCTTTGCCTTTTGCAATTACATAGAAAAGAGGGAGAAAACCATTTCCAGGTGTCTTCACTCAGTCTCTCAGTTTTAGAAATATCAATAGATGACTTTACTACTGACAGGGGACAGAGGAAGATGATCTGATCCCTTCTGATCCTTGCTTACAAATATAGTTACAGAATGGTGTAAAATAGTTCTTTTGAGTTCCAGATTTGTGACTACAAAAAATTGGGTATTTCTTTCTCCCTTTGCTCGAAAATCAAGTCCACCCTGTCTCGACCACATAAATAGAACAATTTTCCTCTGTGAACTGCTTGATGAGGCTGTGGCCAGATTCATATAAATGTCATAAAAACAGAGTACAGAATGGATTATTTTATGATTAAGATCTGTATGGATCTTTGTATGAATGCAACGTGCTTTGGCAGGGTTCAGCTGCACGCACACTAGTTTTAGTGTGTGTGGTGGAAAAAATGGCCTGCCACACTGTCACTTTAATGTCTTTTTGAAAAGGAACAAAAATCACTGGGCTCTACCAAAGGTTACAGCAATAGTACAAAGGTTTGGTCTGCTAACCAGTACAGTGTGTGTTCTATTTCTCATTGTGATAGCGATGAGAGTAAGATTCAATAAAATGCTGCAGTATTTCTCAGCACTTTGTCATTAAGTGACATGTTGACATCTAATGGTAATTGCAAGGTGAGACTTTCCTGTTCTCTAATTTATGTAATAAGATTCAATTTTCTTTCCATATCTTCTATTGTGCCAATGAGCTGAAATATTTTGTTTTTGTCTGTATCTTTCTGTTCTCTCTTTAGTCAGATCTTCTGGGGGAGAAAGAGGCTTCATTCAGATTCATTTTTTTGAAGCATCAGACAAGCTGCTATCAGCACATGGATGCCAAGATGGTCCTTTAATAAAGAATTGTGGTTTAAGAATTTCAACCCAAGGATTAATGTATTAAAGTGAATAATAGCATCCAGAGCAATAGCGAAGATGATGATCAGAGTTGGTGAAAGACAGATTATTGATCATCTGACTCTATCAGTCACAAACAGGGAGGAGGAAAACAAAAGGAAGAAAAAGGAGATTAAAGAAACAAAATATAGTTTAGTAATGCCAGCTGATTCTGTTGCTAATTACAACTCCTTGGCAAAAAGCTCTTGGTTATACAGTAACACTCTACTTATCTCGTGGTCAGATTTCCAGCAAAATTTACCACAGCTGAGATCCTGGAATCGTACCTCTCAAAACATTGACTAAGAAAAACTTTCTCTGGTAGATGTGTTCAACTATCTCCTGGAAAGTTTACTGAATTAATTTTATGCATAGGATTGCTTATATAACAGATGTGGTTGTTTTTGATTTCTAATCCAGATCACAGAAGGAAGTAGAAATAGGGATGGGATAGAAATTCACAGTGGGCAGGGAAGGAAGGATGTGTAGCTTAGCAGACTATGAAATAAATACACACAGGTAACACTTATTTGGTAAACAATAAGTATTCTAAGAGAAATTGCTGAATTGTGTTGAGTTCTTTAAAGAAGGAAAGATACATTTTGCTGTAAAACCAAGGAGGTCTTTGGGGAATGGACATTGAAAATGAACCTGGTAGGATGTCTAGAAATTGAAAAGGTAGGAACTATGAGACAGATATTCAGGAAAGGTTAAGAAAAATGGGAGGTAGGAAAAGAGCAGTTAAGGAAATGCTGAGAACTGATTGAAATGTAAGGTGAATCCATGAGTCCTTGAAAATGTGGCTGATGTAGCAAATGGGATCAAACTATGGAGAGTTTTCCATACAAACTAAGGAGTTAAGACTTCAAGGTCCACCACTGGAGCTCCTAAAAATGTTTCATCAGGGAATTAGGATGTCCGAGTTTAGCTCTACTAGGTGGTGGATCAAGGAAGGCAGCCAGATTCCGGGCTTGCTTGTTTGAATCTGTAAGTGGTGGTATCACTAAAAAACAAACAAACAAACAAAAAACAAAACAAAAAAGGAAACATTAAAGGGCAACATATGAGAAGAGTAGAGACAGTGGCATATTTGGAGTGAGAAATGCAGTGTTTGAGCTAATGAGCATCCACCAGATGTTCAGCCAGCTGTGGGCTCTCTTGAGCCAGGAGGATGGAGAGAGGTTTGGAGTTAACTAAGTAGAGGTAAAGGCAATGGTTAAGTTCAAAGATTAGATGGCATTATTAAGGAATACAGTGTATATGATGGAATATTACTCAGCTTTAAATAAGAGAGAAATTACGGCATTTGCAGGTAAATGGATGGAGTTAGAGAATATTATTCTAAGTGAAATAAGCCAAACTCCAAAAACCAAAGGTCAAATGTTTTCTCTGATATATGGATGCCAATTCACAACGGGAGAGCAGAGTTTCTTTATATTAGGTAGAGGGGAGTGAAGGGAGGGAAGGGGTATGGAGGTAGGAAGGATAATATCGTGAAATGGATTGCCTCATGTACACCTGTAACTGCATGACCGATGTGATCCTACGACATGTATAATATGAAAAATGAGAAATTATACTCCATTTATGTATGATCTATCGAAATGTATGAATGCATTCTATTGTCATGTACAACTAATTAGAACAAATAAAGAAATTAAAAAAAAAGAAAGAATGAAGAGCAGGGATAGAGCTTGAATTCATTTTATGGGAACATGATAATGAAGGAGTCTGAGAAGTTACAAAGTAAAAGCAAGGCAACAAGGAAGGTGGACTATCATAGACTGCAGAGTAGCAGAAAAGGAAGGGCAGAAGCAGAAGGATGAAGTAGAACCAACACATACTAAAGATCCACTATATATCCCGACCTGCATATATGGTATTTAATCTTCCCAGGCATTTTATTAGAGGTATGCCCTCACCCTAATTTTAGGAATTGATATTCAGAGATTTTTGGTAATATGTTCAAGTTTGGACAGTTAGAAATTAGCTGAGCTGCAATTTGTGCTCAGGTCTGTTCTATTGTAAAGCTGATCCTCTGGACTGTCAAATGCTGCCAACAGCTTGAAGCATGTATGAATAGATTAAAAACTGTTTGATTGGTTGGCCTTCAGTAGAGTTGTAAGCAGAGAGGCCATATTTTAGAAGAATAAGAGATAAGTGGCTGATGGAGTTGAGATTTTTCATGCATTACTTATTGGGCACCTCATGTGTAATGAGAAGCCATTCAAGCCATGGAGATGCAAAGATCAACAGACCTTGCCCTTCCTGAAAGGCTCGCTGTGTGGGAGGGGCAAAACACTCCTCTGGATGTTTACTACAATTTGGTGTCTGCTTTGAGAAAACAGTTCACCCTTTTAAGAAAATGAATGAAAGTTTAATAAAACAGCAAAATAAACTTTTTTTTTTCCTTTTTAAGAGAATATACACTTGAAGATCTTTGTAGACAGAAAGATGCAATGATGAAGAAGTCATTGAAAATGTTGAAGTAAGAACAGATGAGAAGAAGATGGGACCAAGTACATAAGAATGTATGGATATAGTAATGTCAAGGAAAAAATAAGGAGTGGTAATCTGACAATGTCCATGGCTAAATGTAACCAATGTCCATCATAATCTGTGCATAGTTTATGCAAAAGAAATGGACCTGAGAATATTAAGTTAGTATTTTATGTGTGATCAACTTTGTTCATTAGGCAGGCTCTCCTCCCACCTTTGGCTGCTCTTGGCTCTATACCTGTGGAGGACATAAACTCTGAACAGTCAAGACCAAGGCAGAGAAAGTCTTGTTCACCTGGCTGTACCCAAGAAATGGAGATTGAAAACCACATCCAGAGCAGATAGAACAGTCTGAACTTGGGTGTATGAGTTTCAAAATTTTTAGACAGAAGACAACCAACCAGATGCATAAATGGTATACAAAAATTCATTTTGTTTAGTCATTGCTATTCAATCTTAAAGGGTAAACAATTTCAGTACATTCTATTTCAGTTTTCTGATTAGAGGCTACAAAAGCTGTGTGCAAAAGCAGTGTCCTCATCAGGGACTTCTAAGAAGGGAAGTAAAATTTGTGTTCTTGTACTAGAATAGTTTTTGTTGTATGATACGGTTGTCTCCCATTATTTAATAGTTGTGAAAATAATCAAAAATCTTGTGGCCAAGATGTGAGCTATTCCCCTTCTTGAGTTTTATGGTAGTTCCCTATTCACCTGCATAGTTACCCTTTTCCTATAGGATTTAGGCTAAGGTCTATGATCACACCCACCCCTTACCCCCACCACTATGTCTCTCTTTTGATTTTACTTTTGATATGTTACCATTTCTTATTAGCTTCTCTACTTCTGAAAAAAAGATTTAATAATATGCTTTGTTAGAGCAAAGCTCTAACATGCTAATAGGTGCTTAAAATGTAAAAATGAGTGAGAAACTCAAATGATATGCTGGTATTAATAAAGGTGTTCAAACAGATAAGTTGCTAATTCTAACATACCAAATGTTAAATATGTCATTTATCCTCACTGGTATAACTTTTAAAAATTGATTTCAACTCTAGAAACAATGCAAAAGTACATTCACTTCATTTTTTAATCATACAGGGATTGTCATGTAGCCTGCAATGCCAATAATCACAGGTTTGTCAATTTACAGGAAATGATGATGACTTTGTTTTCAATAGTGTTAAACTGAGTAAACTCTCAACTTCATGAACCCACTTTAGATGTTCAGCTGGAATTTGTACTACTGGGTCTCTGAAGATTCCCACATGGGATTAAGATGACAAACCTCTATAAATTAGGCATTAAGAGAAAATTCTGCTGTTTTGTAGAAAATATAATGTTATCTTTGTTAACCCAGTATTTTATGAAGAGCTAGTGCTTGGTAATTAGTGTTATCATCTTTCTCTCTTTTCTTTTTTGTATGTGTATATGTATGTATGTATGGATTTATTTATTATTTGTTCTTTTTAGATGCACATGACAGTAGAGTATATTTTGACATACTATGTATACATGGAGTATAACTTATTCTAATTAGGATCCCATTCTGTGGTTATACATGATGTGGAGTTTCACTGGTTGAGTATTCATATATGAACATAGGGAAGTTATGTCTGATTCAGTCTACTGTCTTTCCTATTCCCATCATCTTTTTTTTTTTTTTTTTTTTTTTTTTACCACCAGCAGCATTTCAGCAATCTCAATCAATGCTCTATACGGATTTGCTGGTGTCCACATAGAAAAAAAAGAGATCCAGAGGCCACCATTGAATTATAAAGCGATAATACTCTTAACAGTAAATTCCGAAAATAGCAACAATAATTTTTTGAAAACATATACTTTATAACTTTTGCTACTTAAATAGTTAGACCCCTTATTCCAGACAAAAGGGACCCACACTCCACAAGTTATATCCTGTTTTGAAATTCACATAATGAGCTTGGCCTTTTTCACTGAATCATTCAACTATAATCTACTCACCTTTTATCTTAACATGATAATGCTTATAATTCAAGTCAACAGATGCTAAAATAATCTATAATCTTCTACCAAATGTGATAACTTTCTTTTCTTCATTCCTTTCTTCTTGGTTTCTGTGTTTATCTATGTCAGGGAATTTCCTTCCTTCTTTTTACTTTTTTCACAATCTTCTCAAATTACCTCCTTCTTAATTCTTTTACTATTCCTCTCACCCCTGTTTGCTCATATTATGCTTTTTAATGCAATCTTATTTTATGTCACTCTTTCTATGATAATGCCACCCATGTATACAGTCTTAATAAGCAGGGCAATTCTCAAGGTGTAGATTCAAGAGAATACTCATAAAAGAATCTCATGTCTACTATTGTGTTGGCGGCTGGTGCTAATTTTCCTTACTCCTATTGTGTCTGTTACTAGGTGAAAAAAAAGTATCTTAAAACAAAGCATTTCTTTTCAGAGGCGATTAGAGCTCTAAGAAATACTTCAAGGCCATTGCCAGGTGGCTCTAACCATTGGCTGTGGTGGGTGGATATGTCAGATTGAATCCCTTGGGCATGGCCCACATCATTATGACAATAGTTGTTAAGAAGCTCAAGGACCAACAAGTGAGAATGTAATTCTCTATCAAGATTGCCAGCTGTTTGTAAGTGTTTGGAGACCAGGATGAAGACCACAAGAATCAGTGGCAGATTGTCAAAGCAATGATGCAGAAGCCCACCATTATCATTATGAGTCACAAGAGGTACAATTGTGTTTCCTGTGATGATGAAATCTTAGTTGAGCTCATTGAAAACTTGGGTATAATTAGTTTGTGAAAATTTCTAGAATTCAAAACTTTGTTAAGGAGAAAAATTATCTGAGTATGTAGTAAATGCAATAGTGTCTGTATTTGTAAGGGGAAAAGAGGATAGAGAATCTTACACAGTTCTTTTATAGTTCTCTTGCTGGATCAAACATTCTTAATTAGATTTGTGGGTTATAAATGTGAATGGGTAAAGGGGTTACTGTGAAAAATAGAAGACAAAAACTTTTGTTCCAAAAGCTTTTGCTTTGGGGCTGGATGCTTTTCCACTGGCCAAATGTAACATGGCAGAAGCATCTGTCAGGCTTCTTGTGTTTAAATCCACCTCCATTCAAGGCATTTCTAAAGATTATGACAATAATCTAAAATTTGAATTATTTGCAAATCTAAGTTTGGATTAGTTATGCTAATTCTCAGAGAGAGATATTATCATTTTTATTCATCTTCCCTTTAGTGTCTTTGAGTGAATTAGTCCCCTTTTATTAAATAATAAAACTCTTACTTTCAAAATGACAGATAGAATCCTGGCTTAATGGTGCTGACTATTAAAATAACCCATGTCTAAGCCCAGAATTATATATAGTCTTCCCTACCTTATGCTTCTAACATGGTCTTTTTAGACTCTACGAGAGAACTCCATGTGTGATTTCAACAGGAAGGGTACTTACAAGACAGTATTTAGAGGCTTTGGAGTTGGACAAAAAATGGATTCAAACAATGAGGGTCTATGAAAAAGGTATATAGTCATTTTCCCTTGAAAAATATGAATAACATTATCTAATACCTAGGATTGTGGAGTGGATTATAGATGATAATGCCTACAAATTTCTTAACATACTACCTGACATTTAGTAAGGATTCCAGAAATAATAGCTAGTATGATTAGACTTGTCTTGAATTATCCTAGCTTCCTACAGATCACACAAATTTCTATTTTTTTATTCATGTTTGCCAGTGTGTAAGGTCTAGGTAATCTAGGATACCTCTATTTGAAGTGGGTGTTTGAATTTAACATGAATGTTTTGACATCATAAGACTAAATGGCTGTACTTGTGCACTAATTATTATTTATTAATTTGTATTATATAATTGTTTGTCATAAGGTCTACTCCTCTATTTTTTTTTAATGGGCTACATGTGGTCAGATTTATTAAGTTTTGTGGGCGGTGTATTCTGTATTTGGGGAAGTATTTTACCTGTGGTAGAAAGAACAGGACTGAACATAGGTAAAGACTGGATGCTTTCACTTGGGACACGTAGGATACTTTTGTACATGACGATTTAATAGATGATGTAACTTTTCCTTATTTAATCAATGATATAATCAAGGTTTCAACAAGTAAAATGGTTTTGTGAAATGGCTAGACCTGTAACTGAAATTCAGGGCTCCCAACTTCTGGTCCCATGGTATACCGCTTTCCTTTACAATTATTTACTTGAAGAATTTATGACCCATCTCTTTAAATGTGACCGATAAAAAATTTTTCTTATACTGAATGTTATTTTCAAAAGGCAAATGGTATGCATACTCATCTCATTTGAGGCACTTTAGATAATGTTCACAGTTATGAGAAATAAATGTTAGCCTTTATAAATTCATATCAAAATGAGGTTTAATGCTGAGTAATGAAGAATCTTTTTTATAGCCCCGATGCTATTATCTGGCTTATTCATGACTTACTTATCTCACTTCAGCTTACATTTTAAGTCATTCTTGGTTACTCGGAACTTAGGGGATGCTAAATGTCTTGAAGGGCACCATTCAAGTATGGTTCCATCATTCTCTAGAGGTGGCCCCAACCTCAGATCACTGTAAACATTGTCAAGACATCATGACCCTGGTTCTAACTTCCTGGGAAAAATTGTGAACCTGTTTTGATTGCTGTCTGCTTAGTGCCTAACATGAATTAGCATAACCATTTTTTCCCCTAGAATTGAAAAACTATAAAAATACTTCTGTTGTCAACTACTGAAAACAGAGGTCTATACTTAAAATGGATACATATTTCTGAGATATTACTACTGGTTTTGCAACCAATTTTGGCTACATTTATATTATTTACTTTTATATTGACATGATATCCAAAAGATTGGGTTGAATAAGTAGATAATATAAATCTCTGTACCTGGCTATTTATACTGTGAGAATAGGACTGTGATTAATGATTTGAGTGGTGTAATGTAAAACCAAACTATTGAAATCATATAAATGATTTAAGTTGGATTAATATCCTCAAGCCATATTTTTAGTCACATATTGGGAGCATGAATTACTTTGCTCATCATAATGATCTACAAGGTTATCAGCAACTATGATCATATAATGGGGAAATTTCTTAGATGGTAGGAAATGAGATAAATTGTTTTAGCATTGTTGAATCTATGTCAATAACTTTCGAGTATTTATGTATTTTGGAGAATGAGTTTGTGTTACTTCATATTCTGTTCTTTAGAATGGGTTTTCAGTGCCATGCGGATTTCACACGGCTTAGGTGTTTTTCATAGTAGTGTTATTTTTCAGGCCCTTCAAGACCTTTCCTCTTTCAGGAAAAGGCATTGCCATACTTTGCCATCAACACTTCAAACTTTAATTTCTTTAATATAATCCTCATAATAATCTAACCAGGTATACATTTTGATTCTTTTACAGAAAAAAGGAAATCAAATCATGAAAAGGTTAAGCAAACTGTACGAGATCACATTCTTTCTAAGTGATGTGAGAGGAAGCAGCCTAGGCCAATCTGATGCCAGAATCTGTTCTTAATCAATCTACTATATTGTGTGTGCTAACAGTTGTCAAGATTTAACTCCTACTGTATTGCAAAATCCTCCTATGTCATTGGCTGCCTTTATTCTCACGTCTAGTGGACATTTGAGGTAAACTTTCGTTCTTTATTTAGCTTTCTTGAATCAGGAAACTGATTTCTTACCTCTGAGCCTTACTCTGGTCTTGTTTGCCCGTAGAGGATTTAGGAACCTGGTTGGTGGTGTCTTCTGAGTATTCATGGAGTAGTTTGGTGTTATTGGGTTGGGCAGAGTTATTGATCACTTCATCTGGTCTATTTATACTTGATGAATCAGTCTGACAAAGTAGCAAGAGTACAGGTACTAGCGTAAGATCCAGCAGATTCAAATCCTGATCTGGAATGTGAAGCATCTTCACATCAGGAAAGCTGCAGAGTTTCTCTGAGCCTTCCTTTCTCAGATTATGGGACTCATAAAGATTTACTGAAGGGAAATATAAGAACATACTCAGAAAAGTTATTTTTTTCTAGGTAATTGGTCTTAATCAATTGTATAATTCTATTGTTATCACTATTGAAGAATATCTTTCTTTTGTTATTTAATATTTGATATTAATTCTCTCTCTAGATGCATGATCTAGTTTGTTGTATGTTAAAACCAAGACATTTTTCAGAGTTTCTGAGGATGTCAGAAATGCAAGCACCACTTCGAACCATGACTAGTTTGCCAGATAAATGTTCTTTTTGGAGAAAATTCAAGTATACTCCATTTCCCATACCATTACAAGTTAGGCAGTGCCATCCAACTATTTCTGGCCAGTGGGCTGAGAGGGGAAGAAATATGGGTCTATCCCAGGCAAATCATTTTGAGAAGGAGTGCAGTTCTTCAGCTGTTTTTCGGATGTAGTTATTTAAAAGTTGAATATTTCTGTTAACACAGTAACAAGACGTAAGTAGCCCGAATCCATGTGACATCAGTTGGAAGATACCAGACCCACAGAGGACCTTGCATGAGCAAGCACTTTACTTTTACAAATATGCCATAATTCTTTGGGGGGTGTATTGATTATTGTGCTATTGCTAACATGACTATTACATGTCACCAATGGAAAAGTCTGGTTTTTACATGGTAAGGATACAGGGATCTAGAAAATTTTAGGAAGAGTTGCAACCAATTACCTAAATAATGTAAGTAGACATTTTATTAGAGAAGTCTTTTTTACCAATAACTAGTTCTATGGTTTCATTATGCAGAGAAAATGATTTTTTTTAAACCACTTTCAATGCAAGTATTTGTCACACTCAATATTTTCTTGTTGAGTTATAAATTTATCCAGACCAGCCCATGGTCAACATAAAATTCTTTAATGTGAACAATAAACAGAACAAAAAATGCAAGTAATCATGCCATGCCTGGTTAGATTAATACTCTCTGTTCAACCCAGAATTAACATCTCTTACATTATTAAAAATAAATATTTCAAAGCAGAGTGAAAACTCAGGAATAGAATTGTTCATGGCATGGACAATTGTATACAAAGACAAAGTTTTAATAAAAAAATTTATGAAAGTTTCACAATTCAATTATTTCGCTTACCATAATGACAAAATCACATCAATGATACAACAATTCAATCAACCTCAAAGTATTGTTCTATAACTGCTTGAATGGCCACTGTGTCAGTAGACCAGTTGTGAACTGAAATACCATTATTTCCAAGCCCCCACTTCCTTTTGTACCAAAATATTTGTATCTGAGAGTGTGGAAACAGGTGAAGTTTGTGTTTCATGTTCTGTGTGATTTGATGGCCACAGTTCATGAACATTTAAAATAGGCATGGGATTCTTTTTGCTTATGTAAAGATAATGAAGTTCTTGTTCTACTGGATAGACCAAAATGATGCTCCTCACTATTCTTTAGTCTTGCACTCCCCTTCCTCCTTGTTAGTGAGGATGTGATGTACAGGATCATGGCAGAGTGCAGTATAGCAGGATGGTGGTCGAGCTGGGAGTCAGGAGTTGGTAACTTACTCCTGGCTTTATTACAGATTCATTTTTACCTGAGTGACACTGGGTTGGTCACAGAGCTGTCTGGGCTTTACTGTCCTTACTTGTAGGATGAAGGTACCAAAATCCTTCATATTTCAACTTCAAGAGTTGGGATAAGCATAGATTAGCTAAAGCTCATGAACATGACTTAGTGACATATGAATGTTGTATTTATTTAAACTTAAGGATACACACACACACACACACACACACACAATCATTTACTTGGCCAAGTCATTTCCCTTGGCTCTGTGCCTTCCAACTTGGAACACCAACTCTATTCCCCAATCTTCTCTTGGAGACATTTTCCTACCTTTCACGTCATGCCCAAATCTTGGCTAACTCTCTTTATCTATGTTCCAGAGAACCCTCTGCTTAACTGCATTACAGCATTTGCCACATCACACTGATGGGCTGCATCTCTGTCTGTCTCCTCCTCTAGGCAGAGAGCTCCCTGAGAACAGTGGCAATCGTTTTTATTTTTGCTTCTCTCATTCTCAGCGTAATGCTTGGCACATTGTAGATGCTTCTAAATGCACCAAACTGATCATAAAGCTTGGAGACACTATGATGACTACTATATTTTTAAACAATAATTTCCATTTAAAAATATTATTCCACTTGGCTAGGTGACAATTTATAATAAATATGACTTTGCAATTTCTAATTGGAAACCTTTTAATTTCTTAATTAGCTTCATACAATTTATGTTAATCTAGTAGAAAGCAATAAGAGGGTAATTATTTTTTTCTGCTTCTAATATTACTAGTAATATTTTTTTTTTGCAAAACATGAAAATTCTTTGCAACTTTTTCCTTTTAAAGTTCTACTGAGCCGTTTATGGAATGGCAACCTGCCAAATGGTGATCCATTTTCTCAAAAACATCGTTTGAGACCATGCCAACCAGGCACACTGAGCTTATCTACTGCATCATAGTACAGTCACATAATTCGTGCAAAATTATGTTTGACATTAAATTATGAACCCTTAGCGTAATAATAAAAAAATAAATAACCCTAAAAGCAAATTAAAAATATGTTTTCACTGGAGCAGGTTATTAGAGCACTGGAAACTTGATCTGTGGTAGTCAATCCATGGGCATGCTTCCATTTCTGGAGGGGTTTGAAATTTCTCTCTGTGCAGAGAAAAATCCCTAATTCATGAAAGGAAAATTAGCTAATAAAATAATTTTTTCCTCCTGAACTGCTCTGTTGATGAAAACATGTCCACTGCAATCATAGAAATGAGTGACTTTTCAAATAAAGTAGCCCGCGTTGCCATAAACAGAAGGATGGTAAGGCCGTTGCTGTTTCTTGCCAAAGGAAAGAGTAGCCAGCTGTGTCCGGCCTTTTTTTTTTTTTCCTACTGCAATATTCATATAAATAGTCTATTCTTCAGACTGGTGTAGCCCAAAGAGAGCCCATCAAAAAGTATCTGAGTTCCTTCTGAGTTTGTGCATTTGGAAACCTTAGTTATCAGTTAAAGAAAGAGAGAGAGAGAGAGAGAGAGAGAGAGAGAGAGAGAGAGAGAAAGAGAGAGGGAGAGAGAAAATATTTCTACTCAAAGGCACCTAGAATTTCAGCCTTCATAACTATCTTTATGTTTCAAGTGATTTTTTCAGTTGTGGACAGACCTGTAAATTATAGACTTATGGTTTGGTGGAGTCTACAAGGTCACTATTTTGATATATAAATTCAGGAATTTATGTTTGGTCAAAGCGTATTAATTGATGGCAGTCCTTGTTACCCTTAAACTGAGATTAAATTATTATGTAGGTATCTCCCATGATAAATGACAACAGTCGTGAAATAAAACAGAATTTATCTCCATTTTATTTATAAGGTTAAATTTTAATTGCCTTTCGTATAAGCATACTGTTCATTCTTGTTTGTAGTTAAAATTTAGCATGATTTTTCTTATAGTTAAATGTATTTTGGCATCTGTGTAAATGTTTATGAAAGATAACTTGTATTCTTTTATAAAAGCATCAAAAGGGGTATGTTTTCTTTAATGTAATGAGAAATAAAGCTCAGGAATCAGACAGACTACATCTGTGGGGAAGATACCAGAATACATTTTACCCAAGATAACATTTCAAAAGGATTGCCAGGTAACCTGCAAAATTGTAATGTGTTTTGCTGCCAAATTCATTTTAGCATTGGGAATTAATTTTCCAACGTGTTTTTGGAAGTAAGAGGTGAATTAATTATTGCAGGCACTGTGATATCTTTGGAAGTCTGAAGTTAGACAGTGATTCAGATGAACTCGGAACCAGTAATCGAATTGGACTTCACTCCTTTATCTTTCAAGGACTCTTTTACATGACAACACAACATACACCCTGCTCCAAGGGATACCTTTGGCACTTTTACAATTCTAATTTCTTCGTTCACTCCCATTCATTGCTGATTCTTGGAACCTAAGCAGGATAGAGGGATGCAGAACAGAGATCAGAGTTGTCAGCCTTCCCAAGCAAGCCTGAGATCTCCTGTCAGTTCAAGGAGCATTTACAAAAATTTTCCAGCCAGAGCTTTTGGTCTTTTTAGTTAGGAATGCAAATTTGGCTATGAATTTCAACTGGCTTCATGACTCAGGAGGGATCTGAAGGTGAGCAACAGTCACCAGGATACTAGGAATGATCCTGTACAATCTCATGGAGGAGTTACATGTTTAGATCTGTGATGTGCCACAGAGTTAGACCAGGAACAAGAGACCAAGAGACTGAAAGGTGTCTTCCCAACATACAGGTTTGGAGAGCTGTCAAGTAGTATATATATGTCTTTGATATCAGAGAACTAAAAGACTACTAGTGAAAATCAGTCCCGAGCCTATAGAGAAGCACGAAATGTCAGGAGTTTGTGAAGCAGCATAATGTGTCTCTGCTGGCAGTTATTTTTTCTTCCTCTTAGTTTTCTGGTACATATTGTGTTTGCCTCTTTCTTTTATTTCTTTCATTTTTCAAACAAAACCAGACCAGTAGCATATCATATTAAAGTTTATCTGATAATATTTAGGAGGTTCACATTCTGTCAGAATTCTTTTTTTTTTTCCTTTTTTCAATACAAATGGGTGTACAAGAAACTTTAACTATTAAGGTAGATTTCTTTCTTCTTTTTTTTAAGTAGTAGTAGCTTAAATAGTGCAGATGGTTTTTCTGGGGCAACAGGCTTCCTCAGCTGCAAATCTACTGGGTCAAAGGCTCTTTGGTGAAGAGTTAGCTGCGCACTTAGATTTTGGCCTTTAAGTTCCAGATTGAACATCTCTCCTCTGGCTGAATTTTATTACCATGTAATAAAATAAAATCCAAGGTACTTAAACTCTTTTTAATGAGGACTACCAAAATATTTTTATGCTTTGACTCTCTCTTTGTCCTCTCATATTTTAATGAGTTTTGGAGAGAGAGAGAAAGAGAGAGAAAATTTCAACCATGTCTACATAACATTGATATAACGATGGGGGCATAAAAATTCAGATAAGCAGTTATTTTGTTTGTCTGCATATGAAAGGAAAACCAAGGTTCTTTTTTTTTTTTTCCTGTTCTTTCTTTTATTCTTGATGTATTTATCAGATTAACTAGGTGTTTGCCTCAGAATCAAGGCAGTTACAGCTGGTTTCAAAAAGAAAACAAAGTAATTTACTCCATTTCTTAATTACCCTTTCCTTTTTTCTAGCTTGACCATTTGTTTATTTTGACCCTGCATTTGGACCCCAACATTCCCTTAAAGAAAACAGCAAGCAAACAAAACCCCCCAAATTGACAATTCTGGTATTTTTAAGGTTATTTCCTTAAACTCAGTAATTGACGTTTTTAAGCATAAGACTAAATTTATAGTTAGAACACAAGGTTTGGCTCCTTTCTTTGCTGAGACACTAACTAAAGTATTTAATATATGTACACAGAGCTGTATATGTTCATTTAAACAGGACTATAAGCAGCAAATTTTGTTTTTGTTTTTTGAAATATCACATTTAGTATTTGACTACATGGTTATTCTACTGTTGGCTTCCTCTCCAGTATAAAAATAAAATAGACAACTAGAGCAATACCATGGCTAACTCAGGGTAAAATTACTTTAACTGAATTATTGAATTGAAATGAAAAAAAAAATTAATGACTCACTCTTGACTTTTTCAATGAGAAGCAATATGGTCTTCACTTCAGGCATTCTGCATGCAGTTATTTCAAAGTTGCACTAATTTTGTATCAGATAAAGAAAATTACACATATCTTCCCAAACCAACACAGCAGAGCACACTGGCTATGTCTCTTGCTAGCATATGGTATTCATCATTAGCAGTAGCGGCAGCAGCCACCTCTTTTAGTTGACTGGTGGAAAACAGAGCTCCAACTCCAGTCTCTGTCTGCTCGCCATAGCTTTTTCCAGCTAAATTGGTACCACGATCTGTATGGTTTCATCACTCCATTGGCAGTTTAATATAAACATCTGTTTCTAGTCTTTTATATCCTATCTGAGATTTATTCAGTCCCTCTGAGTTATCTGTCCTTTTCTCTTTCCTTGTTTCTTTCCCTTGACTTTGAAATGCTGTTATATTTTCCAATACTTCCTTGATCTTTGGCTCAGATGTGTGCATCATTAAATCTATTTAATTATTTTCTTTTCTTCTGGAGTCTGAACTGTTTGTTTATAATCTCTCCTATCTTTGTGCTTTATCCTTATTCATTTTATGTGTAATTAAGCTCATTACCCTCACAGTTCAACTTGCCTTGGAAATAAAGTAACACAATTCCAGGTTCCAATGATAAAGGTGATTGTTTCATTGGGATTGACATCATGATCAAACTGAAGAATTTTACTCAAGTTCAATTATTTGTCTACTCCCCGCCCATATTTTACATTTACCACTATAAAATGAAAGAATTTGAAGGTTCTGGTGCTCTGGATTCCTATTATTCCTTTTCTCTTCCATTAAATTTGTAATGTTAGATAGCAAGTCTTTCTCGTAAGGCAATAATCTGTGGGAGAAGCAGAGACCCTGAATCAAAGACAGTAGAGTCTTTTAATCCAGTGATTGGTTAAATGTCAGGAAATGTCCGGCCCAGAGGTCATTACTATTAAGTCAAATAGAAAGCTTTTATTTTCCTATCTTCTTTTTATTCTGGGAGCTGGTCGTAAAGATTGATGCTGTGTATGTCACTAACCACTGGGAAATGGTGGAATTCTGTAAACAATTGGCAAGCAGAACTTTGTTCTTATTGTCCCATTAAGCTTAATATGAGGTGTTAAATTTAATGAAATGTGGTGAGTGAAGTGCTATTTTCTTATTGGTTACTGTAACAGTCATTAACAAGTAGGACATGACTAGCACTGAAAATAGAATACTGTATCCATGACAACACAGAGTTCAGCTTTTCCATTTTCAGCAAATGGGACAGCAATTACTTAATATTTTCTTGATTTATTAATTTCCTTATAAGTGGGAGTAACAAAGAGACTCTTGAACAGGGCATTTACTATTCTAAATTAAAATGTTTAACTACACCATATATGAAATCAGTTGGTCATTCATGCATTCCTATAAACATTTCCTAATGTTCTACTATGTGGTAGACCATAACCTTATGAAATGAATGAGACCCGGTTCCTGCCTGCAAGTTGGTCATGGTCTGAGCATCAGCATCCCAGAACAACTCAGTCAGTCACATGGGAATGAGGCCCACTGATCTGCATCCTAACATGTCCCGTAAGTGATTCTGGGATTCCCTAAAGTTCAAGAACAACCAGTTGAATGAAGAAATTAACATTTTCCAACTAATAGCTTATTTTATATCTAAATGAAATAGAAAAATAAGAGGATACTTTAAGAGAGTTGTCACCATGTAAAACTTCAGAAAATTCATAAATATTTATTCTTTAGGTTTATGGTCAAGAAATGTAGGCCATGGACTAAGCAACTATACATAATTTATTAAAAAACTTAATGGAAATAAAAAATTCCTTATGAAAAACTTACACATTTCATGGTTCTTTGCACATCTCCTTCGTTAACCCATTGCTTCATGAATATTATAAATGACTTGACCCTTAAAATAGAATTGTACCTTAAAAGATTCTTGCAAAAAAGAAAATCATCTCTTATTTATTTCAAAATTCTGCATCTGCAGAATTAGACAGATGAACTTTCAATAAATGTTCAGCCCATTCATGGATTTAAACCATCAAATAATTATTTCACTTTTCCATGTGTTTTCTCTTTTACAAATTAAAGGTGAAAATAGGGGTTGGAAAGAAAGATGGTTTCTCAGTTCTCTCCCAATCTCAATATTTTACTATTCTATTTTTAGAAGTGTATATACTCCAAATTCTCCAAATTTTCTCCCCCTCTTCCTCTCTCTTTCCCCCTACTCTCTATCTCTCTCACATACACACACACGCATATACCTATTTTACTACACGTATTATGTATTCTCTAGATTGCTTATTAAACCTTGATTCTTTGTGCAATTATATCTCAGTTTTTCACTATTGCCATGACCTTGAATCTCTGCCCACTAATAACCGCATGCGTGTTCTTCCAAACCACAAGTCTATACTCAGAAGTGCTTTTTCTTGAACATGTCATAAAGTATTTCATCCTTTTGCGCTTGGGAGGCCATCTGTCCTGTGAAGTGTTCCAATGACAATAACCACCAACCTCTTGGTGCTGTGGTACACTTATCATCCTCAACTCCCATCAGTTGACCTTGAAAGTATTACTTGAGAAGAACACTTTTCTTTTTTTGCTTTTAAATTGTAGTGGTTGACATGCTTTATAAATTCACAAAAATTATATTTCATACAAGGGCATCCAATATGTTAAGTAGAACCATTTATAACAGTGTGACACTAATTTGAAGAGTGAGTTGCTTTGCAGGTAGGTGGATAGACTAGCTTAGTGGTCAGGATAATGTGAAGCTATTTGTGGTTCTGGTGTGATCCCTGTGGGATCAGTTACCATCTTATCTGTTGTAGATGAAAACTGTAGTTCTACCCTAATTCACCATTTCAATATGAAGATGATGTTACAGGTAGTGTGTTGGAGGCCAAGTGAAGAACATTTTTATGTAATCAGACCTGGGTTCAAATTCCTTCACCACTGTTCACTTCCCATGTGATCCTAAACAAATTAAATGTCCTCTCTGAATCTATTTTCCTAAATGCATAATTGTAAAAAAAATCCTCATAATTTAGGATTGCTTTGAAAGTTCCGTGATGGAGTGAATATATGGAATACTTATCACAGGTCCCAGCATAAGCCATGGAATACTTATCACAGGTCCCAGCATAAGCCACTTAAGTATATATCTGTATCTGCAATTGAAACCTCTACCAAGAAAAGAAAAGAAAGAAAGAAAGAAAAAAAAAAAAAAAACAAAAATAAAAAAATCTGTGTCTCCCTGTGAATTTTATCCCTAAGCTAAAATATGAACTCATTCCCCCATCAAACTACATTTGTCATTGAGTGAATGACATTTCTACTCAGCTGTTGTCCCACATCATAAACTTTCCTCTTTTTCACTCTTATGTCCAACCAAGCACCAATATCAGATGGTTTTCACCACTTACATCCTCCTTACAGTTAATTCCTTAATGAGGACTTAAAATACCACTTGGAGTATCATATTATACTAAGTCAACCTCCTGGTACTCCTGGTACTACTACCAGGGAGAAATGTTAAAATAAAAATTTTGATCAAGATATTCCCCTTTTTGAAATCATTCAATGGTACCATATAAAACTTTTCCTAAATTTCAAACTTGTTTGCATGATACACAAGCTCTTTGTAGTTTTCAGGATAACTATCCTACCCTATATACCTTGACCACATATTTTTTTCCAGTCATTTGAATAAATTACTTTTCGTCATGATTTAGATTCTAAAAGCAAAGCCTGAAGCAAGGACTTGGTAGCACAGAGCATATTTGGATGGTGACATAATGGAAAAAGGAATAGAGACTTAGGTGTGCTTTTGATAGGCCTTATTATTAAAGTCCCTATAATAGCAATACAGCTTCATCCTCTGAGACCTCTGAGCAGCCTATAATACTACAAGAATTGTTGGAAGGACAGGAGACTGAGTCATTTATTCATAATCTCCTGTGCCTCACTGGTTGTAGTATGAATTTTGGTGTGATGTTCCAACACTTCTGTGTTATATTTGTGCAGAGGTGAGCTGGGCTTCCAGGACTTCAGAATAGTTCTTGAAGGGCATGGTGGTGTATGCCTGTAACCCCAGCAACTCAGGAGACTAAGGCAGGAGGATTATAAGTTTGAAGCCAGCCTCGCAGTCCTTGTCCTAAAATAAAAAAGGGTGAGGGATATAGTTCAGTGGTAAAGCATCCCAGGATTTGAACCCCCAAATCCCTCCTCAAAAAAAATAGGCCATGAAGTGGGAAATGCTTCAGTAGGTTGCTAGCTCTGAATTCTGTGGAAATCACAAGGGAACATGACACTGAACATCAAAGAGATGCTTCACTGTGCTATGCTTCTGAGCCTTGGCATGAATTGTTCCCACGTGCCTAAAATGTCTTCCTTTCTTCTTTAGATCCAAGGTCATATCATTAACTCAGTGATCCTTCTGCCAAGAATTTTTCCCCAATCATGAGCATTATCTGTAAGTCTTTTTCACTGTGCCATCACATATCAAACTAAATAGCTCTTATCACCTACTTTCTTTCCCTAGAGATAAAACACCTTGAGGGTAGGAAATGCTTGAGTATACTTAGATTTTTAGCAGAATAATACAGTACAGTATTCTGGAACTTGAATCAATGTTTGCTGAATGAATGAGGACATAAAGGAATAGAAGAAAGCTCTCAGATTACTTATTTTAAAGTGTTGTTGTCTTTTTATTATGTCATCTCTTCTTTCAAAAATGATCACCTACTCTACCCTTCTGATACCTAAGAGTTAAATTCTTTAGCTTGGCTTTCCAAGGTATCTTGAATATTGATCTTTGGTATTCTATCCAATTGGTATTCTTACTGGTGCTCTAACCTGATTGCCATTACTCCAAGTTATTAATTTTCACTGCTACTATACCACTCAGTGTCCCTTATATAGCCTTCTAGCATTCCATCTTCATGTTCTTGGGTCACACTATTCTGGATTTTTAAAAATGTATATCTGACTCTTAGACATATTTTGAGATACAATTAAAAAACACCCTAAAAAAGAAAAAAAAAAAACAACAAAACACCTCTGACTGAGCCTGAATGGTTACTCTCTCTCCTTTGAATTCCTGCATTTATTTATTTTTGTCCAAGGATTACTAATGACAGTGCCGTGAGTTTGTCATGTGTATGAACTCTATCTCTTCAATTAGACTTTTATGTCCTGAGGTCAGATTCCTTAATTCCTGAGGTCAGATTCTCATTCCCACTCTGGGATGAGACTTTGTGTCTCTCTGAAGGTGAATACTTATATACCTTCCAAATTCAATGCTGTTTCTTCATGAACAGATCATGTAGATGTTTGCTTACATATTAGTCTTACCAATCATATTTGGGACTCCAGATAGAGTAGAGATGCATATTATTATGTACAACAGCATTGACCTGACCAACAAGTGGCAAAGGAGATGGAGATTTGCTTATAATTTTATACACGGGAGAGAATTACTACAAAGCATTAAAAAACAGAGATCATAAAAAGGGATTGTGTAATAAAAAAATTCAAGTATATCTCCTAGAACAATGAAATTTTACTGGATTTAAAAATAACCAGAGAATATGTTAATATTTGAAAAAAATTCATACTGATATTCCCATTGTAAAATTTATTTATTTGATTGTATAATATTTTTATGAATGTAAAAGAGATATAAATGATCATAAAATATATTCAGCTATTCTATTTTATAAATTATTAATATTTAAGAAATACGGCCTTTAAATTTTGGAAGAATTAGAACAACTGGTAAAAGGTATAGAGGAGAACTGGAAAGCGGGGGGTTAGAAATGAGTGCAGATTTTCATTGTAATGTCTTTTTAAAATTGCTACTATATATTATTTAATCAAATCACTGAAATAGTGAAAGATTTCCTCCTTTATTTTTGGCCTTTCAAGAAATGAAGCATCAATATGGAACATGATGATATTGGCACTTTTAAGTTTTTGCTCTGTGTGAGTATCATTTAATACTGGACCAATTACACAATATGGAAATTATCCATGCTCAAATAGACATTGGTTAAATCAATCAATAAAGCTGAACTAAGAGACTACATTGAAAAACAGAAATATTATTAATATTTAATGAATTGAACAGATAGATCTTTGTTTAAATCATATTTAGAAACTTTAATTACAATAGAATTCAGACTTTTCAGCATAATATGATTTTCTGGTTAATTCTGTGAACTTACGTTAAAAATATAATCAACTTAAGCAGGGGATTTTCTTATGGTATGTTAGAAATAGAAAAAGAAATGAATTTTTAAAGTCTCTCCCTTCCCCCCACTTGGCTACCTATCCCCTAATTCTTCCAACATGAATACAATGTTGCTGACTATGTTATGTTGTTACTAGGTTGTGTCAAATCAAGAGAATAATTGGACATTAAGATTCATCTCTGAATACATTAATTAGATGATTTCTTTATTTCTGTCTTAAGTTACTAATGATTTCCTCTCCATAACTAGGGAAACTCTGTAAGAACTCATTATCCTTTTGGTAGTCTATAGCTACTTTAAGATGATTTTTGGTGGTTGTGGTTGTTCGGGTAACAGTAGACTCTGTATTAAGTTACAAAATTAAAATTTCAAAAAGAAAGGGTACTATTTATATTTAAAATGTGTACCCTCAGGGGGTTATTTCTTTTCAGATGAAATATGTTCCATAACAATGGGACCTATGGAGAGACAAGAGGACCCTGTGAATACTAATATGCTCATCAGGATGATTGTTGCTAAGTCATATTGTTTCTACAAATATCTCTTCTACGTGTGGAAGACCTGGCCATAATCCTCTGTGACTCAGAGGATGTGCCTTACTGTGCTGGGTACTCACTGTGAACAGGTTCTCAGTGTTACTTACTTAACTCTGTGTTCCAAGTGTCCTGCTCAGTGCAGATTGCAGGAGGCACTTAATTTCCATTATTTGATAATTAATAAACTCCCCTAACCTTTGTGAGTTGAACGATATTAATCCAGAAATCATCTGAAGACCTCTCTTATTGTCATGTTCTATGAAATTGAAGCAGGCATCTTTTTGTAGATAGTGAAGTCTCTTCAAAGACTTTTTTCGTCATAATGTCTTAAATTGCTATAATTTGATAACATTTCCTATAAGTAAAAGTTCACTTTAAAATGATAAAAAAAAGATGCATTAAATCCTTTCTGACATCAATTACATAGAGTTAGAACTCTTTGCATCTTATTACAGGGAACAGGAATTAAGGTGACAAGTTGAAGAAGGTCCAACCTGGAGTCAGATCTGCCATCCTGGGAGAGGCAGTGCAAAGTTAAACTCAATCTCATTCACTAGTAACATGAGCCTGTGTGGGCCAGTCCTTTTAGCACTAACCACCTTTGGTCCTTGTGTTTTGATGCCATCTTCTAGACCCAATGGATATTGTTAGAAAATCTTCAGGGTAAACGGAGGTTTTGTAGAGGAGAGCACCAATTCCACTAGGAGTTACCGTATTGCAGCACACACCGTGTTCCATACTATCTGAGTAGAGTCAGATCTTAACTTCAGTGATATATAATCCATTAAGAGAAACCCAATTATATGAATGATGATGAGACAGAGACCCATTGAGAGTTAGAAAAGAAGCCTTCCTCTAGAGACGAGCGTGGAATCATGTAGGAGTGAAGCTCTAGAGCTCAACAATAGAAGGAAGCAAGTTGTGGATGCTCTTCAAAGTTCTTTTGGTTTCAAGTAATATACAGTGAAATTTATCTATAATAATTTGAGTTTCCCATGTGTGGACTTTTCCTCCCTGTGAAATGGATTTTTGCCTAAAAGCTAAAACTTAATGATTCTTTTAAAAAATTTTAACAATGGGTTATTTCACTGCTTTCTCTGACTGACTGCTGCCCATGTTTGTGCTCCCAAAGGCTGCACAAGGTACCTTCAATTTTTATACAACTATTAGAGAAAAAGGCAGGATTATGGATTTCTTTCAGTACCTTCCATCAATTAATAAGTAGGGTCACTCTTGGGTGAGGAGATGCAATTGTTGTTCTTTTTTTATTATTATTTTTTCCCAGTAGTAAGTTAGGATCTTACATGTGTTACAATGATTTGTTAGCAACTAAACAGGAAGAATTCTTAGGTTGCAATTTTCCCCTTATTCACCATTTCCCTTTCCATGGTTTTGGTTATTTGCAGTGAACAACAGTTAGAAAGTATGAAATAATGACCATAAAGAAATAATTCATAAGTTTTAAATACTTTTTTTTGTTAATTATTAGTAATTATTTTATTAGTTATTATTAACCTCTTACTGTGCCTCACTTATGAATTAAACTTTAATATAAGAGTGTATTAAAGGAAAAACTATATTTATAAATTTAGGTAATATCCTCAGTTTCAGACATCTGAGGAAAAAGACTTGGAACAAACCCCCTGGTGATAAGGAGGGATGACTGTAATTTGACTCTAATCTTCCTCCACAATGTTGTTTTACCTGTTCAATTTGGGTAATGAAAATGACATGCTAATATAACTCAAAATAAGTTAAATTCAGTTACTGAATGAATCCTTCTGACAAAGTTAAGGACCACATGTGATATTTAGGCATTTTGTAGAGAGAGCCCCGGAAATAGAGATAAGGACCAAAACAAGCTCAGTTCCTGCTCTAAGAATGGAGTTTAAGTCCTATGAGGGAAGAATTACTTTAATCAAATAATCACACAATAAACATATAATGACATATTTAGATAAAATTATAATAAGCCCTAGAACCATGGAATACGATCCAATGGCTTCAGATGTGTGCGATGTCCTGTGATCGTATTTACAATTTGAAGAACTCCATACGTGATGAACTTGGCATTGCCAGTAGTGGGTGCGAGGAAGCCAGAGGAGACAGCAGGGTCAGTGTAAAGAAAGGTAATGACAATGACAATGAGGGAAGACAGATGACCCAATTACTTCTTCAAAAGAGGACTTAAATGAATTTAACTTTCTATAATGTTTCAAATATTCCCATAGGTGTTATGGATACAAAATGAAGATGTCAAAAACATCCCCCCCCAAAGTATGGTCAACCAGGCATTCATGTAAGGGAAGAGTAACAGCAAAATGGCAATGTCAGATGATTCCTATTCATTTAATCATTTGGCCATGGTGCACAGTACCTGGCTTTTAGGGATTCTTTCAAGAATCAAGAGAAATACTGCATTTGAAAATATTTTTAATACAAATAAGTTGTTATGATTTGGATGTGAGGTGTCCCCCAAAACCTCACGTGTGAGACAATGGAAGTAGGTTTAGAGGAGAAATGATTGGGACATAGCTTTAACCTAATCAGTGAATTAATCCCTGGTGGGATTAACTGAATGGTAACTGGAGGCAGGTGGGGTGTGGCTGGAAGAGGTCGCTCATTGTGGGTGTAGCTGTGGTATATATTTTGTATCTGGAGACAGGAGTCTTTTTTCTCCCCTCCACTCCTCCTCCCCTTCCTCTTCCCTCCCCTCCCCTCCCCTCTTCCTCCTCCACCCCTCTTTCTCCCCCTCCCCCTCCCTCCCTCCCTCCTCTCTCTGTCTCCTCTCCCTTCTCTCTCTCTCCTCTCTCCTCTCTCTTCTCTCTCTCTCCTCTCTCCTGGGCTGCTTCCCTCTTCAACATTCTTCTGCCTTGAAGTTCTACCTCTCTCTTGAGCCTGGAGAAATGGAGCCTGGGGTCTATGGATTGAGACCTCTGAAACCCTGAGCCCCCAAATATACTTTTCTTCCTCTGACTAAAACATCGATGGTATTAATTTCCCCCTACATAACCTCTAATAATACCTAGTATAAGCAAATATTAAATATATTTTTGTTTCTTAAGTTAGCAGAAATTGGGGAGGACTTGAGTGTGCTGACCAGTAAGTCTGATGTCCACTGGGATTTAGTTCTGGTAGCAGGGTGACAGATAAGCATTTGGAATACCAAATAGTTCATAGCACTTTCACCACTATGGTGCCCACACTGCCTCTGTCCCCTTCTCCTCACAATTAGAATCAAACTGAATATCTGAGATTAATCAACTAAGTCACCTACATTAAAAACAAATTAGGAGCCAGGTGTGGTGGTGCACATCTGTAATCCCAGATGCTCAGGAGACTGAAGCAGGAGAATCATAAGTTCAATGTTAGCCTCAGCAACTTAGTGAGGTCCTAAAGCAACTTATCGAGACCCTGTTTCTAAATAAAATTTAAAAACATTAGGATTGATGTCATTTTATATATTAGAATTTAGGATTTTTCAAGCTATCACATGAAAAAAACTTTCTAAATATAGAAAATTTCAAACATACAAGTAGAGGGAATAATTACAATGATTTCCTTTTCCCTATTACCATCTTCAACAATGATCATGATTTTAACAATCTGATTTCATCTATTCCCTACTTTGGATTTTTTGTTTTGCTTGAGTATTTTAAAATAATTCCAGATAAAATACATTTCCTTGTTAATGCTTCCATATGTATCTTACCTGATAAAGCCTTTCTTTTTATGTAATCACTTCCACCTTGCCATTATCACACCTAACAAAATTAACAAAACTTTTCTTAAAACCCATTATGTCTTGGAATCCCATATATAGGACACCTATAAAAACTAAATTGAGCAACAAAGTTGCCATAGTGTTATATTTGTTGCTCAATTTAGTTTTATAGGTGTCCTATATATGGGACATTGGAACATATTAATATCACCTAATAGTTTATAATAAGATTCTTGCACTTGTTTCCAAAATGACTTTGTTGTTGTTGCTATTGAACTCAAATCAGAACTCAAATAAGATTCACAGATTGCAGTCAGTTGCTGTGTTTTAGGTCTTATTCTGTAAAGACTTCTTCCATCCGTCCTTTTCTTATCACTTTCTTTTCTTTCTACCACCCCTCTCCCCTTTTTCCTTTCTTTTTATATAATTGATTTGTTGGAAACAGCAGCTATTTGTCCTGAGATTATCCATTTCTCAAGCAAGCATTAGTTCCTCTACCTCCTGTGTGTCCTGGAAATGGGTGAATATGTCTCAGTTTCATTAATGACTTAGCCAAAGCTTTTATCGAAGTGAAGCTTGCAACAAGGACTTCAAATGCAGGTGCTCATAGTTTATTTGGCTTCACAAGATGGGAGTAAGGAAACAGAGACTAAGACAGGAAAAGAGGAAAAGTCCATGTAGGTTGGGGTACCCCAGTGCCTGCTGTAGACAGTAGGGCTCTGTTCAGAAGGGACCCCTGAGAAGCATCCCAAATTTGCCCACTTCCTCCCATTTTCCTTTGGATGCTTGCAAGCAGTGAGACAGATCTATTTCTCAGGGCTGTAGCTGAGATCAGAGGTTGGCAGGGGGGTGAGAAGTGAGCACCAGAGACATCTGTTGTAATTAGTTTCAGGTGTGTTTTGTTTGGTCCCCACCCCGCACCCTGCCCCACTAGAATATTTCATAGGTGATTCCATGTATGTGCCTTTTGTATGAGATAGATAGCAAATGATTGTCTCATTGTATAGGATTCTAAACCTGAATAGTGATGTGTCCAGTCTTTTAAAATTCCCTAACAGCTTTTCAAGTACTGATTGCATATCCTTCAGGGTTGCAAAGTGGTGACTTCCTAATCCCACCATTCTTTCCGTATTTATTGGATGGAATTTGTATAAAAGAAGAAAATTTCTTTCATTATCTATGTAGTTACTTTCACATGTAGTTTACATGGGTAACATGTGACAAATTATTGATACTTTTCTCCCATACTCTTTTTAAAATTCCATTTTCTGAGTAAACAGTTGGTGTGCTGATGATCTCCAATGCAATCCATGGGATCCTACTACTTCCCCTAACAGGAGGGTATCTATCCTATGCTCTTAAAAAGTGGTGGGCTGGGAATTGTTATTTGTTGTTGTTTTAAATCACTAGCAAATGATCAGGTCCTCATGCCTAGTAAAGAGGAATGTGGGTATAACAGGGTAACTGATAATTCAGCAATAGGAAGGAGACAAGGAAAGCAAAAGGGAGCTTCTGATGGTGACACAAGATGAATCTGAGGGGTAAGGCAAGTAGGTCACCATCTCAGACTGGCAAAACCATAGAGTTACTTGGATAAACTATGAAGTTTGAAACCCCAGGTTGATGATACTTAGGAGCATTTTGGAGCTCTTAATTCTCATAATAGAAACCTGGACCCTAAGCTGTCCTAGTTTCATAATTTTTTTTTTGTTTTTCCTTTTAGGTATACATGACAGTAGAGTCTACTTTGACACATTTAGTCAAATTCATTCCACTGCCTTTCCTATTTCCTGTACCCCATCCCTTCCCTCATTCCTCTTTGTCTAATCCAATGCATTTCTATTCTTCACTTCCCACCTTGTTGTGTGTTAGCATCCACATATCAGAGAGAACATTTGAACTTTGGTTTTGGGGATTGGCTGTTTCACTTACCATAATACTCTCCAGAACCCAACCATTTTCTGGCAAATGTCATAAAGCCATTCTTTGGCTAAGTAATATTCCATTGTGTATATATGCCACATTTTCTTTATTCATTCATTCATCTGATGTAGGGCACCTAGGTTCCATAGTTTAGCTGTTGTGAATTTTGCTGCTATAAACATTCATGTGGCTGTGTCCCTGTAGTATGCTGATTTTAAGTCCTTTGGGTACATACTGAGGAGTGGAATAACTGGGTCAAATGGTGGTTCCATTTCAAGTTTTCTGAGGATCACAAAATGGTAAAGGCTGTGAGCATTGGTGGAAAATTAAATTGTAAGCTAAGTATCCCACAGATAGCTAGGGTGACCAACTCATGCGGCTTGCCTGGGACTTTTTCAGTTTAGTGCTGAAATTTTCATGTTCTAAGAACCCCTTGAAGTCCCAGGTTAATTCTGTGTTTGGACACCCTAGCCCTAGAAATATTTTTACTTAAAGAAATCTTACACACAATCTCGAATTTAACTAGTGAAATATAAATATGATTGCCTTCATTTGGTGGCCCATCCAATCATTTCTTTCTTTTATTTCCCTTTGTGACCATGTTTATAAGTGACTATGAAGGAAAGGCTATGTTCTCTATTCTAAGAACAGAGAAAGTGAGGTTCCCAGGCCACATAGAGGTCAAAACATTGCTGTTAACTTCACCAACCCCATTTTAAATTAATAAAAGACAAGGATTGGAAATAATGATTTCTGCTTAACTGTTTTTGTATTTGTGTCAGTTACATCTTGCTTGGGTCAAAGTAAACTGAAAAATTGTTTTCTTTTAGTCTTGGAACTGAGTTGATGGCCTGTGAGGATAAAGATTTTATCCCAGTTTGCATTTCTGTGGAATCCAAGATCCTGCAACTATTTTTGAACTGTATGTTCATAAATGTTTTACTCTGTAATATTTTCATATAATTCAATAATAAGGACAAGTAGTCCCAGTTGTCTAAAGTCAATTATTCTGATATGTAAGAATTTTCCTTTTACCTTCTGAATACCTATTTGCGTGATCCAAGTTCCATTCTGTGACCTCATAATCTTATCTGGTAACCATTTTCAAATGTTCTTTTGTCATACTGATATGGTACAACCCAGATAGATCGGGAAAGTCAACGTTCCATCATTGTGACAAAATTCCTAAGATAATCAACTTAAAAGGAGAAAAGGTTTATTTTGACTCATAGGATCAGAGGTTTTAGCACATGGTCACTTGGCTCCATTGCCTTTGGGTCTGTGGTGAGGCAGTAATTCATCATGGTGTGAGCACATAGCAGAGGAAAATGCTGTCCTTACGGCAGCCAGGATGCAAAGAGAAAAACAGCAAGGTGCTGGGGTCCCAACATCCCCTTCAAGGGCACACCCCCAATGACCTAAGTGTCCCCCATGAGGCCCCACTGCCCAAAGTTTCTACCCCTCCAATAGTACTGTGGTTCAGGAACAAGCATTCACCACCTGGGCCATGGGGGACATCCAGGATCTAACCTGTATTGCAGGTGTGTAGTTGTATACATTTGTTGGCTCATCTCTCCCTTTTTTTTTCTCTCCATCTCTTTGTGTAATTAAAATTATTTACCCCCTCAGGAAACCTATAGATATGCATGGCACTGAGGCAGATGATATGGAATTCAAAGCTAAATTTAAAACATTTCTCCTTCACATCAAGCATATTCACAGATAGAATGAAGAAAATTATTCAGCTGCTTCACAGAATCTCTACCTTATTGGCAAGGACTTTCAACTATGACTGGGACCAGGACAATTTTAGCAAAAGCCATGTGGGACCCATGTAGGAAATTGTTACTGCCCAGTATACAGATGATAGCAATACGAAGTGCAATGTAAAATGGAATAGAAAAATTAGCCACAGGGTTGGCTTTGGTTCATAATTTACAAAGAAATTTGGGGATACTCATGAAAATGGAGCCGATGTAGGACACTGAACATTGGCCAACCATTATGTCAGTTATCTCTTCAAGAGAATGGAGACCTGTTGTTACATTAGCTTGAGTCTTTGTGCTCATATGTATTTCCTCTCATGTATTGAATGTAAATAGCATCTTTTTAGATACCATAGTTGCTTCAAATATGAACAAGGAAGATTTTAGAATCTTAGCATGGGAGCCATGGGCAAACCAACATACCTTTATGAACTTAGATTCCTCATTTTTAGATGAATGATTGTGAGGGCCTCTTGATCTGCATGGTAGGCTCTTTAGGGGTATAAAATGGGATAATCTAGGAAAAATATTTAAAAATAATAAACACCAGCTAAATACTAGTTATAATTATAGAGTTAATATTTTCTCTTTCTCTTTGTCTCTGTCCTTCTTTTCTTCCTGGTACTAGAGATTGAGCCCAGGGTGCTCTATCATTGAGCTACATGCCCAGCCTTTTAAATCTTTTAAGACAGGGTCTGGCTAAATTGCCAAGGCTAGTTCAAACTTGTGATTCTCCTGCCTCAGCTCCAGAGTTGCTGGGATTACAGGTGTGTGCCACTGCCATACTCAATTAGTTCTCATATTTTCTAGGCTTCAAGGGGTACTTTCTATTTTTTGATGTGTTTATCATAAAAACATGACAAATTTTCAAAAATGCTAAGTAGTGTATTATTCAATGTACATAGTAGAAATTCATAATTTCTTTTTTTCCCTTAATTTATTGGATCAGATATCTCCATGTGTGTTTCTTTCTAGGAAGAAAATAGTAGAGAGTCTCCCTTTTCTGCTCCTTAGACTGTGGTTTTCAAGTTCTCTGTGGATATTTACTTCTTTTCTATGGACTTATTTTAGGAGAGGAAACAAACCTTGTTTATTCCTAATAATATAAATTTTACTGCATAAAATATGACCTAGTTACTGTCTTTACTGTTTTAAACATTTTCCCAGGGAAACATTTTCATCCTGGATTACACTAGATGTCTAAATGAATTGATTCTCACCCTGAAGTCACTGAAATAACATTTTAATGCCATTTTCAAACTATAAATTTCAATGTGGTTTTGAAAGGTAAAATGAATAAAATTTTTGAAGCTGAAAATAAATGAACGACTAGGACAATCATTTTAGAGCAAAGAATGTGATTATAGACCAATGTCTAAAGGCCTGAGATTCTGAACACTGAAAATACAGACATAGTCACTCTATTTGCTCTTTTCTAATTTAAAGCACATAATGGCTATTGAGAGATATCAACAATATATTTTTGTCAAGTTTTATGATACGCAGATAACAATTATCAGATTACTTTGGAATGGCCATTTAGGGCCTTCTGAGATATTGCTTTAAATTTGCTCAAAGTAGTCTTAGTCATATTTGCTTTCTTTACATTTGCAGGATCTGAGGGAAACAGGCCACTCTCTCCTGGCAAAGAGAACCCAGGAAAGGGGCAGTGTTTCCCCCTCACAGGTGATGGAGTTTGTATAAAGAATGCAGCAGATAATGGCAGGCTTGTCCTCTGAACAGATGGTGATGGTCTTGTTGCTAGGATAAGGCCTCAAGAATTTAGTTTTTAATTCCACATTTTTTCCCCCAGGGCCAAAAATACCCCGGGGTTCCCTGGGGGGGGGGGGGAAGGCAGAGGGAGAGAGCTTGCACAAGAGATGGAAGGACAGAGCAGAGAAGGGAGTGGGAGCCAGGTCAGCAGAGGCTTGGGGAACATGCCTGCTCAGCTGTCTGCAATCACCTGGGTTTAAAAGGCAGGAAGGAAGGAAGATTGGTTTGGCAGGAGAACTGGGCCTTTGATGCCTTCGATACCACAGAGAAAAATACCCATTTCTTCCCATTAGAAGTCTGTTGACTTTCCTAATTAAGATAAACATGTTTCTGAAGGAGTTAGTTCTTGCATCATGACATTCATAAAAACAACTATATATACAGAAAAGAAAGTTTGCCAAGAATTTGGGCTGATTGTGATCATGTGAAACATTTTATCGAAATATTTTTAAGTAGCTGCCTTACTTAAAAGTGAGTGGCTTTCATTCCCTCCAGTCAATTAAATATCTAATTTCAACTAGGAGATAATAACCGAAGTTTTTTTTTTTTTTTTAAATAAATTAGTGAACAGTTAGGAAACTTTAAACACATAGCCCTGAAGCATGAAAATATATTCGTTTAACAGCTTTATTCTTTTATTGTTAATGTACTTCAGAGAATTTCCATTTGTGCAATTTTCAATAACGAGCTCTTATTTTGAAGTTTCCTTTATTGACTAGCAGAGCAATGTATGTGACTATAGGTCAATTGTCTAAAGAACTTGAAGATTTCAAACACTCAGTAGTAGGTGCGGCTGTGGCTGTGTCAGAACAGAACCAAGCATCTGACCTGCCTGAATTAAAAACACTGATCACATTCTGCTGTATCCCTTTCTGTGCCCCCAAACATACATTTTGCAACTGACATTAATCACTTGTCTCAGAATTATCTGAATACAATTTTAATAATTCGATAATGGTTATCTGATTTTTTTATGAGTAATATGACCAATGGTGCTGTACCCAAGTATTAAGGTCAAGAAGTGTCTCACTGTAAAGTGCTCATGTGTGTTTGCTGTGTCTGACACTTTAGTTCAGTCTATGATCAGGTACCTGCTAGTGCTGAGAACTCTATAACACTCTGAATTGTTATCAGTAATATAAAGTTGAGAGCTGTCACCAAAGTCTATATTCTTTAGGCTAGGAGTATAAATCATATACTGTTACTGTGTTTTGAAGCTGTCAATCATACTCAGATTTTATATTTGTTGCCGTGGAGGAAAATGAGGCTGTAGGTTTTCTCCCTTATGTGTCTTCTCCACCTTTGCATTTATGACTCTGCAATTTTCCTCTGACAAACAACCCGGTACGTTAGGATCCCTTCCTGGAAAATGGCCCAATAGCTGTGTTTTTAAACTCCATACCCTCATCAAAATTACCTGTTTGATATTCTACTCCCTCCAGGCCTTTAAGTAAACTATTTGTATGGTCTGATTGATTTAATTCAAGGTAAGGTGTTAATGATGTCTTAGATAATATGTTTGCTTTCTGGTAAAGATTTTTAATGATGCGAAAAAATAATGACTAGTGATTAGAATTCTAAGTGCTTACAGGAGAAATGGAGACAAGAACACGGGGGCTGGAACAGATAATTTTGGCAGAGATGCTCTCCAGTGTTTCTCAATTCACACCATGTAGACGGCTGCCTTTTCTACTAAATATCTGACCAGACCTATTTTAGATAGGTTTTTTTTTTTGCCATATTCAACTGTGTGTGTCTGGAGATGTGACAGACACCATAATCTGGCTCTTTATTTCTACTAAAACATGCTATAAAATGTGTCCTCCAAAGCAGTAGACTTCATTTAAATAACCAATTGTTTTGGAAATGCCCAATTATTATATTATCCATTTTTCCAGATTTACTTTTAAAATTTATTTTCAAACTTATTTGTAATGGGGATGCAATCATCTTTACCTTAAAATAATTTATTACAAACTTTTTATACAAACATTGGATTGTCCCAGAATATACACTCCTAAAAATATTGCATCCATCAAAGAAATCTGTTAATGAGTTTCACTTTATTGATCAAGTTACAAATGCATTTGATATATTCCTCTAATTTTTGTTATTGTTTCTAATTTCAGTAAAGAGAGAAGCAAAGGCATTGTTACATAATTTTATACAAAGAAAAAAGTTCAAGTATTTTCAAATAAAAAGCTCAAGTACTTTCAAATAAAATCCTGCACTTAAATGTCCTTTAAGTTTAAATGGTTTGTATTTTAGGATGTTTCTCACTTTATTTGTTATTTCTAACATTCATGGGTGTATGTGAATATCTGTGTATGCTTTTGTATTTGGAAAGTCTGATTTAAAAAAAAAGATTGTCATATTTCAGTTACCAGATCCCTAGAAAACTGAATTTAACAACTGTGAAGTCCTGTTGAGCGTGGTCTTAAATCACCCTCTCCCCTTTTAAATATAGAGAATTCATGCTGGCAGCAGACTTTAACATACTGATTTATGACTACTCCCACTTAACACTTTCATGATTTCAACGACTAAGTGAGCTTTGGAACCAAAAAGGAAACCTGAAAGGTCAGGGCTGGTGCTTTGGGAATCACTTTGGGTTTGGAGGGACCTGTTACTTCTGCTGCAATATTTCTGTTGGTCACCTTCATCAATGAGCATTAGGTGGAGGATTTGCAGCAGTATTTGTGGGGGAGAGGAAGATTTTTAAGTCAAGAGAAAGCAATCACTTGCTTCCCCCCTTTAAAACCTTGTTTTCTACTCATAAAGGTCATTTCTTGATTTTAATGTAGTTTACGGATTTTCTGACAAACCATATAAGCTATGTGATGTGGAGAAAAATGCCATTGTATTGGAGAGCGACTTCCTACAAGAGCACTTCAGGGGGTCTGGGCATTTACAACAGAGTTCAGAAATTTTATCATCCTGCTTGGAACAAATCTTGCAAACTGTGCCTGCTATTTTTAGGTGAGGACATTAACAATCTGTTTAAGTAAACTTTGGTATCACCCACAAGATTGTTCTCTGCTTATTATATTGCTTATACTGTGTGATTGTGTGATTGTTCTGTCATAAATGAACACTGCATGTAGATTTTGCAGGGATCTTTAAACAGTGGGTCATTTCATTGCATGTCATAGCTATGGATCTTGTATATGAAGCCAAATGCATAAAACAGCTTTTTGGCATTATTTATTTGATTATAGATCATTACTATTTAATGAAAAAAGTATAAGTTTGAGTAAAAATGTGAAAGGTAGAGAAAAGAAGTGAAAGTATGGTTGCTGTGTGATTTTGTATTTGAGAGTATCAGTCAACCTAGTTCTTTATTGGCGATCTCTCAAGAGCTTAGCCCTGTACCCTGTATAAAGTAGACTCAATATTTGCCTAATAAAATAAATAGCTGATTGATATGACAGCATGGATTAAATCTGATTACATCCTAAATCTATGTTTCAAGTACAAAAGGTAAAGGGAGTAGATTTAGGAAAGTTGTCTGGGGAGAATTTGGGATTAGAATAAAATCAGAAAGCCCAATTAGGAGAGTTAATGTTTTGTTTCCCCCCAAAATTCTTCTGATCTATGGAAAGTGGATTAGCTGAAGGGAAAGGATAACAGAAATAAGAGAAAGGAACATGTTGCCTGTAAAATCTGCAGTTCATTGCCTTAGATAGGATTTAAAAGTAATTTGGAGAGCAATTTGCACCTAATCAAAACTTTTGAGATTATGAATATGTAGGCTGGATTCTTTGAGTATTTGAGACCACTCCCTGAAGTTGTGAAAAGAAATGAAAATTTCTTCCAAGAGTGCTTAGCCAAACTGGCAACTGCTTTGGCACACTGAGAATCTGGCTCCTTGCAGCACAGATAATAAGCAGAGTGATATGCTATCTGAACTATACGTTTCCTACTATTTTCAGTACAGTTCTTGAGGGTTAGAGACTGATTCCCCCTCTTACACTGCTTTTATCTTATTCTCAAAAATGGGAGATAATCATATATTTATGGCATATATATGTCAGTATATACTGCATATGGAAGTATAACATCATTCTTTTTAAAATTTTTTTTTCTATTCTTTTTAGTTATACATGACAGTAGAATGTATTTTGACATATCATATATACATGGAGTATAACTTTCCTTTTTTTGTGCTTGTACATGATGTGGAGTTACACTGGTCATGTATTCCTATATGAACACAGGAAAGTTATGCCCAAATCATTCTTTTGTCTTTCCCATTCCTATCTCCAATGTTCTCCCACTGCCCTCTACCCACTGTCCAATCTGGTGACCCCTATGCCTCACCTACTGTGAGTCAGCATCCACATATCAGATAGAACATCCTACCTTTAGTTTTTGAGGACTGACTTATTTCACTTAGAATGATGCTCTCCAGTTCCATCCATGTACTGGCAAATGCCATAATTTCATTCTTCTTTATGGCTGAGTAATATTCCATTGCCTATATATACCACATTTTCTTTATTCATCTCTGTTGAAGGCCACCTTGTTTGGTTCCATAGCTTAGCTATTGTGCATTGAGTTGCTATAAACATTGATGTAGCTGTGTCACTGTGGTATGCTAATTTTGAGTCCTTTGGACTCTAAGGAGTTATCTTAGAGTGGGATTACTGGGTCAAATGATGGTTCCATTTCAAGTTTTCTGAGGAATCTCCATCCTGTTTTCCAGAGTGGTTGCACCAATTTGCAGTCCCTCCAATGTATGAGAGGACCTTTTCCCCCACATCTTTGCCAATATTTATTGTTACTTGTATTCTTGATAATTGCCATTCTGACTGGAGTGAGATGAAATCTCAGTGTAGTTTTAATTTGCATTTCTCTAATTGCTAGTGATATTGAACATTTTTTCATATATTTGTTGACTGATCATATTTCTTCCATGAAGTGCCTGTGCAGTTCCTTAGTCCATTTATTGATTGGGTTATTTGTATTTTTGGTGTTAAATTTTTTCGAATTCTTTATATATCCTGGAGATTAATTCTATATCTGAGATGCAGGTGGCAAAGATTTTCTCCCATTATGTAGGCTTGCTCTTGGTGTTCTTGATTGTTTCCTTTGCTGTGAAGGTTTTTAGTTTGATACCATCAAATTTATTGATTCTTCTTTTTCCATTTTTTAAATTTGTTCTAATTATTTATACATGACAGAAGAATGTATTTTGACATATCATACATAAATGGGGTATAACTTCTCACTTTTCTGGTTGTCGTGATGTAGAATCATACTGGTTGTGTAATCATATATGGACATAGGTAATAATGTGTGATTCATTCCACTGTTCTTTCCGTCCCTATTCCCCCTCTCCTCCCTTCAGTTCCCTCTGTCTAATACAAAGTATTTCTATTCTTCCCTAGCTACCTCTGCCCCCTTGTTATGAATTAGCATCTGCATATAAGAGAAAACATAGGCCTTTGGTTCTTGGGGATTGGATTATTTTGTTTAGCATGATATTCTCCAGTTCCATCCATTTACCTGCAAATGTCATAGCTTCTTTCTTCTTTAAGGCTGAGTAATATTCCATTGGGTATATATACCACATTTTCTTTATCCATTCATCTGTTGAAGGCATCTAGGTTGGTTCCATAGTTTGGCTGTTGTGATTTGAGCTTCTTATAGAAGCTTTTGTTACATTTTTGTTATGACACCCCGTTATTTATTTTCTATTTTATTTCAACAAATGATTTTGGTTTTCATCCTGAGATCAATTCTATAAAGATGAAAGAGGTGGCAAAATAGAGGTAACAAAATACCCTCTGGAAGAATAAACTTAAGGTCCTGTAAGTTTTATTGATGATAATGCAAGAGCTGGTTAATTGAAGCTGTTCAGTGATCTTTCTTTGGGTCTCAGAATTTGACTATGATGGTAATTTGGCAACTCACTTGAACCCCTAAGGGGGCTCTTTTAACTTGTCGCTTTTTGCAGAGAGCAAAGGTGGACAGAAGTGATAAGCAAATAAATTTAGGATATAGTTATTTACTGGGCATTGTCCTATTTTTAAATACATTCTCTCTTTTCTCTTAAAAAAATCTTTACAAGAACTATCAGAAATAGCTATTATGATCTTCACTAATCATATAAGAAAACAAACTCAGATAAAAATAACCTGCTCAAATTTACAATAGCAGGAACACATTCGTGCCCCTCTTTCCCTCTTGCTTGCCTCTCTCCTCAGTGCAGGAGGCAGTGCCTCTAGTGCTCACAAGGCATGTGTTTTATTTGATATTAAATCTGGCTCCAAAGCCTGTACTTTCCTCACTATGGTCATGGTATTCATACTATGAACTAAATTAATTGCAATTATTGAGTTGCAATTATTATTGAGTTACAGCCTTGACTGTACATCTCTTAGAGATGGCTCTGTACATTTGTACTTTGTTAACCAGTATGGTGTTGATGGTGGCCTTAAGACAATCCTCATTGGAAAATTGGTGAAACCCTTAGCCAATAATTGTCGCTGTGGCTCATATCCAGTACGGTGTCCAAGTGTCGGCTGCCCCTTAGGGTGATAGGATCTAAAGAATCAGACCAGCAGATATGAACTTATTCTTGCCAGCTGCTTAGAACCACATTCTGCATCCCTGGTTCCCACTACCCAGTGCAGGTCAATGTGGGTGTCAGTTCCCCAGAGTTCCCTGGCAAGCTCTTCTCCATATTTTGGGATCTCTGGTGTACACAGAGTTTCTACCTTTTCTCTCCTTAGCTTCTAGATTTTCCCCAGACATGAGACATCTCTAAGCTGTTTGTTATTCACTGATGGCATCTCTCATGGCACTCAGTCTGCAGTGCTTACTAACCAACTGTGTTCTGGACAAGTGCAGAGATGCCTGCTCACTGTCCGCTGCTTACAGATGGAAGCTTTGCAGTTCTCCTATGACTTCTCCTAAACTAACCAATTGTATATTACCCTTTCTCCCCTATGCATTTGTTTGCTTGGACTCCATAGCACCCACAGATTGGATGGCTTAAACAACCAAAGTTCATTTTTTCTTAGCTCTTAGATCAAGGGGCCCCAGGCTTGTTGCTTCTGAAGCCTCATTCCTTAGCTTGCAGATGACTGCCTTGAGCATATTTTCTATGTGCTGCCCTTCTCTTCTTATAAGAACACAAGTCTTATTACCATATGATGGCATTTCACCTTAATTACTTCTTTACAAGTGTTAGAGCCCCAAACAGTCATATTCTGAGGTTCTGGGATTTATTCTTCTAACATGAATTTTGGGGGACCATAATGCAACCCATAACACCTTAGGATGGAGTGCAGAACAGAAGGAAACTAAAAATGCTCCCTATTTCGTTAATTTTCCCTTCTAGGGAATAGAGTGGAATTTCCACCCCTATGTGGGAGTGTAAGAACAGAGGAGCCAGCATCTCTCTCCCAAGTGTCATCCTCCACCAACATATGAAATGAAAATACTTCCCAACACTTCAGGAGTTCAACCCCCACTTAACGTCGCCATGTTCTGTAAATGCCCCTCTCAACATACCTTCAAATTAACTTGAAAAAGCTTTCAGCCTAATGATGCTTTATGCCTACACCTGCCCATGAAAACCTCTGTATCCGTGATGGAGAGAGGTTTCATAGCTTTTCTAATTTTTAAATTCTATTTAGTTATATACAATACCAGGATACACCCTGACATAATCATAAAAGCATGGAACAAAACTGACTCCAATTCATTCCCCAGCACTTCCCTTGACCTCTGGTCCCCTCCCTCCACTCCACTGATCCTCCTTCAATCCATGTAGAGTTTACTTTTTGTTTTTTAATTAAATTCATGTACTGTGGATACATCTGATGCTGGGACCCACCCCATCATGCCACATTCATACATGCACATAGGAAAGTTCAGGCAGATTTATTCCACCTCCCTCTCCCTTTCCCATTATTTTCCTCTTCCTCCTCAATCCCCTTCCTCTACTCTACTGATCTTTCTTCTATTTTGATTAAATTCCCTCTCCATTTTTTCCTTTCTTTCTTTCTCTTTTTTACCCCTTCCCTTATTTTGGATTAGCTTCTGCATATCACAGAAAACATTTGACCTTTGACTTTTTGGGACTGGCTTATTTCACTTAGCATAAGAGTCTCCAGTTACATTCACTTACCAGCAAATTCCATGTTATTCTTTCTATGGCTGAGTAATATTCCATTGTGTACATATGCACATTTTCTCCATTCATCTGTTGATGGGCATGTAGGTTGGTTGCATAGTTTAACTATTGTGACTTGAGCTACTATAAGCATTGATGTGGCTTCATTACTGTATTATGCTGATTTTAAATCTTGGATATATACTGAGATGTGGGATAGCTGGGTCATGTGGTGGTTCCAAGGCTTTCCTAATTTTAAGAAAAATACATATTCTTGACTGTTGCTTGAAAGATATTTTGCATCTCACTCAAAGTAGTCTTTTCATTTTATTTTTGTATTAATTTGGATAAGTGTACTACCCTACTGATTTATCCACTGGCCCAGTACTATTATATAAATAAGAAGAAAACTTAAATTTGGTTTATATAAGCATTTGCCTCGCTTAATTTAATATAGAATTTAATATCTTGAAGCATATTATTGCCTTATCAAATTTTGCAACACAGGGCATTAATTTAAGAGCAGTTAATCAGTAGGAAGCAAGGAGACAAATATTGGGATGTGGAAAGGTATTGGAGATTTATATTACATGGTTGTAAGCATTTGGTAAAATATTGTAAACAACAACCCGGAAAGAAGATGTTCTGAATGTGCCAATCTAGGGAACATTGTTAGTAAGAGCCAGAATGTTTGTTTCTCTTCCCTGCATTTAGCAAGATATAATAAGAATAATATGACTTCAAGAAAGACTAGGTTGATTCGTAATTATAAATTGCTTCCCAGGAATGTAAAAATGATTACTCTGAACTCCAAAGAGTAAGTAATAAGGCTGCAAAAAGAAAACTTTGTCCAAGTCCCAGTAATACTTCTCATTAAAGAAA
>JAJEJO010000442.1:98238-164808 GCA_020662805.1 Glaucomys volans | reverse complement strand
TCCAAAAACTAAAATTAGGTAAACAGTAAGGAGTCAGCCTCCTCTCTCTCCTTTCAGAAAGACAGAAACTCCAATCCAGGCTGGTGTAGGCAAGAACACAAGGCCCCTCGTAGTGCCCAGTGGGTGGACTTTCTTCCTGGGAGGGATAAAGTATCAGCATTTATCATCCTATCCCAGCTAACTGTTGCTGAAGCTAAATTCTGATCAGGTTTGGCTGAGTCTTCCTTCTCTACCTAGCTCACTCTAATGGGAAGGAGCTCCACCTAGGTGTGGTTCTCCCAAGAGTACCAAAGCTCCAGCTGTCCTTGCCCTCGCTCAAGGGGGAGACCTACATGCCCAGAGAGGACAGCTGAAGGGATTGAAGCTGATTCCGTACCCTGCCCCTGTCTACTGGGAGCCAAGTTCCTGAAGGAGGGAGTATCACTAAGAGAGAGTGGTCATTCCTCTGCCATCTCAACCACTGCACAGAGATTTTCCCAGAAGTGGGAAATGGAGAAGGAAGAAGAAGCAGGCCATGGAGATCTTTCTAAATTTCTCCAAAGTAATGGACATTATCTGCAATAGAGCACAGAGAAGTTCAAGGCTAAGGACACTCTAAAATGAGTATCAGTTGTGATAAATGCAGATTGATTTATTGATGAACCAGCAATGATAAACAAGATTAACAGCGCAAGTGATGAACTATGCTCATTGTCCTTTTCAACATCTTTAATGGATACAAAATGTTAAAAAGTGCAATGCCTTGTTGAGTTTTAACATTTTTTGGATGCAAAATTATATATGTAATTATACATATATTAGTATAATAATTATGTAATGTATAATTATATTGTTATGTAGCAATAATACCCTAGAAAAGAGTGAAAAAGGGAGTAGAGCTGTGTAGAACTAACATTTCTCTCATTGGAGTTAAGTTAGCATAATTTAAAGCTGTTTTTCATAAGTTAAGAGGTAAATAGGAAACTCTTAGGCAACCATTAAGTATATCACTAAAAAAAATAGTAAAAAAATCATTTAAGACATTCAAATACTATAAGAGAATAGATTCACTAAATGCAAAAGAAAGCAGTGAAGAGAAATAGGGATAAAAAATGACAAATAAAAAATTGAGATGAATAACAAATCATATAATACATTCATGATTAGTAGAAAAAACTAATGGAAAGAGCAAAGATTGTCAGACTAGGTCAACAACAACAACTACAAAAAACGAAAAACATGACCCAACTCTTTATTGTTTATAGGAGATATACTTTAGATTCAAACATAGAAACAGTAAAGAGATGAGAAAAGGATTTTCAATCCAACAGCAACCACTATGAGAGCTAAGCAGCTGTATTAGTATCAGGCAAAACAGAAAAAAACAAAACAAAAACAACAAAAAAGTGCCACTAGATAATTTACAGAGGTAACATGTCAATCTGTAATGAAAATATAAAAGTTGTAAATATGTATGTGCATAACAGAATACTAAAATGGATGAAATTAGTTTTCAGAAATGATGAGAGAAATAGATGATTTAGGAATAATACTTTCAGACTTCACTTTCTTACTTTCAGTAACAGAGAACAACAGGCAGAAGATCAGCAACAAGTTAAAAAGGTCAAACAACACTACAAACACTAGAACGGTGGCTGTGGACTCTGCCACCAAAAAATGCGTATTTTTCTCAAGTGCATGTGGAACAATCTCCCTAATACATTATTTACTGGGGCATAAAAATGAAACAATAAATCTAAAAGCATAGAAATATAGAAAGTTTTTTTCTCTGATCATGATTAAATTAAATTTGAAATTAATAACTAGAAATTTTAGAAATTGGAAAATACATGGAAATTACATTTTTAAACAGAAAAAAATTAAAATTAAAAAATAATTTGAGATGAATGAGAATCAAGACATGGAAATATAAAAATTTATGGAATGTAGCTAATACAGTGCATAGAGGGGAGTTAATAGGTGTAATGCCTATGTTTTAAAAAAAGTGAGACCTCAAATCAACAATCTAACATGACTCACTCTTAAGATACTGGAAAAATAAAAACAAATACACCTCGTACCAAGATCATGAAGAATATAATAATCAAATGGAAATTAATGAAATAGAGAATAGAAAATCCATAAAGAAAATCAATGAAACGAAAACCAGATTCTTTGAAAAAATGACCAAATTGAGAAAACCTAGAGAAATCGCAGGAGTCAAATATCAAAGGGAGGTCATTACTACTGACTTTAGAGAAATAAAAGACATTATAAAAAATACTATGAGCAGTTGTATGCCAACAAATTATGTAACTTCGATGAAATTGACAAATTCCCAGAAAAGCAAACTACCAAACTGACTCAAGAAGAAAGATATCATCAGAAAAGATCTATAACAAGTAGAGGGATATTTTATTAGTAATAAAAAAAAATTACCCAGAAATAAGAGACCAGGACCAGATTAATTCACTGGTGAATTCTGTCAAATATTTACAAAAAAATTAAAATCTTTATAAACTCTTCCAGAAATTAGAAGAAAAGGGAACGCTTCCCAATGTATTTTGTGAGACAAGTATCACTTTGATATGAAAACTAGACAAAGACATCACAAGAAAAATTGATAAATCTTTATGACATGAATGCAAAAGATCATCCACAAAACACTAGTAAACAAAATCCAGGCATGCATGAAAGAATTGTATTGTGATAAAGTGAGTCACCCCAGGGAGGTAAGTTCATTTAACACCTGGAAATCCATAAATGTAAAACACCTTATCAACAGAACAAAACACAAGAAAACCCCACATATTCATCTTAATAGATTCAGAAAAAGAATCTGACATATCCAATGCCTTTTCATTATAAAAACATTCAATCTGCTCATTACAGAATGGAGTGTTTTTAACCTAAGGAAGGGTGTCCATGAAGGCCCACAGTGACATGGTGCTCTGTGATGAAAGGCGGGAGCTTTCCCTCCAAGAGCAAGGCAAGGACTCATGCTCTCACTACTGCTGCACAGGAGACTCTGACCAGGGCAGTGAGTCAAGAAATAAAAAGCATTGCAACTGGAATGAAGAAGCAAAACCCTTCACAGATTACATTTGTCTATGTTAGAACATCTCCAGTAATCCACCAGAACACTATCAGAGCTAAGAAATGTGTTCAACAAACTTGGAGAGCATAAATTCAATACTCAAAAATTACCTGTATTTCTATACACTTGCCATAAACGGTTTGACATGAAAATAAGACACCAATTTAATTTATAATAGTGGCAAAAAAATAAAATAGGAAAAAACTAATAAAGGATGTAAAAATGTATACTCTTAAATCTATATATAAAACAGCAAATTTTTAAAAGTAAGTAAATGGAAAAATACCCATGTCTGGCATTGAGGGTTCAATGCTGTTAGGAAGTGAATATGCTTCAAATTAATCTACAGATTCCATGTTATCCCAGTCAGAATAGCAGCTGGCTTCTTTGTAGAAATTGACAAACTCATTATAAAATGCATATAGTATTTTAAATTACCATATTCAAAACAGGCAGGACAAGAGTTGGGAGAATCATACTTCCCAATTGTGAAATACTATGTACTACAAAGGAAGAGTAGGAAGATGTTGTGATAATGGCATCAGGATAGGCATATATAGATTCACAAAACAGAATTGAATGTCCAAAAAATAAACACATTTCAAAGGTTGACTGATTCTGATAAGACTGTCAAGACAATTCACTAGGGAAAGAAGGTTTTTTCAAATAATGGAAATTGGATCAGTACATACAAACAATGAAATTGGACATTAATTTCACATGGTCTCCAAAATTTGACTCAAAATTCATGAATGATCCAAACATAAGTGCTAAAACCAAAAAACTCTTAGAAGAAAGCATAGGGCTAACTTATCAGGATATTGCATCTGATAATGAATTTTCAGATATAACAACAAAAGCATAAGCCAACACAAAAATAATGGATTAATTAGACTCTTGTCAAAAACTACCTTTCGAGAAAGTGAAAAGACAAATCACAGAATGAGAAAAAACTAAGTGATATTTTTGACAAGGGAATTATATCTAGAATATATATAAGAACCCTTATGACTAAACAAAAAAAAAATCCTATTGAGAAATAGCTGAGAAATAAATGCCCAAATAAGTGGAATAGACATTTCTTTAAAGATGATATTCAAATGGACAATAAGCACATGAGAAGTGATTGACACTAGGGTGAATATGAAAAATAATCAGATAATATCTGGTAAGGATGTGACGAAATTAGAATCCTCATATATTATTGAGAATGTGAATTAGTGCAGATGTGATTGGATACATTCTACTGATTCCTCAGCAGGTTGAATACAGTAATTCCACTTCTAGGTATGAATCCAAGAGAAATGAGAACATATAAAAAAATTGAACATAAATGTGTACAGCAACATTATTTATGATATCCTCAAAGTAGAAAAAACTCAAATATCTATCAACTTATGAGTGAATAAGCAAAAGGTGGTATTTCCATGCAATGGAATACTATTCGGCCAGAAAAAGGAATAAATGAAAGGTTGATATGTTAAACATGAATAAGTCTTGAAAACATTTTGCTAAGTAAAAGAAGTGAGTCATAAGAGACCATATGATGTATGACTACATTTTTATAAAATGTTCAAAATAGGCAAACCTATAGAGATTGAAAGTAATAGGTTGCACAGAGGGTGGGGTAGAAGAGCTGGTATATGGTAGTGAAAGGGCATGGGATTTCTCTGTGTTGTGATGAAAATGTCCTAAAATTGCCTCTGGTGAAAGTTGCAAAAATCTATAAATGTACTAAAAGCCATTGACATATATATTTTAAATGGGTGAAATGTATGTTATGTGAGTTTCACCTCAACAGAAAAAAGAAGTGGATTATCTTTTCACCCAATCCTAATGTTTTCGATGAGCCCAAGTAATTACCACCTGGTTGAGAGAAAGGCAGGAACACTAGAAAGCAAAGCAAGATAGTAAACCAAAGAAAATGAATGCAAGAGGTCCAGGCCTTTAATTTGAAAAAAGAATTTAGAGGATGATTACTCGAGCACTGAGAGGAAACAAATACCTCAGATTCTGACAAAGATTTTGAGGGAAGCATGTTGCCAATAGAACAATGATTATGGTCCTAAAAAACTCCTGATTATCATAAAACAACCCTCAGTTCTCAAAACTAGCAGAAAATGGACAGTGATGGTTTTGACCTCTAAAAATGAGCACATTTTCCCCTTCTTGCTTCCGATGGAACCACGTCGATGGTGAACAAGGAAAAGTATCCCAGGAGGTGAAGTCACGGTCATGCAGAACAATGCCCACTGCAGATTCTCCTGGAGAGTTGAAGCGGGGTCTTGGACCTTGCCCAGTTCTCATGAATTGGGGCTTCACGGACTGCCCAGCAGGGGTTCATCATTGAAAGGGATCTGCCATTACTGTGTAGCTACCATTTCCCCTTTAATAGAATCTATCAAAGTTCCCTTGTTTTTCCAGTGTTTTTAATGTGAAGGTGTGCATGGGGCAGGGAAAAAGCTTCTCTTCTTAGTTCACAGGTCACGGGACCAGAAACTACCTAAAGTTGAAGAGAAAAACCCAGTAAGTCAGCAGCCCGCAGACTTTGAGCCAAATACGGTAAGTGAATTGTGTCTTTTCAGGATATTATTGAATGGATTCTACGTGTGGAAAGAAGAGTGACCTTGACTATACTGACCGCAGGGGCATATAGTGGCACGACCGCTACCTATAAAAAACAATGCAAAGTCTTCACACAACTATCTTGCACAGTTTGTCTAACATTTACTTGTGACCATGTGACAAGTTTTATTGGAATGAATTTGAATAGAAGTGGTGGGCTTCACACCCTGGCCCCTTAAAAATTGCCACACACACTTATCCATTCTTTTTTTCCCCTGATCTGCTGGCTAGGAGGCAGATGACCTCCAGCATGACCTTGGAAATCTTATTGAATGTGGTAGAGCACCCGTAAGCCCAAGTCCTCCAGTGACAATGTGGAAGAGGATTCCATCAACATATTCAACCCACTCAGACCATTATTTAAATACCCCCAATTCTCTTGAATTTACACTATTATACATTTTCAATCTGTCTCTTCTTAAAAAGCAATTAGTCTCCCCTAACAAATATAACTCTCATCACTGAATTTCTTCCCTATACCTGCTGAGTTTAGTAAATTGTTCTCACTGGGTATTCCTGGGTATTTGTTTCTTCCCCCTTCACTGATGCTGCACATCCTAGGTGGTGGTTTCAATGACTTCTCTGGAGACTTGCTCTGGAGTCAAGGTGGTTTCCCCCTGTTGAGTTTTATATCTTTCTCCTTGTATTTGATCTTATTGATAGTTTCATCCCTGTAATTTTTAGTTGTATGAGTGATACAACTGTAATATGGTTTTAAATAAAATGGGAAACAAAGAATTTGCTCTCTAGGAAGTTTAAATAGACTGAATAAAGGACTGGATAAACACATATTATGACAATTCCACTTGTCTTCCTCTCTCTGTACACTAGAAGTTAAGACTAAAAATAAACCTTATGTTGGAGTTTTAATGTTTTTTGTCTGTGAGGGGATAAAATGTATTTAGCTCTATAGCAGACAATCTGCACTTTTAGATCATCCATTTTCGATTACCATCCAATAAATGTGATAACTGCAGAACCCATTGATAATAAGACCCAACAGTATGGTTTAACTGTAGCTGTGTAGCCTATACACAGCTTTAATCTGGTCTGTACCATCTTGGCAGTAAACTGTAACATTTTTCTTTCAAACTTTAACTTGCTTGAAAACCTTTCAAATGATGAGAAAATTTTTCTAGAAAGTAGCATATTTAAAAAAAAACTGAGTGTTACTCATTTAAATAATTTATTTTTCCATCAGGGACATCGGTTTGATGATTAATACACCGCATTCATTTTCTTCCTTTAAGAAACCTGAAACAAACAGGCTTGCATGGTGTATATATAATTCATTTAGGTGTTGAAGTCTGAGCCTACATTCGTAAGAGAAAATTTCAAATGAGCCATAATTAATATGTCACTTTAGGAGCAGCAGTGGGATGAGGGGGCGGAAGTAAATGGATCTACCTGATGTTCTTGCAGTGCCTGTGTGGAAAGGAGAAATTGAAGTTAATGCACAAAGAAAGGGCCAGTTTTGCAAGCTTATTTCTTTGAGTTCATGCCAAAGTAAATAGGTGTATCTGTGGGTATCTCCTTCTGGAGGTGTGGAAAGAGTAGGGTAAGTGTGATGGACTGCAGCACATTTCAGGAGAGGAAGTTTGAAGAGTATCCTAATCTGGAAGGCCAACCTTGTTTTCTTCAGTTCTGTTGCCATTAACTCAGTGAAATGTATAAAAGTTCTCAGCATGTCTGGTTCTTTTCTCTCTTACGTTGCTCTTAATGTGAAGCAATATATTGAAGGCAGAAATGCTTCATACACATCCATTACACTATTTGCTCAGTGTCTTGTCTTCCACGATATTTTGACCACCATCATCACTGTGAGCTGAATCATTGGATCAATAAGTCATCCAAAAAGGAAAAAAGTACAAATGTTTTCAGGGGTACTGTCTTTATACTACCTGGCTAATAATATATTTTCTGGCTAATCTTAGAAATGAATTGTCATCTTTATACATTATGTTAGAGCTCCAAGGTGAAAAGGATTGGAGCTCAGAATCAGGAAACTTATTGTTCTTGATGATCAAGTCCTCATGAAGGCCTGTGCCCAGTTGAGGTGTCCTTTTTAAAGAGATGCCTGGATGCTCAGTGGACCTAGGGGCACAATAAAAGAAAACTTGACAATTACCCATTGAGGGATGGCTACTGTATGTGAGGATGTGTAGCCTGAAAACGAGATGCTTTATGGGAGGTATGGTGGCACAATTATAGTTATGTTAGTCAGTTTTCTATTGCTGGGACAAAACATCAGACAAAAACAACTTAGAGGAAGAAAGGTTTATTTTGGTTCAGTGTCAGAAGTTGCAGTCCACAGTGGACTGGCTCTAATTCTTTGGGCCTGAAGCAAGGCAGAAGAACATCATGGCATAAGAGTGTGGGTGATGAAGCTGCTTTGCGGATGGGTCGCAGAGCAAAAAAGAGCAAGTGTCTGGGAAAAAATAAACCCTTCTGGGACCTTTCCTCTCCTTAGTGATGAGGCTGTACCTCTGAATGCTGCATTGTGGACCAAGTTAAAATATTGGGAAAAAATAGCTGGACCTTCAAGGTTAAGAGTACAGACTTGAGAATCAGAAGGTTTGGAATTTCATTCTGGGTTCCCTCACTTTTTAGTTGGATGTTTTCAGTATTTATTCTCTTGAAACTTAATTTTCTTGCCTATAAAAATGATCACAGCATTTACTTGATAGGGTTGCTGGGAAGATTAAATAAGATAATGCATTAAAGTATTTACTGGAATATAAAAGGTGATTAATAAATGAAGGATATATAGTCATTATTATTATCATTATTATTACTACTACGTCTTTTAGCCTGAAAAATTATATGTGATGATGTGCTGAAAACATTGCAGCAGATATTTTCTGTGAAAGAATATCTTCATATATCTAATACTTTGTTTTTTTAGTTGTTTGAAATGTTGCAAAAAGCAGTTATTAATACATCACTAAATTTGCATGTTAAGAATTGCTCTTAATATGCTGCATCTTGTGTTCATATATAAAGTCCATTTAACCTGTCCTTTTAAAAAAAGACATTCACAAAGTAAGTGCTAGGAATGAGCAGAGACTATTTGAAGAAAGTCAAATCACTTCATTTTTATAATAGTTGGGCATTTGTTCATATATTGAGACTTCCTTCATGCAGCATTCCAAGTTTTGTCTGCAATGAGTGGAAAGTCCATTTTATGACAGTGGAGTGTCAGGAATTAATTATGTCGTCAGTTACTTGTTCAACATTAAGAAGTCATTGGGAGTTTGAGAAAGAAATCAAATGAACACAGTTTTCCGTTGTCATTGGTGTGAAGGTTTAAAAATCCCTTCCTGTCAAAACTTAGAACAAGTAGCTTGAGAATTTGTATAAAAAAAATTCCAGGGGATATTCACATTAATAGCCTTGAGTGTTTAATTAATTTAATGCTATTTAGCTTGCATTCACATAAACAGGTTTAGTTTTATAGGAGTTTACATTTTGTGATATAGGAGTTGCAGTTTCTCTGAGCTACTTTAAAACTCTATGCTCTGCTCTATTCTTTCCTTTCATAAATTTTGGTGTTACAAAACTGTTAGTCATAAAAAGGCATTTATAGTTCAATATAATTTTCTTCTTTTTCTTTTATTTTATTTTAAAATGCAGTTTTAAAAGTAATAAAGCTCTTCCTTCTGTAAATCTTCAATCTTTTTTTCCTAAGGGAAGATTAATTTGTAAATATGCTAATGGATTTGTATAATATTAAACTTTCCCAAGAAAAATTACATTACTTCATATGAATGAACACATCTATCTTATTCAATTTATAAACTAATGGTTGAAAACCCCAAAACTGTTTCCTACTATGTGTCTTATAACTAAAATGGCTGTAGGCACAGCCGCAAACTTGGCATTTCTCAGCAAATTTATTGGGTGAAATTTTTTTTCAGTCCCTTTATTGAGTTTTCCTCATTTAGCTGTATTTGGATTCCAGCTAATAAAATGCAATTCCTCTTAGAAAAAGGTGAAAAAGTAAACATGCTGCTCAAAATAGAAGCGATTTCTAAACAGGAAGTAGCCTAAAAAGAACAAATGCTTAGTTTAAAAGTGATATTGGTGTAGGGATGCTGTGATGGAGATGTTCCCACAGCTAACTTTCATTAAAACAGCAGGGTGACTTTTTAGGTCAGGCAATGAGCTAAGGGCTTGGAGATTTAGTTAGGTAGCTATAACAGATTTGCTCTGATATTATGCATGAGAACTTAACCCCTCTTCATCTTGTTTGATTCTTTATTACTTTTTTTTTTTTTTTTTTTTGTACCAGCTAGATCATTCCATTGTATAAATGGCTTTCTGCAGACAGGCAAAATGACCTGGTACCTGCTAGTCCTCTGAGATGACCTTCAAAGTGATTCCTGACTGTTCTTATGGGACACCCTGAATTCAGCTCTGTGGTGGGATTTATATTACTTGGGCATTTCCCCCTGAGGGTCTTAGTGAGACTGACTGAACGTTTCAGGGAATTAAGCAGGAGAAGGGGCTATAAATGAGAATTAACACTATTAGTTACACAAATAGACAGGAACTTGGAATCCTGATAATTCTTCTCAATAATTAGATACCCCATTTCATAAAAATTATCTACTAGTAACTTGAAAGAATCCCCACTCAAGGGAAGACTGCAGTCAAGGGCAATTATGGTGGTTATCTTATTTCCAGATATTTTTCAGAAGTTTATATTAGGAGGGTTCTGGTCAACGTGAAGAAAATGCGATCTGGTTAGTAGTCCCACAAAGGTAAGAAAATAGCTTAGAAAGTAATTTATAATAATGTGATGCATCAACTTTTTAGTTCTTAAAAGATAGCTTTCATTTTCAGCATTTTTGTTGACTTTTATGACCTGATTTAGGGAAAAGGATTTAAGTTCTTTTTACATGGGTTTTGTTAAATGGGGACAACGGACTGCCTCAATGCCTGCCAGTGATGTGGAGTGAATTCACCAGGTTGATTTGCTTCCTTTTGCTAGGTTAGAACTGGGTGGTGAGTGGGAAGGGAAATAAATTAGATTTGGATAAATGAAAAGTCCAGGAACATAACTAGAATCTGACATTGCTGTATTCTGGTGTTCACATTATGCCTGTAGCAATTGGTCAACTTCCATTGCTTGTCTCTGCTTTTTTTTTGGTTTTATTGTTAGTCAGCTTCTGTCTGTGGCCATCAACTAGTCTAGCCATACATTGAATTTCTCTTCCCCATGATTTCCTGCAAATCCTAGGGCTGTCTGTCTTGGATCATATGCCTACCCTTAGAGCTAGAGTGTGAGCGTCAGTTAGTCTCATCCAAAACACTAGACTAAGAATGAGAGAATGGAGTTCCTGAGAGTGAGGTAGCCTGCTGGTTTCAGAAGCAGGAGCAACATGTAATATTCAGGAAAAACCATGTCCCCTGCCATTATAAATTGAAAACACGTGCCACAATAAATAGGAAGAGAAATTTAAGTAATAAAATGATAAGAGGGAGCATTTTATTTCACATAAAGCGTACTCAGGGAATTCTTTTTTGAGGTCACCCTATTCAAAGTGAGGTAGTTGATGGAAATGTTGCTAGGGGGGTCTAGATAAAGCTGGATAGAAAAAGAGCATCCTTGGCTTATGAGTAGTTTTGTAATGTCATCTGTAAGTTCTGTTTCTTCCAACATGAAAGTAGTTTCTCCCAAAGCAGGCACTGTCTTCCAGTCTCTTACTGAACTTCTTTAAGAACATAGCATAGGGCTGGACTCAAAGCAAAGTCTAAGTTCGTACTTCTGATGGATTCATTTCAGCTGTTGGTCATGCTTATCACACTGAAGGATTTCTCAGGGATTTTTTTCAAACCTATCCTCACTGAGAGTGGCATTTGTTTCCTATCTTTTCATGTTACTTGAAGAGTCTGAATATGTCCTTTTAACATGCCTCCAGGTTTCTGTGCTTTCTCTCACACCACCAACGCTCTGTCTGGCAGAAGCTGGGATGGCGGCTGCTGTCTTTCTTCCATACTGAAGGTCTGTGCTGTGCAAAGTACTGCTTCTTGCTGCTTTCCTGATCCACTTTGCATAACTGCCTGGAAGAAAGTGCTTTTTGGATAATCCAAAAGAGGGAAATATATTGAACATCAATTTTGCTTGGGCATATTTCATGGGTTAAATACATTAAAAATGCTATTACAGTGAAATGCTACAGACAGCAACCATTTCTCAAATCCTCACAGTGGTCAACTAGCTTCAGAGCATGTATGATACATTGTAACCAGAAAACAAACGGATCTTTAGGGTAGTTTTTAAAAAATATAGAATTTTAGTGGTCTGTAAGAGTTCTTGATACAATTTTTTGGATGAGGCCTCAGAGATAATATAGTCCAGGGATAAAAAATAGATTCATCTTGTGTGCCAAATTTGATCAGTTGGTGGTGGTTGCCTGGAGAGCTGTGTTAAGAAGGAATTTATGGCAAAGTCCAGACTCAGTGGGGAAAAGTGCCTGGATAATTTTTTTTCATGTCTACCACGGTTAAAGAAGGGGAGAGTGGCACCATATGTAGAATGTATTTGCCGACTCGGTGCAGTCTCCCACTTTACAAAATTAGAAAAACCAGTCTAAGATCATATTCCTAGTTAGTAGCAGAGCCCAGTCTTTTTAGTTCAACCTCTCAATATTTCCCCCAACATGCTTTCCAAATGGGATAACTGAGATAGGCCTCCAAAAGCAGTCATAATAGGGTCTGATATATTATCTAATTTCAGCAACTATTAGCTAAATGTAATATTTAATTAAATTACACATTCCCTTCTTAGCCAAGGAATCATCAAATACTTACTGAGCTTGTACTATGTGCTAGGTACACTTACTGCTTGGCACACATGATGAGCATGCTCCCCAGTGTTTGACCACCTCTTCTTCAGAAGAAAGTAGCTGGAGTATAGCAGCCTTCATCTAGGCCATGTTGTTCTCATTTCATTCATTATGGATTTGATTCCCTCTCTGATTTGTAAGCCTACTGCCCATAGATAGATGAGCGAGAAGCACATGGTTATTTCCCTCATATCATCCTGTGTAAATTGTCTACTTTCCTAAACAAGTACTACCCTTTGGACTCTATGATAAATCTCATGAAAATGGAATTATATTCAAATGAATCAGCAGCACATTATGGACCTGGTTTTTAATAACAGGTGTCTAACGTGTGCATGCGACATGCAAAATATGCTGATGCAAATGGATGATTGCATGTGCAAAAATATGCAGATTAATGTGCAAACAGATGTTCAAATAATTTCCCATTATTGCATGCCATTACCCTTTTTGAATGCACAACTGCATATTTTGTATACAGATATGTTTGCATTGTTTGTATTTCGTGTGTGCAATTTATACAAATCTTTTCAAGGATTGCTCTCCATCATATCCCTAATTGGGAAGTCTTAACCTTTCCATGCATTTTCAGTTCCCTGAGAGAGTTCTCTGCAAGCAGAGGAAAACACTATGACTTCCATTAGGAAGCCTGATATCACCAGAAGATAAATGCTAATTTTTATCTGTCTCTTTGTTAGAAATTTTTGTCCTTTCCTATCAATACAGCTTTTGATGTCAGTGTAATAAAATGTAAAATCTGTGCAGATTCTCAAACTGTCAAAACAACAGTATGCACTTAACAAAACTTATCTAGCTCTTGGTAAGTGTTTAATTTTTATTTTGTTGGTTTTTCTTACATCTCCATTCTTCAGAGTTATCAGTGCTCACAGATAACCCCATGAAATATATCTTTGATTTTGAGGTAAAGGAAACCTTGGCTTATGATGAACTCTTTTAGGGAATTTTTTTTAGATATCAGATCAAGAAATAGAAAATAAAGTTAGAATCTCACTTTTAGACCAAGCATTTTAGATGATTTCTTTTCAAATTACTGTATTTCTTTACTAAGTTGGCTAGTCCATTCCATATATATCCCTAGAAAACTAAAATTGCAGAAGTTCTATTTTTCTAATAGTTGTTCTTTACATCACATTTTAATATACTCCAAAGAATACATTTGTGAAATAATATTTTACTTTATCATCATTTTTGTCAAGCTGAGTTTTGCCATAATTTGGTTAAAAAACTTCAAGTATTGCTTGATTAATATGGTACTTTATGGTCTCATCAGCAGTTTCAATTTATCTTTTTTAAAAACCCTGAAATTCCTCCTCCCCACACAGAATTAAGAGGTATCTACGTTTAAATAGACTTAAAACACAAAATAATTGGTGGGGGATGGTGAGGAGAAAAAGCAACAGAAGTCACTGTGGACAACAACTTCTCTGCTCTTCAAAGAAAAAAATATGGTGAATCATCTATTTTTATCTAACTAGTGAGGTACTATTAAAATATGGTCTTCTACATTGCTGCAACTTAAAAAAAGTGTGTGTGCGTATGTGTGTGGGGAGGGTTTAGTGTGGTTATTACCTGTAGTTAAACATAGAGGTTATGTTAGAAAATCAGATTTGAGATATAGTATCTCATTTGTAATCTGTGAAGAAAAACTTGTGCATGTTTTCACTGCTGCAACCTGAAGCAAAGCTAAGAGTTAAATGTTTGTTGTCTTTTGAGGTGCCCCCCCCACCCCCGACACTCCGATGCTACTTATGATTATGAGTTCCGAGGCATTAAATCTCAAGGCCCATCAACTTGCATCTTACAGCCCTGCCTGTCTGTGGACAGGACCCTGTCTGTCTGTTTCCTCTATTGCACTATTTTGTTTGTACTACTGTAATCATTTTGCTGGCCCAGATCTGTGTGGGTGTGCTGGCAGCTTTACAACAAAGTTACATGGGAACAGAGTTAAGGTTGAATATTTATTAGAAGAAGCCATCTGGCGTCAGGCTGTCTGTACAGGGGGGCTCGTTTCTTTAGTAGGCTCTCCTCTTTCTCTATAGCTCTTCCTCCCTTTCTCTTTCCTGCTCCTCATTTCACAGTTCTGAAAAAGTTGAATGTGCCTCTCTGTCCCATTAATTTTGTCCTTTGCATTTATGTTCTTAAAAAATATATCACCAGATTGCTTTTTCTTTAATTTTTTTCTCCTTCTTGGGGGGCTTGTCGTTTGTGTCCACAATGACAGTGCCCACTGAGGGTCACCCCTTGAAGGCAGCAGGACTACCACAGTAGGACAGCAGCTTCGAATGGGGGCTGACAAGTTGCCCCCATCCATTTCTGTTTCTACTCCTCTTTTTCACCTCCAGTAAGCAGATGAATATAAAAGCACCTCTCTTTGGAGCCAGACTAAGTCCATAGAAGCAATCAGATGCATTCTTGGAGAACAAGCAGTTCCTTTAGCCGTCTGCCATCTTGCTTCACGTCAGCTTCCTGAAATTGCTTTTAAATCATCTTTGAAAATGGTTAGCTTTTTCATTTACCATTTTGGTGTAAGTTTTTCATTTCACTCTTCTGTGAACGTGCCCATTTTCTTCTCCTTTTTGTGGTCGAGGCTGCATCTCTCCCTGCCTCTGTGTACCCTGCACACATGGCCTCTGCTGGGAGCCCCCCACAGTCTGTGCAGTTTGTGCTGAGCTCTAAGTATGCTTCACAAGATGCCATTATCACCAGTCTGATAGAATGATGCCCATTTTAAAACATGCAGAGTATGTAACCCACAACGCCAGGGGGAAGGAGGCGCATGAGCCAATGATCACCATTGCACCTGAAAACCCACCCAGACATGACAACAAGTATATTGTGAATGCAAAGGAGGCCTGTTACTTTTGCTTTGCTTCTTGTGGGATGACAGCCAAATTCTGGGTTAGCCTCTGTCACGTCCCTGCATGTTAACTTCTCCCCCTTCACTCCACAATGTGGGAAACTGCCCAGAGAGATTCCATGGAGAGACTGCATTGTGGAAAGGAGGATTTCTCAAGGTCTGATAAATCTCAAGTAACACATTTATCCTGATTTTGGAAGGGAGGTGGTTTGTTTACTCATTTTCCTAGTTATCCAGGGTACAGGAGTTATCACAGGAATCAAATAGGAGAAATTAAAAAGATTAGTGTAACACTGAGAACCTCCAGTGCTGATGGGCTGTAAGAAATTTAAAGAGAGTCAAATGAGCTTAATAACCACTGTCTCTGCTCCATCCTAGGCATGGCTCCCCACCCCCACCTTGCCCTGGAACCTGATTTTCCATCATTTTCTCAGGTGGGCTATAGACTAGCCAGTCACTTCAGTAGAGAGCCCTTATTTCAGGCAGCTTCAAATGCCTCATCATTTCTGAATGAGTTTCAGCTCCAGGAGATTTCAGTGCTGGAAGAATTGCAATAAGCTATGAAACTTTATCCCTTCTCAAGACTCTTCCGAGTCACTGGGGAGCCCTGGCTTCCACGGGTAATGGTAATCGCTCCACTCACTTAGGGAAGGAAGGTGCCACCCCAGGGTCACATGACAATACCAGAGAGGTTAAATCAACTTCCAGCTGAGGTTTTACAGATACATTTGGGATCTTGGAATGATATTACCATATTATTGTGCTTTTACTCTTGTTTCTTTTGGCTCAGGGGTGAGGGAATAGACTTGTGTAACAGATTTACCCAGGGAAAGCTTCACCTGATCCAAGCAAGACTGAGCTCCAATGTCACCCTGTTTTAGTTTAACGGATACAAAATGTCTCAAAGAGAAATGTTGTTGGTATTCTGAGACTTGTATTTATCTTTAATTTTTGAAAGACTCAGTCAGGAAAAGAATCCAACACATTATCTCAGGGGAGATGAGTATGGAATGAGAGTAATAGCTATTAAAATAAGAGAGGCGTTCAGGGAAATGGCTGGTCATCTGATGCTTTTTTTTTTCTTGCAGAAATCTGCCAAATAAAAAGTTACCTGATACATATGCCACTGGGATAACTAATTGTGCCTATTTTTAAGAAATTATGCATCATCCACCTATGTTTTTCTGCAAAGATTTAATTGGATAAAGAAATAGCTTTAACCCTAATGATCACCCTAATCATCAAGATTTCATTATGGATTAAGCACTGGTAGGTCATAAGGAAAAAAATAACACTTTTTTTTTATTCTTTATACTTCCTTCTCAAACAAAAACAAAACAAAACAAAACAAAACAAAACTCCAGGAGTATAACACCTGGTGAAATTGCCTCGTCTATAGCAGGTTTCTGAGACCATCTTAAAGAAGATAATTATTTTTACGAAAGGGGTAATATAAGTCAGGTTCCCAAGGATTTAACAATCTTAACACAGGAGGCAACAAACCATTTTATTAACAAAAATATGTAAATAGAACAACAGTCAAAATGTGTTAGTTTGCTACCTGCAAATTTATTGATTAATTCCTCAGTATTTGAGTATTCCTCAATATATGCAAAATACTGTGCCAGGTGTTGTGATATATTCTCTGCTTATTTCTTACAAGCTGTATCCTTGAGGACCCTACAGTCTAGCTTAGGAGAAAGGCATTTCACTCACAAATAGAATTGAGTAATTATTTTAAGAGTGATGAAAATAAGGAGCTAGTTTAGGAAGTTTTCTGTTTCAGAAGAGGTGACCCCCACAGAGAAAGCAGTCCATCTTAGAGCACAGGATATTTGTGCAGTGGTAGTGGAAACAATAAAAAAAAGGACAGATTGTCCTGAACAAGATTTTGAATGCCTAGGGACAGAACATTTACTTAATTGAGGGACTGTGGGAGCCATTGGATAAGCAAGTGATATAATTATAGTGTAGTGTTCAAAGATAAAGTCTTTGCACGTTTTGAGAATCAGAAGAGTGTGGGCGAAGTCAGATCAGAACTTTACTCCTAGGGAATAAGACTAAATTACATTAAGGTAAAGGTGGTTATATGAGAGTTAGGAAGAACAAGAAAGGGAATGAAAATCTATAAGAAAGAGTGATAGACCTTGACAACCAACTATGTGAAGAGGAACAAGACAAAGACATAGTCTAAGATTTTTAAATTGGCATACATCAAAATTCTGCAAAAATAAATAGAAATAGGGAAACATTGTGGGGAAAGAAATGTTAAGGGTAAGGTGAATATTTTGATTTTAAATATGTAGAGTTTGAGATGTCTAGATCATTCCTAGGGGGTGACCTGTAGCATATAACTGAAAAAAAGTGTGGGGTATGATCCGATAGTGAATAAGAATAGAAATGGGAATTGTGAATTACATGCAGAGATTGAGTGTTGAATATGTGAAAGTGGATGATATCTTCAAAGAAGAGGGTGGAAAGTCAAAAGTCTTAGGATAAAATATAGAGACAAAGCAAATATTTAAGAGTTAGGGGAGAAAGAACCAAAAAAGTATTTTTATAAAACTATCCAAAGACAATCACAGTCAGACAATACAAGGAGCATATCAAGGAGAGAAAATTGAATCTTGAACAGATCTATTAGTGAGTTGATACAGAGCTGACCCTTTAAATGTGGTGACCTGGGAGACTGCTTTGAAAGGAATACAGGGATGGTAAAAAAAAGTAGAATGTTCTTTCAAAAAATTTGACAAAAACAGGTGGGGAAAATATGGGCTAGTTTAAATGAACAGAGAAAGTAAATTTTAAACTGGAAAGAACTGAACTCCTTTGTGGGCAGAGGAAATTAAAAAATCCAAAAGAAACAAGACAAAGATAGACCAACCTCCAAATGCTGCCTCTGAAACCTGCCATATTTTCAGAGGAATAATATCTTGCTCTCCGATTTCATAGAATGTTAAAATGAATAAATTTATTTTGATAAGAATTGTGAAGTTATCATTAAAAGCAATTACAACACTTCAACGTATTGGTACAGGAACTGATTTCCTGAACAAGAATCCTGAAGCATAAGAAATAAAATAAATAATCAATCAAAAATCAATAAATGGGGCGGCATCAAACTAAATCAGTAAATGGGATTGTTTCATAGCAAAAGAAATGATCGAGAGCATGAAGAGAGACCCCACAGAATGGGAGAAAATCTTTGCCACCTCAGATAGGGTGTTCATTTCCAGGATACACAAAGAATTCAAAAAGCTTAACACCAAAAAAAACAAAAACAAAAACAGAAACAAAAAAACTCAAACAAACAAATAACCAAATCAATAAATGGCAAAGGAACTGAACAGACCCTACTCAAAAGAAATGTGAATGATCAAGAAATATATGAAAAAATGAGCAACATCTTTAGCAATTAGAGAAATGCAAAGTAAAACTACATGGAGATTCCATCTCACTCTAGTCAGAATGGCAATTATCAAGAAAGCAGGTAACAAGAAATGTTGGTAAGAAAGTGGGGAAAAGGGAGGGCTCATACATTGTTGGTGGGACTGCAAGTTGGTGCAACCCCTCTGGAAAGCAATATGGAGATTCCTCAAAAAACTAGGGATGGAACAACCATTTGACCCAGTTTTCCCACTTCTTGGCATACTACAGAATTTAAAATTAGCATACTACACTGACATTGCCACATCAATGTTTATAGTAGCACAATTCACAGAAGCTAAGTTATGAAACGAATCTAGGTGCCCTTCAACAGATGAATGGATAAAGAAAATGTGGAATATATACACAATAGAATATTACTCAGTCATAAGGAAGAATGACTTTATGATATTTATCAGTGGCTGGATGGATCTGGAGAATATCATGCTAAGTAAAATAAGCCAATCCCAAGAAAGCAAAGGTGAAATGCTGGTATGTGGAAGTTAAACCATAACAAAAGGTGGGGGGAAGGGAAGAAGAGAAGATCAGTAGATTAGACAAAGGGGAACAAAAGGAAGGGAGGAGGTATAAGCAAAGGAAAGACAGTAGAATAAATCTAACATAATTTTTCTATGAACACATGTGAAAACATCTAAGTGAATCCCACCATTGTGCCCACCCACATGAATGGAGTCCTAATTAGAATATGATACATTTCATGCTTGTATAATTTTATCAAAATGGATTCTACTGTCATGTATAACCAAGAAGAATCAATAAAATAAAAACATTTAAAAAGCCATTACATAAAAGTATTGACAAAGAAATAAAAATAATCTAATTTTCTATATAGTGGTAGCATCTCTTAGTCCTTGGTGTGTGTGTGCGTACCACAAAATGATGTTGTTCATACTGCATATGTTGTCCAGTCCTTTTAATTATACACAGGTTCTTAACATTAAAAAGTGTACAAAGAACTGTATGGAGACATCTACATTCATTGCATTCATCACATTGTTGGGTTTTTAGTGTCTCTTATGGTTCCTTTCCTTTTGTAGTTAGTAAAGTCTTATATTGTTTTTAATCTTCTTAGTAATTCTTCATGACTTGTTGGCTAATGGAATTATGATTTTAGGTTTTACTTATTGATTTGAATCAGGGCATAGCAAGACCACAGTAGATCTGTGTAAAATATTTTTATAGTCTGTTGTTGCATTTTAGCTGTGCTATTTGCTGCAAGATTTTTTTTCTCTTTCTCTCCCTCCCTACTCCACCACTCTATTTAGGTATTAGGGAATTCTACCACTGAGATACACCATCCCTGCCCCAAGCCCTTTTAATTTTTTTAAATTTTGAGACAGGGGCTCACTAAGCTGTTGAGTCTGGCCTTGAAATTGTGATCCTCCTGCCTAGGTCTTCCAAACTGCTGGGATTACAGGCATGTGGCATTGCACCCAGTTTAATGTGAGATATTTGATATGAGAATTAAACAACTATTTTTCAGTTTTTACAAATTTATTCTAATTAATTATACATGACAGCCGAATGCATTTTGATTCATTGTACATGAATGGAGTACAACTATTCATTTCTCTGGTTGTACATGATGTAGAGTCATACCATTCCTGTGATCATACAAGTACCTAGGTAATGAAGTCAATCTCATTCCACCATCTTTCCCACTTCCCTACCCTCACTCTCCTTGCCCCAATCCAAAGTTCCTCCTTTTACCCCCATCCCATTATGGATCAGCATCCACATATCAGAGAAAACATTTGGCCTTTGTTTTTTGGGGATTGGCTTATTTTGCTTAGCATATTCTCCAACTCCATCCATTTACCTGCAAATTCCATAATTTCATTCTCCTTTAAGGCTGAGTAATATTCCATTGTGTATATATACCACAGTTTCTTGATCCATTTATCTATTCAAGGGCATCTAGTTTGGTTCCATAGCTTAGCTATTGTGAATTGAGCTGCTATAAACACTGATGTGACTGCAACTCTGTAGTATGCAGATTTTAAGTCTTTTGGGTATAGACTGAGGAGTGGGGTAGCTGGGTCAAATGGTGGTTCCATTCCAAGTTTTCTAAGGAATCTCCATACTGTTTTCCATGGTGGTTGCACTAATTTGCAGTCCCCCTGCAAAGTATGAGTGTTTCTTTTTCCACATCCTTGTGAAAGTTGTTGCTGATATTCTTGATCATTGCCATTCTGACTGGAGATGATGTCTTAGTTTTGCAGTTCTTTTCTCCTATAGAATTTTAAAAGTTACAAATAACAAACTGAATACTAAGTAGTATTTTTCTCACTGATATATTAGGCCACCCCTCTTGCAGTCTATACCTTTACTCATCAATGATGAGTTGCTCCTGAGCGATCTATTGTGTTCTGTTTCTGTCTGCTGACTTGGAAGATAGTTCCATGCCATGTTGATTATTGTGCTTTTATGATGCTTCTTTGTATTCTTAAAATTTCCATACATATTCTCACCTTTATTCTTTCAGATGCATTTTGGAATTTAAAAAAAAAAAACCTACATGCAAAGGCCATTGGGATTTTGCTTTTATTTGTGAATATTCTGGTTGTCACAATGTTCAGAAGAGGCACTTATCTTTTAATTTGCTCCAGACTTTTAAATTCTTTGGCAAATCTTGATTTTTTTCCTTGACCTATGTCTCATATTTGTCATGTAAAGGTGTTATCTATATATTTTAAGTTTTTGTAGTGATTTTTGAATGAAAGCTTTTTAATAGGAAAATAGTCATTGAAACACTATGGAATTTTAAAAAATGTATTTGCCTTTAGGCTCTCAACTTGGCGCTCATTAATTTTAATTTTGGATTCTTCTGGATTTTCCAGACATGTAATCATAAAATCAGTACATGGGGATAAATATTAGTCTTTTGTTACAAAACTCCTGACACTTATCTTATTCCATGTTTACTGCATTGCTGAAATTTTCGGAGGTTATATATTTATGTATGTTTATGTTTATATGTTATATATGTATATGTTTCTGTATGGGGTACATACACATACATATATATATACACACATACATGTTACACACATATGTATATATCCTTGAGGACCATATCTTTCAAATATATACTCCTAGAAGATAAGACTTCTCTGGCCACACAGTCTATTGTGTACTAAATACAATGTTAGTTGCATAATCTTCAATTCCTCATTTCATCTTCATAATAGTATATCATTTCACAGCTGAGCAAACTGAGTGCCAGAGAGATTAAGAAACTTACCTGTGCTTCGGTTGCTAGAAAATGAAAGATCAGATATCAGAACCCACCTCTGCCTTCAAACCACATGTACTACATGTATGTATTTGTGGACTGACCAGGTGAGTGACTGACTGAATTAATGACTGAATAAGTGATGTGAGATCAGTAGGATAAACAGCATGAGGCAGAAATGCACTTTGAAAAATATCATGTACTTCTCTCCTAAAAATGCAGGGATGGAGCACAGAGTCATAACACAGTGGTAGTTTGGGGATCGGGGAAGTGGAATTTAAGGACACATATCACATGGCCTTATTCTTCTTAGTAATGAAAAGAAGTGGAGTTAGTGTAGGGAATGAGGACAGCTGGAGAACGATTGAAGGGTGAAGATGGGGGAGATGACTTGCACAGTCACTACTGTCATGATAGAGAGTGGAATAATCAGGTTTCTGAGCAGCTCTGACACCTAGGTGAGGTTTCAGATCTTTGTGCAGCCTGTGGGAAGAGTTGGTAGTGCTTTGTTACTGACCTAGGTATCCCATGGAGAACAATGTGCTAACCAAAGGCTAAAAGATGCTGAAGGAGCAGAATAGCATAAAATATGGAGTGCTGTATTAAATGCCCCTGCTTCTGACAGCTTTTGCTTGATCTCATTTGAAGCCCTGGGTATTCATTTATTTATTTTTTAGAAAGAGATAGAAAAATCTGGCTGATGAGCCTTAAATATTATCTCAAAACCCTATACTACTAAACATTGTATATATATTTTATATATATACTAAACATTTTATATATATAAATATATATAAATATATATACATATAAATAAATAAATATATATATAAATCTCATGCTTCTTTCATTGTTCACCATTTTCAAGGGAAAATAATCCATAATTTCTCCCTGTAGTGAATATTTAGCTCAATCATTAGCTAGTTGCTTTTCAACAAGATATTCTGTATTTTGTCTGTCAGTCATTACTTTTGGTTATTTAGATTAGATTATAGTTCAGTAACATGGAAAACTTTTAACAATTAAGTACTAGTATAAAATTTTACTAGTATCAATTTACATTTTATAGTAGCGATAGTGTAAAGTACTTGTTATTTCAAAATCATTAGGTTGGATATAAATCTAGCTTCTTATTCAGTCTTTTCATTTCCTCTCTTTCTGTCTTTCTGTCTCTTATGATTTCAGTTTTCTTATCTGGGTAGGACTTTATGTTCCACCAACAACTGGAAGTGTAAGAGCAACTTCAAATTAGGAGAGGTGAGGGCAGAATGAGTTAGGTTTATGGAGCAGCCCCCAGAGACCACTGATGGATCAGATTCAAGTGCCCAAAGATGCAGAATGGCAGCAAAAGGAATTAGAGGTCAGATGATAGAGATACTGAGAATGTTTTTTGATATTTTTTGAGAGAAGAGCATAATGTCTACTTTAAAAACTCTGGGAAGGGGTTAATTAAATGAATTATACACTTATTCAGTTTTCTCAGTATATGTCTAGGAAACGTGGTTCTCAGACCATCAACATGATGACAACTCAATGGTCAAGGGATAGACTAGCAAGAAACTGCAGTTGAGATAGCTACCAGTTGACCCTTGTTGCAGTACACTGTGTTGAGAAACAGTGTAGCCAAATGGTCCTATGCACGTGCTGCCATATTATTTTCAGTCCTTGATTCAGAGCAAGTGTTATATTTTGTTTCTTAGTTTTGTTGGAATGTTGCACATATCCATATTTGTAATGCATGCACGCAGATTATACAAAGCATCCATATTTTAATTGCTTTTTTCTTTACTAGCATGAGTTTTTATAAAACATTCACCAATATTGCCAAAAAGCAAAGATAAGATGCCTGGGATTTAAGTTGATTCCTAAGCTGCACAGGGGGAAAACAACAACAATAACAACAAACAAACAAACAAACTGCTGCTTAAACCAACAGTTTAAGAATTAGTACACCAAACCAGTTTTAAACCAAACCAGTTTTGGTGCTTTTTACTTGGTCAAACAAAATATTTTTGTTTTTCTTGACTTTTTCTTCTAAATTCTAATTCCTTCAGGCTGTTGCTGGTTTGGTAAAAAGGCAAAGAGCTTGCCAAAGAGATTTCAGTAAAGAATTAGCAGATATTTTAATGTCTGATAATGAAAAAGCTCAGGTATTTTATAATAACTTATATAATTAAAATCATTTTAAAAAACTAAATAATACTTATGTAATGATACATTTAAAAATTTTAAAGCATTAAGAATTGGGAACTAATTTGATATGTATATCACATATTTTTTAGGAATTACATTTAAAATCATTTTCACAAAATATTATGGCTATACTTTAATAAAATATGGACATCTTGCTGTTTTCAATTTATGCTCAAATTATGAACTTTTCCTCTGTCCTCTGAGGCTATGTTACTGCCACTTAGAAATATTATAAATTATCAATTACTTTGAAGCAATAATTTAAGAAAAAGAATTATTATAAATTTATAATTAAGGTAAAAATGTGTTACTTTTGCTTTTGAATAATATTAAATAAACTTAAAATTTTGATATTAAATGCTGAATTTTGTAACATTTGTGTATTGAAATTACATTTGTTTTACGTCCATGATCTTCCACATCTTTGAAACTATGTTATTATAATGTTTTAGTAACTAACAATTTTATTACTCTGCAATGAGAAAAAAATACCTCCTTTAATCACATTCAAGGTAATATGATCTTTTTGCCTGTTTGGATCATTACACAGCAAGAGAATGAAAGGGGAGACAGGGTTTCTTTGACCTTGAATTTGAAAATACATGGGGCAACAACTAATAAAAAACAAAATGTTGCTGGTTCAAAATGTAGCCCACAAATTATACTATGACATGTTTGTGCACTTCAGCATTTGCATATGATGTGTTCTCCGGTTGGGCTTTGCAGTCTGTTTTCACTTTTGGCTTTTATATTCCACAGAACTAAAAAATCAGTAGGGACAGTGCTAATTAATTTATAATGTTCTCTCTGTGTGTGTATTTGTGTGTGTGTGTGTGTGTGAACAAGGTACCTCAGTAATTTAGTGAAATATTTATGATGAATATAAAACAATGCAAATTTATTTGTTTGCCTGAAAGCTACCTTGTTATTTATTTAGATGGATCTTTTGAAAGATTCTTTAAACTGAGTCTTAGTATGAAGAGGCATGATATTTAGAACAAAGATAGGCACAACACTATGATTGATATGTTAGAATGTACTATGTTATATGATACATCTGGCAAAGGGTAGTCATTAAAACTTTGACCAAATTGATGAAGAAGTTCTTGGTTTCCCTTGAGGAAGAAAATAAACTATAGTGAGAGAGAATCAATAATACATTGTGAACGGAAAGTGTATGACTCAAATATACTCTATAGTACTTGGTCCAGACCCCAATGTAAAAGCCTGCGTGTATGTGTGATGATAAAATATAGGAATCTCACAGTTCTATGTGCTGTTTTATAATAAATTTTGTAACCATTTTTAATACAACATATACTTAATCTGGATTTATCTCAGTCTATATGAAATGAAAAGACTGCTTTCATTTTAATGTCACCAACTATACCATACTTATTCCCCTAGAGAAGAGTAATATGCTTTATAGTGTTGCCTATGAAAAGAAAATATCTCCATATTTGCAGGTAGGGAATTGCAACATTCATTTTCCTTGAAGAAAAAAAGGCCACATTATTCTCATCTTTCAAGTAATAATATCTTTAAATGAACACTTGCAAACTTTATGATTTTAGTTAATGTCCCTCTCCTTGTCTTTTTCATAATAAGTATTATCATAGTTATGACAGAAATACTACCAAAACCAACAAACAAGCAAAAAATGCAAAACCAACAGAGCAAACAAATAATTTTGATGTAAAACTAAAGGAAGAAGACGATGTTCCAGCTAACGGCTTGTCTGTTTTCAAAGAAAAATGTTCTGAATTGGCTATGTGGGATATTTACTAGTTACCTAGACTTTATTATTTGTTGTAATGAAATGGTTTTACAGTTATTCATTTTAAACTAAGTAATACCTGGTATTACAGGCTACATATTGAAAGAGTAACATGATATTAGAGATTATATATTCACAAATATTAACTACAGCTAACATTTTTCATATTTATTTGTGTCAGAAATCCCCCCTACAGTCTTGTGTGTCGGCGGGGGGAGCGGTGGGGATAAATACTTTTATTTTGACTGTGGGAAAATGGAGGCAAAGAAAAGCGAAGTATAACTCCCAAGGTCAGAGAACTTGTAAATGAAGAACCAGATCAGAACCTAAGTGATCAGACCCTACAGCTTTATTATTTGTCCCAAGACACCATTCAAAAGATACATTTGTTTAAAGTCTATATCAAAAGAAAATGAAGAAATAAAAGTTAGTTTAAGCCTGCACCATCAAATAATGGACCTGGCCACTTGAGGTTAAGATTAAATTTGAATAAATTAAAATGAAATCAAATTTAAAATTTATTTCTCCAATCACACTAGTCATATTTCAAGTTCTGAATAGCCACATATGGCTCTTTTAGATAATACAGCTAGAGAACATTCCTACCAGTTCAGAAAGTTCTACTAGAGAGCATTAACCTACAAATTTGATGTTAAATTATCATTTAAGATTTTTTGGGGGGGTGGGGGATGAGATGTAAAGAGATTTCACCCTGCATATCAGTAGCCATTTATCAACACATCTGTTGAGACGTTTTGCTTGTTAAATAATATCCAATTATTAATTTATTATGTTAAAATTAAAAAAAATCATTGTGAGAGTTCTTATCCTGTTCAAACATGAAAAATATCATGAAAGCACTAGTCTCCCATCCTGTCAGTGATTGAATTGGCTATTTTCTATTTTGTAATAGGAAGGTGTCTATGGAAGCTAGTTTTCAATACGGACTCCAGTTATTCCTTACCTTAGTTTCATCCCTTTGCATTTTTCCCTCTTAATCTGTACCACTATTGATCTGACAAATAGCATCTGACTTTTGAGATTTACTTATAAAATACATTGTTGTTTCTGTCGTGGTTTCTGTCATACTATTTTCTTTTTTGAGTGACTCAGTCTAGGGGAAGTAATGTTCCATGTCATGAGCAGCCCTGCAGAGAAACCCACAGAGCAAGTAACTGAGGTCTCCAACTAAAAGCCAGAAAGAAACTCAGGCCTCCATGAGCATATATGTGAGTGAACTTGGAAGCCAGTCCTCTTCCTTTCAAATATCTTCAAATGACTGTAGTCTTTAAGTCCTCTTGAGAGAGTCAGAACCACTAGTTCAGTTACTCCCACAATTCACATCCTCAGAAATTGAGATAATTTTTGTGGTTTTAAGCCTCTGAGTTCTGGGGTAGTTTTTGAAATACAACAATAGATATCTAATACAATGTATGAACAAAAGTTATAGAATTAAATGTAAGTGATATTATTTGTTAAATGTATTATTGGTAAGTTAGCAAAAGATATAATTATGGGAAAAATAGCCCCTGCCCTCAAGATACTCACCAATAATTACAACAATGAGAATAATGTAAGTGAAGGGAAAAGTTCTTTCAGTATTTATTATGACTGTGTTTGGAGAATTACATCTAGATTAATGAATTGCAGAAATTATACAATATCTTGCTATATTCAGGACCAAGAGAGAATGAAGACATGAATAAATAGTAAGGATAGGTTGGCAAAGGAATTTTGACTCCTTTTTGAGGTGATGAAAATTGTTTAAGCAGAACAATAAATGTTCAATTGCACAAAAATAGTAATAAAAACTCACTAAGAATTGAAACCTGCAGCTTGAAGATCAAAGTCAACAGTGAATCCTGTTGTTGATGAACCCCACTGCAACCTCTTGCATTGCCCTCTGTTGAAATGCCCCCCAATTCCCACCCCTAAGGACTCTGTCCTTATTCTCTGTCCTTATTCTCTTCTGAAGTGCCACACAAGATAACCCAGGGACCACAGCCTTGTCTGAGTTCAAAGTCAGTGTTTGTAACCACTGAACTTCAACCCCGTATCACTAGCTGCCACCACTTGAACTTGGATGAAACTGACCTATTCTGAGTCTACTCACCAACCTATCAGCGGTGCACACTGAGGGGTGAAAGTTTGAGATTAAAATGAGGTTACAATGTGGTTCTGTAGCCATTGCTCATTTGTCTTCTACTTTCCTCCCATGAGATCTTGCATTACAGAACTCATTTCATTTAACTTGACATAAACTCTTACTCATGAAAATGACATTGTGCATCTAAAGAGCTGTGCCACTTAGATGAGGCACGGAGCTAGCTTTGTAACACTGAGCAAAACAACAACAACAACAACAACAACAAAACAACAACAAAAAAACCTGCAAAATAAATTTTCTTAAGATTATAATTCATTTATGAGAAATTTTTTACAGAGAGATTTCTGGAAAAAAATTAAAGTTAGTAGGAAAAAAATTAGTTTTTTTTTTTCTTTTTTGGGGGGACGGGGGTGGTGGTCCTGGCAGGCATAGGGTAATGAACTAAAATTCCTCATTTATTCCTTACCCTGAATTTGGGGCTGAAGTAGAAGTCTTTGTGTTTTTTTTTTTTTTTTCTTGTAGCTTTCAAGTCAGATATAGCTAAAAGAAATTTGAGCATCCTGCTGCAAAGTTGAGAATAGGTTCACAATTCAGCAGTCTTTGAACAGGAACTAGGTACTAAGCTCTCATCCAAGTGCTAGAGAGGGAGGTCTACGAACATGAATAAAATATGGTTCTTGCTCTGGCTAAACTTATAGCCTGTGGGGGGAGCAGTTCTTCCCCTGAATCTTAGGTAACAATCCAGGGTGCATACATGTAGCTCAAGTAAAATCTATATTTATTCTTTAACTTCAGTCCTTACCATATGCTAAAATTTTCAAGAGGAGGACACAGTATGGGGGTGTGGCTAAAATAATTAGAAACAGGACTTAATTCTTGCAAGAACTCTCAGCAGAGAAGAAGTGAATGCTAACATGGAATGCCACAGACTATTCCTTTCCTTTTTTCCCTTTATGGATCAAGATTCTCTTGCCAGCACCCCACAGGTTTAGACTTCGTAAGCAGGTAGAAAGATGACTGTGGATTTGGGGATGGCAGTTTTATATGTGCAATGTTCCAAAAAAGCTTTTATTCACTTGCTTTATGCTTTCGGATATGGATATTCATCAGTTTTCAATTAGTTAATGTGTAAACCTCTGCCAAGTGGGCCAAAGTTCACAGTGTGCTCTGACGTGGTGTTCCTAGGCAGACTAGATCCTACCCACCATGGGCAAAGGTACCCTGCATCTTAGGAAGCAAAGCCACAAAATAGCAGTGTGTATTCTGGGAAAGGTTGCAGCCTGCTTTGCATTCTGAAAATGAAGCTTTGCACTTGGGGGGAAAAAGATGCTAAGAAAACAAAACAGAATGAAATAGAAGCAAAATGTTGGCAAAACTCAAATGGCATTGAATTTATACTTATTGGATTTTTTAAGTAAGCTGACAAGAAAAATTACCTTCATTGCATATCACTGAAGGGCTTTTCTATAGAACAAACACACTCAGTGAAGAGGTAATTCAAAGGAAGTTTCAACATGTTAATATAATAATTAAGCAGTAAGGCACAACAGGCAGCCCATTTCCGAGGAGCTCAGTCTGCCTCAGGTGGGGTATAAGGTAAAAGGCTGAAGGCGAAATTACTTTAACCACCTGAGATTGACTATAATCACCTTAAAATATGATATGAGGTGAGCATTGCCCTCATTGGAATGTATTTTCTCATGCAAACAAGGAAGAATACTGAATTCTCTGTATTTTGTGGGCAGTCTTTAGGAGCTGAATTATTGGAATCGGCCTGGACACTTGGAAACTTAAATGCTTCTAATTGGAGTCTACGTTTTCCCACGTTTTTGGTACTCTTTTTCCTTTTCTGAATGTTTCATCGTCTCATCCTTTTCTTTAAATTTCCTCTGGCCTGCTGGGTGCGGTAATCCCAGCACTTGGGAGGCTGAGACAGGAGGATCGCGAGTTCAAAGCCAGCCTCAGCAACATAGCGAGGCCCTAAGCAACTCGGTGAGACCCTGTCTCTAAATGAAAATACAAAATAGGGCTGGGGATGTGGCTCAGTGGTCCAGTGCCCCTGGGTTCAATCCCCAGTACCAAAATAAATAAATAAATAAATAAATAAATAAAAATAAAAAAAATTCCTCTGGCCAAGTTATTTCTTTTTGTAAAACTTATGTACTCTATTTGGTTTATTAGTTGCATGTGTGTATTTAAAGTGGTTTTTTTTTTTTTTTTTTTTTTTTTTTTTTTGTTAAAGTAGCTCATCAGCCTGATACCTGGGTAGCTTCATTTACCACAATGCAGAGTAGAGCAGTCCTTTCTCAACGGGCACAAGTTGTCTGGGATCTTGTTAATATGCAGACTCAGAGTCAGGAGGTCTGGGGTGAAGCCTGGGGTTCTGCATTTCTGAAAAGCTCCCAGGAGATGACAATATAAATGACAAAATCTGTTAGGTCTTTAAATATCAGAGAGCTAGGTGATGATAGGAATATAATGACTGTAAGATAGGAACAGAGGGGAGGTGAACAAAATCAATGTTTTCAAGCAGTTGGCTTTATTTTCTGGTTTTTGATAATCAATTCGATAAGGAAGAAATGACAGAACGTGAACCATGAACTTTCTGTCGAATTATAGATAAGCAGATTAGTCTTATTTGGGGTCTGGATGATACTGTTGAAAACAAGAGAATTCCCTTTTTATATAAAGTCTCAAGAAAGTTTCAAGTCAATGGCATATTATTGTTTAGGAGCTGTGTTAGCAGTTAAAATTCAGGCCAGGTAAGTATTGACTGGAAACACAGTGAAGGGGAAGATTCTGGTCTTAACTGAATGGGCAGAGTGGTTTTGTGCAAGGTTTGTGTCTGCAGATACTCAATGCTTTCCTCTTGTGTTTTAGTGTTCCATTATACCTGTGGATTGCTTTGTACCCTAAAAGTAATGTGAATGTCAATTCTATAAATCCATAGTAAATAGAACTGGTGAGAAAAAGATTTTTCTGAATTCTCTGTAAATAGAAACAAATAATGTTTTCATTTGTTTGTGTATTTTGTCTCTTTTTCCTCTGAACAGAAAAATGTCTGGGTGGGAAAGTGCACATAAAAGCCCTGAGCATTCAGTGTGAAGCATGCTGGATTTCCAGCTTCTCATCTGCTGTCACATTTAACTCTGAACATCATTTAGTGTCAATGATGGAATGGTGGGCTGATCAGCATGAAGTCCTAAGGAGAAACAATTTTTTTTTCTTGAGATGCTTTAAAAATTAATTGACTTCTATTTTCAGGTTGACTCCAACCTCAATTGCATTTCCTAAAAGTAGTAACCACTGTCTGGGAAACTGAAGAGAAGTATGGTCTTCCACACTTAACTAGTTGCCTCTTAGAAATATCATCTCTCTTGGTGCTGGTATCTGATGTCCATCCTCTTTGCATTAGCTTGGTTAGGTTCATCATGGTCCCTCATCTGGGATAATGACCTTGTAAATGATGTAGAACTATAGGAAGTGTTATTATCTCTGTAGTGCACGAGAATGGCACTCCTGTGGAGTTGTGCAGTGCACAGCCTAAACAGTGTAATGTGTACAGAATAACCATATTACACAAAGGCACTCTCCCTAAGGATCGACTTTGCCCCTTCATGGTGACTCCCTGCACAACTTCACAAAGTTGTTATTACAAGACTTAAAAAAACAAAACAAAACGCTTACTTAGTACCTCAATTTGCCCAGGTCAAATGTCTTACTTAATGAGGCAGGCAATTCCAGTCCAAACTACCTCTGTAGTTTTATCTTCTGTTTACCCTACCCAAGTACTGCTTGTCTCACCTGGCCATGTCTGCATATATACATCTCCTTCTGCCTGGAATTTTACTCCTCTCTCTCTTCCTCTGTAAGTCTTCCCTTGTATTTTTGGAAGAAATCAATTGCCAGCTTTTATTTTCTTGGTCCTTTCATATACTATCTGTCATCTACCTATCTGACCTTCTGTCTCTCTGGCTTTTTCTATTTCTCCCTTCCCACTGCCTCTAACTTCTTTATCTATCATCTATCTATCTATCTATCCATCTATCTATCATCTACCTATCTATCATCTATTTACTTGCACTGTTATTTTATTTGTAACTACTTTACCTATAAAATGGATCTATCTTCAATTCTTAGTTATAGCTCCAGAAAACAATTTGGCTTGGACATCTTACCTCTCAAGACTGACTCTGATAGTCAGACCAGTTATGATGGGGTCCCTTTCCTTACTGGAGGATTCTGTAGATGATGTCCAGATTGATGAGTGCAACTATGTCAGAGAAAAGACCAGGAACAGGATATAGGATGGTTGTGGTCTATTATCTCAGTCTTTCTTCAAGTATTTAAGGCCTTCAGTGTCATGTGACTTGCTATATACAAGATAATCATTATTATTATTTTGACAATAACCAATGTTAATATTTACTGAAGATAAGTTCTTAATAACAGTTTATTGAGTTTTTCCATGTAATCTTCTTTAATCTTCATCCAGTCCTAGAGGCAGAGGAACCAAGAAACTAATGAAGTTTAAATTTCAGGGCTATTCATTTACCAGGGCTCTTTCTAATGCCCTGTTTTTAAATTTCTCATTTAAAATGCATAATTCTTTTAGTTTTAAATAAATATTCTCTTTCATATCCAATTTCATATTAATAATTTTTTTCTTTTAAAAAGTCTTCAGAATTGTTCAACCCTCAGGCCCCACAAAACTAAATCTGCTTTGCCTGGTGCTATGAGATAGGTACTGTTAAACATACCCATAATACCAAAAGTGTATCCAGAAAATTTAATCATGGAATATGCAGGGTTGTATTATTGAAAACTTAATGAAAGACAGTAATTTTCAGTTGATCTGTTCTATCACAAAAAAAGCACAAATCTAAAAATATGTATACTATGAGAGAGTGACAATGTACTGACCTGGGAGGGTCCCAGGTGATCATAAGCACTGACTTATGACATACAAATCTTGCTCAACCCACTTTCATTTGAGCAATGGGACTGGGTGAAGATTGGCAGCTAACCTTCAGCAGTGTGATCAAATGTCAATATTTGTTTCACTAGGTTTATTTAGTATGTGTATTTATTTCATATATGAGAAGCAAGGATCAGAGAAGTTCACTAATTTATCAAAATGACAGTAAGAAATAAGACCTGGATTCCAGACTGGTGTTGGTCTCTGTATGTGTTTGTTGATTGATTTTAATGTCTAGAGCACAAGTGAACACAGAACATAATTACTGACTTCATTTCAATCCCCTTTGCTACTCCCTCTGGAATTCCTTTATTCTAGGCCCCTCCTCACAGCCTTGGAGATGCCTAAAGCCTATAGACATGATGAAAAAGTTGAAACCTCCTGTGTTTTTCTTTTCTCCATAACATTGCTTCAGATTGCCAAACTTGAAAACTGACCTGCTCATTTATTTGATTTCTGGGGGTCAAATTCCCAAAACTTCTTGCAAACTAAGACTGACTTTTTTATACACCTATCTATCTCTTCTCTGATTGCCTTCATTTTGACTTGTAAATTTTTAGTTTCCTGTTTAGTTTGGGGTATTCTGGCTCCCTTACTCCTTTCTGAGTCCCTTTCCTATGTCTGACTTTGCTAGGCAGGCTCTGTATATGTTGAGTTTCTTTAGCTTGGACTGCTGACACTGGACCCAGAAACACTTTGTGCCCAAATGTGTGTCTCTCTCTAGCATTCCTTAAGGTATCCCTGATTAGGCAAGATATGGCAAAATTCATCTTTGGCAAGACATATGTGCCAAATTAAGTGCATGCCAAAATATAGTAGTATACTATAAGGGAATCGTTTGGGCATCCCCTTTATAGATGGTTTCTCTCTTCTTAAGTATAAATTAAATAGGTAACAATGAAAAAAATTCCAAATCAATACTGTTTTCAGAAATATAACATGCATATTTGTACAAAGGAAGTCTTTCAAATAAACATTAATTGGCTGAAGTTGAAAAGTCTAATATTTTGATGAATATCTTCCTAAAATGTGTTATAACCTTTCTATCTTCTTTGATGATACACTGAACAAACTCTTAACAATTTATTTTTTATTTTATTGGTTCTTTTTTAGTGTTTAATAATTTCTTGATAACTCAGGATCACCACAGTAAACATTAATTATCTTATTTGACATAAACTTATGCATGTCCTCCCCATAGGGCTCTATGTTAATGCAGAATAAAATATTTGCTGTTCATATTTATTGTAGTGCTGTTCACATTTAGTGTAGTGATTGAAGTCCCTACACCAAATGACTGGAGAGTGCTATGCAATCAATTGTTTTAGTGGTTGTCTCAATTCTCATTCTTTTTTTCTCATTGAGAGTTGTCAACTCTTGCATCTTGCTTTCCTTCAAGTAAGCCCATCTTTAACAAAGTTATTACTCTTCCTCTGGAACAGCAGTTCTCAACAGCAGCAAATTGAAACCCCATAGAACACTAAGATACATGAAGACATTTTTAATTATCACAATTTAGGTTGAGGGTGTTACTGTCATCTAGTGGGTAGAGGTCATAGATGCTGCCAACTCTCTTACAGTGTACAGACAGACCTCTACAACGGAAATATCTGAGTCCAAGTGTCAGTAGTGCCCATTTTGAGTAATACTGTTCTAGAATTCTGGAAAAGTGAATAGGCTCTAGGGGAAGACCCAGTTTTGTTTAATGCTAGTAAAAAACAAGTGCATACTGCTCCATGGTCACTGCTAAGGTTAGGGGCTAGTATCATTGACTTCATAAGCACCAAAATGTCCTCATAGATTGAGGTACTTTGACCTTCAGGTGAGGGAGTTTTCACTGTTTGTCCTTAAATTAATGGACTCAACACTTGGTATGCACATGCAGATGATTCTCCTTTTAATTCTTTTACTCTTCTATAGTTATTTGGCTTATATGTATTGCTACATTAAAAACTGTCATTCTGGTACAAATACTGTGTATATAGTAAGTTTCTAAGGGATTTTCAAATTTCTGTTTAAACTACTTTAATGCTAACAGCAATTTAATTGTTTAAGTCATAAGACAGTTTTCATTTATTTTATCCTGTTGCCATTTGATAGTTTTGGGAAAATTGGTGGATAAGCAAGTGACTCCTCCATACTTTTTAAAAACTAAATTATTTGGGGAAATGTGATTTTTGACAAACAAAACTGCAGATTTTTTTTGAGGAAGATTTTATTGAAAGTCAGTTGGTTGACTGTAATCTCATTCTTCTTCACTCCTTCTCCTAGGTTTTCTAGTAGTGAGAGGGCACTGATCCTGAAAGGAATTTTTTTAATCATTTCTTCTTAGTTATACATAACATTAGGATTCATTTGTACATGATTATTAAAGCAGAATGTAATTTGCTGTAATTCAGTCCCCAGTATTTCCCCCATTCCCACTGGCCGCCTGTTCCCTTCCCTCTCCTCTACTGGCTCTGAAAGGAATCTTCATGGCATAAGGTTTGTGCCTCCCTGAACTCTGTAAAGTGCCCATGTTCTGACCTCTTCACCTAATGGTGCTTGACTTTGGGAATCATCTCCTTTGTTTATAAAATAAACAGAAATTATATTTTATGAACTTCAGTATAAATTCTTGAAAGTTTTTTCTGTTTTACTTGATTATGAAGAATACTTAAATTATTTTACATAGAGATATAAATCATTTTTAATGATATATAGCGTACATCTTCTATATATCGATATATAGTAATGCAAAAGATAAGGAAATGCTTTTTTTTACAATGCATATTTGGCTAATTTGACCTCATTCCCATGCATTTTACCAATTATGTACATTTATTTAGTGCATAAAAAGTGTAACAATTAATATCAAAGTGTAAATGAGTATGCATGTTCTACCACTGTTTTATTCAAATGTGATGTGTCAAAATCAATTTGATATGAAATTCAGAGTGATAGATGAAGAGTGATAGGTCCAAGGTATATATGGAACAGCATGGAATTCTGTCAATCTACAAACAGCATTTCAAAAGAAAAAATGTAATATGAATTTTAGTTATAGGAGTCTCTTTCTGATCTTGATAAGATACTGTAAATGGGTGATGCACACATTCAGAGGGAAAAGTTGACTAATGAAACTAACTTTTGTTCATTTACCAAAACATTTTTTTCTAGTTTATATGAAAATTGAATGCATTCTGAAAGTATAAACAATTCAGTATTAGAAAACTTTAAATAATTTTTCAGTACTCTTGCTAGTTTAAAAAAATTTAATATTTCACAATCATGTTTTCCAATTTTTATTTTCCTTTGTAAAATTACTATTTAACTTGCTCATGTTTAAGAGTTTTAAAGGTTGTCTCAGTGGTTTTTACATATTGTTATCACTTTTAATAAAAAGTACTCTATGTGTCTATTGTGACATTTATAATATTAAAATAAGAAAATGAATGGTTTTAAGTTTCCTGAGGTTTCAGGAATCACATTTTAATACAATAATTTAAATGTTGGGCCCTCTAAAAATTATGCAAAATTAGGTAGAAGATTTTTCACTGTGGCCTATCCTGTACTTAACACAACAAATTATAATTCCATACCAATAGATAATTCTTAATTTAGAAATCATAATGTTTTTAGTTTAAAACTATCATTTTTGCCCAATAAAAGTATTTCCAAAGATGATCATGGAGGAAAAGATTCAAGAAAGTGGAAATAATGAATGGTCCTTCCATTTTTAGAGGAAAAAAAAGCACATTGTCCCATTCTAAGCTTTTCCTTAGAAAACCTCACTTGTTATGTCTGCAAAAATTATAGTGACATGAAAATGTTAATAGAGATATAAAATTTTCCTCTAGTTGAAGAGAAAAATTATTTTGAATAATTTTTAACATTCTCCATGTTTATGTAATTTTGAAAAAAAGTCATAAATGAAGCAATCATTTCTGGAACAAAGTTCTAACAGCCTTAGAGCTTATTTTGTGAATTAAATCTGTTAAAACCCAAAGTTCTGATATTTTAATGTGAGAGTCAAAACCTTCGGTAATCATCTAGTTATTATTTTCCCTTTCCTTCCCGTACACCTCTTTAACCACACTTTCTAAAAAGTTTCACACAGGAACACCTTCAAATTGTTCTCCCAAAGTCTCCACCATCCCCAAGAAAGGTATACCTAAGCTTAACATAGCTGGAGAGTATTGATATGAAATAAAAATGTGTTTTCAATGACTGAGCCCCTTCCTGCATTCATTCAAGCCATTTAGAACTTTCCCCTTTTGTTAACACATTTAGATTTCATATCAGGTACACAGAAGAAAAGAGTCAATCTCTTTTTATTATGCCCCTCAGTGTTACATGACATGGATTCTCTGTGAAAAGTTCTGAGCTTGTGTTTTCATGCTGGGTTTACTAAAAGTTTAAGATTCAGCCTAAAGAGTACGAATTTAGATGACCCTATTCACAAGAACTGTAAACTCCACTGTAAAGTGAGTGCATTGAACATCCAGAAAAATCTGCTCTGAGCTTTGCTAAGACGATGCTGAAATGTTGTATTACAAATTCCAAAATGAATTAATGAAGAACAACACTGGAGATGAAATGTATATGTGTGTGTATCACAGCTAACATGGCAACTGGAATACAAAGCCTTTTTTTTTCTCACATTTTGCCAGCCATAGCATAAGCTTCCCACAGAGGATGGGGATTAACAGCCTGTCTCCTTTGGGGTGGGGGGAGTAGGAGTCGAATAAAATGTAGAATCTGCAAATGGAGCTCTGAAATGATGTAGTTAATGTTACATATGTAGTCTATTATGGTAACTGGGAACATGTGTGTCATAATGCTGGGCAAACCGATTCTAAAAATGGGAGAGAGTAGAACAAAAACTGCCCCCCAAATTCTGCTCGTATTGCATGATCCAAGGACACACTGTTAGAGAAGATTCGATAACCATTTCTTCACATCAACCAACTTTATCCCTATCCTTTCTACCCCTTGACATTCTCTCCTCTCATTTGTTACATAAATGTTCATTTTTCAATTCAAATGATTAATTTTTCCTAGCATGCTATGGTGCCAGTAGGGTCTTTCAGACTTTACTAGACTTTTCTAAATCCATGGATATCTTTAAATATAATGAACCTGAAATATTTCCCAAGGAGAAAAAAATGAAAGAAATGTTCTGACCCAGGACCTGAAAGAATACAGGAGGTTGAAAGACTTCAAGACTGTTGGACCCAAGGAGATACTGACCATGCATTTGTTACCTGGAGCACTTACATCACTGGTTAAACCCTCTGATGCTATTTGTGCTCAGGTGCTTGTAGGCCTATGTGGAATGAATCATTTGAAAAGGAAGTATAATGGGGAAAAGGGAATTAGCACAAAAATGGAAATGACAGTTCAATTGCAGTCTGAGACATCATTGGGAGCAGAATAGGAAATAAATGATACGAATTGGGGCACAGAAAGGAATTAGACTGAGTATCAAGAGAAAGAAAGAAGCAAAATGTTAAATATGGAGAAAAATGGCAGATTGCACACTCTGGGTACAGATGTACTGAAGTTAATTTGAAACTCATTCAAATTTATTCACTCATGAGGGGTCTCACATTAAGTTTTCTTTTCCTCTCTGATGTGGTGATTTCTGTTTGATTAGCCTTTTATTGTCTTCAGTATATTATTGAGCTTAGAATGTGGACATATCAGTCCAATATGCTATTAAAAATTTGTCATTTAACTCCTTATGGTGCTATAATAAATGCCTATGTTTTTACCTCAGCTCTGGTCACCCCAACCCAATTCATTTCCGGGGGATTCCAGAACATAGGCTCATCCGCAGAGATGTTTTTAAATTGAGAGGACTGGGCTGGAGGGAAAATACTTGTCAGTATATAGAGGAAAAAAGGAGGGTGAGTGCCTGATACTTTTGGCTTGATCACCTTGCCAAATGCTCCTCTTCAAAAGGCAGAATAGGTAAATCATCAACCCCTTTTCCTCCCCCCTTATAGCACTACCCCAGTAGCTTTAATAGACATGGAAATTTACAGGATAAATGCCAGGTAAAACTTGCCAAGGGGGGGAAAATAAATCCAACTGGTTGCTATGCCTTGCCAATCGTTTCTTTAAAATGTCTTAGCATTCTTTATCTCTGTCATCCTTGTAGCTAAGTACAGTCCTCCTTAACTTCTTCCTTGCCATTTCTCTTTCTGCTACCATGGTTCCTGTTCTTCCCTTCTTTAGCCTCTTCTTACTTTAATTCATTTTATGAACATTTTTGAAGTTTATATTCCCATGACATTTATCCTACGATCTATAACATCATGCCTCTTCTCAAAAATGTCAGAATATTTATCATATGAACCAGTGTCTTTAACATGATACCCAATGTCCTCGCATAATTTGGTTCATCTTTATTGACACGCTTAATCTCTTTCCTTCCTTCCTTTCTTCCTTCCTTCCTTCCTTCCTTCCTTCCTTCCTTCCTTCCTTCCTTCCTAACTTCCTTCTTTTTCTTTTCTTTTCTTTTCTCTTTTCTTTTTTTCTTTTCTTTTCTTTCTTTTTTCTTCTCCCCCACCCCCCTCCATACTGTGGATTGAACCCAGAGGCACTTAACCACTGTGCCACATCCCCAACCCCCTTTTTTAAAAAAAATATTTTATTTACAGATAGGATCTCAATGAATTGCTTAGGGCCTTGCTATGTTGCTGAGGCTAACTTTGAACTTGAGATCCTCCTGCCTTAGCCTCCCAAGCTGCTGGGATTGTAGACCTGTGCCACTGCACTCAGCTACTCTTAATTTCTAATGATTGTATTTAATTTCCTTATTCTAGGTAAATGGCCCATAATTGCCCAAACTCAATTCATATTCTCTCACTCTCCTGTCTTTGCTTTTACCACTCCTTGGTCTTTCCTACTGTCTTGTGTTTCCATGGGGTCATGTTGTTCCAATCCCCTATATTCCATGAAGTTTTCCTTGATCCTTTCACCTAAGTAGTCACCCCTGAAAAATTTAAATTTGTGCATATTTTTTGGCACATCAATTACCATGTTGTAGTGTAGCTCTCATATAGAGCAATATCTGAACCTGTACATCTTCATTTGTACTTTTATTTGACCTATATCCAATGTGTCTTCCGTTATTCAATGGATGATCCTTAAGAGCAAGGTCTGGGTTAGATTCACCGTTATATTTCTGTAGCTTCTAGCATGTTGCTTAACTCATAAAAATCCTCAAACCTCTGTTGAATGAATTGATAAATATGCTTAGAATTTACCATTTGTGTATCTTAAGTGCATTTGTAGCAGCTTTCCAGTGGCTTTGAGCTGCTTATTCTGGTTTTGGTAAACACTGTCACTTGTCCATAGCTTTTGGTCATCTGCACCTCCATTTCAAAGGCCGTATCTGATAAGTCACTTGGAAGTTCTGTGTTTTAACAGTTCCCAAGATTGAGGCAGCTTAGTTATCTTTATTTATTATCTTAATAAGGAAAGTTTATTTTCTTCATAGAAAATAAGTGACTGAGAAAAGTTTTGAATGTTTCCTAACTGTATTTAGTAACTTAGGATTGTGGATTCTTATATAAAATAGGTCATTAGTTGGAAGAGGTAAAATTAATTTGTTATTTCAAGTTATATTAAACAGTACATTTTAATATCATGAAAACAACCTCTTGATTTTGATCTCATGTATACCAAAAAAAAAAAAAAGAGTAAAGGTAGCAATCAGCAATCTTATCATGTGATCATAGAAGATATTTATATGTAATAGGTCCTCAAGACACATTTGTGGACTGAAGAAGTTTGTTTTGAGTTAGATGGCTAAAAATCTCTTAGTTTTGTTCCCTTTGAAAATATATTTGTGTCTATACTTGCCAAAGTGGATGTTTGAAAAAAATGTTTTTAAAAATTGAGCAATGTTTTTCATGTAAATAGATGGCAAACAACTGGTTTGGCCAATTTTGCAATTTATTTCACAGTTTACAAAATATTTTTACATATGGTTGTTATTTAATTCTTTTTAAATAGTCCTATGAAGTGAGTGAAATTAAATTATTTTACATGAGAAAATAAAACTCTAAAAAGTTTAGATTCTGATTACCTTGAATGAGCTGGGTGTGGAGACATAACTTTGGATTTTGGGTCAGCATCTTTCAAAACACTATTCAGTTCATGCAGCATATTGTATATACTCCAAAAAAATTTGTGAATCACTGGATATTTTTCAAGACTGAGGGTAATCTTTTAGGACATGGGTGTATTCAGCACAAAGTTATATTTGATGAGTGAATTTCATTAAACTTACGTAATAATTCTCTAGAATATGATTCTCAAATTATAGGATTAAATGTGAGATTATCTCCAACCAAATCCTGTGCTATATATGACAAATCTTTGAATAATTCAGATACAGGACCCTTTTTGGTAATCTCTCTTGATCTTTTCAGTTCTAATATTGAGAATATGCTATTGAGACAATGGCTGATATTCTTATAGGCATATGATTGTTAAGTTCATGAATTTTTAAGACACAATTTTGAATTTATTTTCACATGTTGGTCTAGTAAATGACTTCTTATTTGCTGTCAATTGTGTGATAATTTGTTAATAGTCTTTTGTGATTATTAGAATGTTTACTCTTTTGTATATGTTATATTTTAAAATAGAAATAAAAACTCTGTAGGCTATTCATTTCAGCATGATTATTATAACTCACAGGTAGTTAAATCTATTTCAACTGAATTGATCTCTGGATTCCATAGCTTATCCACAGTTTTGACCATGATAACTTTAAAATCGAGGGTATTTATTGAATTTTAATTAAGAACATTGTTAAGATACTGCTGCTCTATATTTAGCAAACTAGAAAGACATTTGGGTTTTAGTAAAATAAAGCACTCTCTGGGAGTAGCATAGAGTGCAAATGATGGAGTGAACATTTATTTACAAATATTGATTAAATTTCTAGTATGCTCCAGGAGCTGGACTCTGAGTGAATAACCAGTTATGATCATGATTCCATATTCTTTTAACACCAAGTAACACAGTCTTTCAGTGCTTTAGAGCCTATATTTACAAAATGGAAATAGCTAAGTTGGTCACTTTTCAAGCAAATGGTATATTTTTTAGGTGCTATCTCATAAAAACTTTTCTATGAATAGACATTTATAGCAATTTTTGCTATGCTTGAAGTACATTTCATTCAAAGAGGAAACTCATTAGCTTTGTAGGTATTAGCATTTTCAAATATGAAAATTTTTCCATTGTTGACCCTAACACATCCATAGCTATGCTTTCTTTATCTGCTGATTAAAATATTACACATTAGGAGTAAGGTGAGTGTAATTTAGTTATTTGAAAAATAATAAATGTGTGTGTGAGAGACCATTTCATAATCTGTAGACAGTGTTTCTTTCCCAGTGAAACATTGAAATTAAGATATTTTCCATGCGGATAAATATGCTGAGCATTTCCTGTGGGAAATGTATTTCAGAACTGTCTCCCTTTTTGGTAGTTAAAGCTCCTTTGAATGAATTCAGCTTAGATGGAAGGTGACATTGATGTCAGACAAACCTGGTTTCTGGTCTTGGCTTAGCATTTACTTTCTTCATTATAAAGAACAGGTAATTTAACTACTGTATGTCTCAGTGTTCTCCTCTGTAAATTGGGGGTATAATGACATTTACTTCAGTGAGTTGTTGTGAGGGTTAAGTCACATCATATATATATATATATGTATATATATAGTGCATATTAGTATATATAGCATACATAGTATATATACAAAATATTTTGCATATTTCTTAGCACATATCATACATTTAGAGATGTTATCATTATTGTTTTTATTATTATTGATAGGTTAGTCAAAACCTAAACTCTAGTGTAATATAGAAGTATTCGACTATGATAAGGCTTAGTGCATATACTAGTTGTTCATTGAGATCATATGTCTATGGTATGCTAAAATAATGAAAAAGTTCACAATTCTATTAATTAAAGTATTTTTTGACACTTTCAGTGTTTCTCTTATTATGTCATCTTCAAGATTGTTTTGTATATAGAAAAGCAATTTCGAACATACACATAATCCAATAAGTTAGAATTCATTTAGCATTTTTAAGCATGTGCCATCTGCTAATTTTAGGAAAGAATAGTAGTGCATCTAAAATTAATCTATCAGTAAATGAGTGAAATCTCTTTTCAAAACATTGGAGAGTAGATATTTAAAAGATACTAAGCAACCTAAAGTAGTATTTCCTCTTACTGAATCAATATACTTCTCAAATTCATCTGTTTATATGGTTTTTATTTTCAATGTACATAAGTTGTTCTAAAATAGTATCTGTGCTTCCTTACATGACTTGCTACCTCACGAAGCCAGATGTGCCATTTAGGATTCAAATTGAAACAATTTGTTCTATGAATGACTGTGGAAGTGGCTAGTTCACTTTGAAAGAGTGCCCTTCATTTTACATTTGATAAAACTCAGTGTAGACAGTGTCCTTGGGACAACTTTAATGGCATGCTTGAAGCAGACGTGGCATTTCTGGGTCTGTAGCGTGCTTTCAGAGGCACCAAAGAGGAGTACATCAAGGCAGCTCAGACTTTGTTTGTTGAAGCTGTGTTCACAAACACCCATCAGGATGGCAAAGCATGTGACATTCAGGAAACATGTTGATATGATGAATTAAAAATGGTGACCACAGAATTTGGAATCCTAATACCCTGCTGGTGGGAATACACAATGGGGCAGCCACTTTGGAAAACTGGTAGTTTCTCAAAAGAGTAAATGGGGATTTGCTGTATGCTATTGTGTATTTAACACTCCTGAGTAAACACCCAAAAGAATTGAAAACACATACTTTTTAAAAAAAATTGTACAGAAAAATTCATAGCAACATTATTCATAATAGTGAAAAAGTAAAAACACAATGTCCATTAACTGATGAATGAATACATAAAATATGATGTATCCATAAAGTAGAATATTATTTGGCAATAAAAAGAAATGAAGTAGTAATATCTACTACAATACCTGAAAAACATTATTCCGAGTGAAAGAAGCCAGTCACAAGGGATGCATGATCTATGGTTTCATTTATATAAAATATTCAATGTAGGGCAGATTCATAGAGGCAGAACTCGACTAGAGAATCCCTAGAGCTGGGATGGAGTAGGGTGGGAGGAAATAGAGAATGTTTTTTGGTGGATAGTACAGGGTTTCTTTTGGGGTGATGAAAATGCTCCAAAACAGATTGTACTGCTGGTTGTACAACTCTATGAATACATTAAAAACATTGAATTGTACAGTTTAAGTGGAAAAATTGTATAAGTGAATTATATCTCAATGAAGCTGTTATATAAAAAACTGAGTTTCCTGTCTTGCATGTCCACAGATATTATAATCAGTTTCATAAACCAGACTATCATAAGCATTTTCAGGTTTCAAGTTCAAAATAGTCAAAACAGGCACTTTTAAGAACAGTATTCATTGAAATGCATCAAAGCATAAGTGTACTCCCTGAAGAAACACTTTCAATCATGAGCTTAAATAATAACCAAATTTAATTCATTCCAGGTACGTACTCATTAAAGAAACTGCTGGCCAAAATGTTGAAATAAACATTTAGCTACTAAGTGAACAAATTAAACTCCTTTATGATTTAATTGCACCAGTGAGTATTTCCTTTTGGAATGTGTTTCTGCTTTGATACATTTCAATACACATCATGAATTTTGTTGAATGATGGCATTTCAGAATGTGTGTGAGTATGTATATACATATGTATTTTCAAACTGCATTGAAAATGTTATTTAAAATATGTATGCATGTGTACATGCAAACATTCCAATTTCTATGTTTAAGTGTATGGATACAATACAGAAAGACATATTCCCATAAGTCCCATGCAGTGTAGTCATATTGTGGGGTATGTATTTGCCAACTAGTTGCAAGCATTAACAGAAATATTCTTTCTGCCTCCTCTCCTCTTTGCTCCATATACGTGTGTGTGTGTATACATGTGTGAATGTACAAATATTTCATAATGTTTATTTATCACATGATAGACCAACAGTATTTATAGGTGGATATTTTGATCATCATGCATATTCTGAACTACTGGAGCTATTTTGAGGCATTTTTAGAGCTTAGAAAATATATAGCACTTTGCTTCTAGATGTGTGCAGATTCATGGGAGTGATTATGGAACAGGAAAGACTATAAAAACAAAACAGAATTCAGTCCAAATCTTTTCATACTCTTTCAAATCTCAGTGCAATACTTTGCAGTTAGTTGTTTTTTCTTGTTGTTTTCCAGTGTTAATTTAAAAAGTAGAACTTATTTCTCATACCCTATTGTAATCTAATGAGGACCTTTACTTCCATAAAATAATTTATTTGAAAAATCGCTGTTTTAAAAAATTTCTTTCCTTTGTGAACTTATGCATTCACACACACAAGGGTATCTCTACATTTTTTTCTCACCTAATTTTAGCTCTAGTAACCTCTGGTTGTATATTTACTAAGCATGTTAAAGATGGTTTGAAGATAAATATTGCCTCTCCTTCTATCTTGAAAAGTCACCATTTATATCTTTTTCACTCATCCCTTCTGGAATATCCCATTTCCTCTGCCACTCACAAACACTCAGAGATAATTATTATAATTATTAACTTTCCCATAACTTGCATATATGTGTCTCTTTCCCTTATCTTTAAATAGGGCACAGGGTTTATAAAAGTGAAATGGCAAAATAGACTTCTAAGATGTTGCTGCAGTTAAGATTTTTAATAGTGTTTAAACAGAAATTTGGTGGTAGTCTTACTTCTTGCTAATGAAAGTTTTGTTTTCTATCCAGTTTCTGCTACAAGAAGCAGAAAGTAACAAAATGTAGATGAGAAAAAAAATAAAGTTTTTCTTAAGATGGGCCCAGAATGTTAGTCTGAGCAAGTGGATAGGATGCACAGACTCAGCTGAGGAGTCATAGGCTGTCCAAAAGGAAGGACACTGCTCTCCAGGCCAAATAATTCCCAGGATATGTTAGGGGAGGCTTGACCTCCTTAAATATACCATGGCAGATTTGGCATTTAGTTGAATATGATCATCACAGAGAATAAGAATTTCCTATAAATAACAACAGATGACACACAAAACCAGTGCAAATTAGTGAAGATCAAGAATAGAAGGGGCTCATAAGAAGGGTCCTCAGCAGTGAAGCATGTAGAAGCCAAGATGTCCAGGCTGAAACAGGAAAGGCTTTGAGTCCCAACCCAGGGACTATCACAGTTTTCTGGATGGAATTTGGAGAATTGTATGTTTTCCTGGTTTCATGGAGTTGGCTGCAGTCAAATTCATCTTTTCTTTTGTCTTCATAAATCCTCAAAAATTCTTGGGGACTGATATCTGCCCTTAACATGGGACAGATTTACTTACTTATCAAATTTCTTATCCTCAGAGTAACAAATCTAGAACACGTGATACTTCTTAATATGTTTGTGCTGCATTATTTGTATAGAATGTCTTTCTTCCACTTTTCCTACTTCATGAACTCCTACTTCTTTGCTAGGTCTCCAGTGAAATGCCACTTACTCTATGAACTTTTCTTGTCCTTCCAGCATAATTTACTTTGTCCTCTACCATGATCTCATGATTCTCTTAGTTCTGTTTCATAGATATTTACTTGGACCTGAGATTCATTAGGGAAGAGATGGTATATTATTTCATCTGATACCTATAATCATGAACACATTACCTGAACGTGGCATATAAAAGTGAAACTAATAATGATATCTGCTGATTGTCTACTTTGAGCTTATGATCCATATCCAGTTCATTTAGTCTCAACAATGTTTATTTCTACATCACTTCTGATCTTAATTTAGAATAGAATAGGAAATGAAACCATAGCACCTGAAAGTCTAGTGCTTCATCCAATAATGATTACTGATGTCTCGGAGTAAATTAACAGAACTTCCCTTCACTTTGACATGAATCAAGAAAAATTACTCACCTGTTTGCAGTGTTCTTTCCCATTTTCTAGTCTTCTCAATTCATAGGGAAGGTTCTCTCATATCTTAAAATCAGGGGTTTGTGAGGCATATTTAACTCATACTGCCCATTTTTTTTATATATTTTCATGAGACTGTGTGTGAGGTACCTCTCAACTGGCATCTTTTCCAGAAAATGTCCTCCATTCCTACTTTCTTCCACATGACTGCAGCTTAATAAAGAACTAGTCCAGGGACAGGCACCCAAACTAAGAAATCCCCTCCAGAGATTTGAATTTGGAAGTTCAAGTGGTTAAAACAGTATGGCCCACTTTTTCTCCACTATCATAAAAGTAGACTATCTAGTTAGAGAAACAAAGGAAAACAGAGAATCAGAGAATTGAACACATGCAAAGAAGAAAGAAGAAATGAGACAGAGAAAGGCAGGTAGACCTGTCTGCAAGTTCTTGAATTCCTAATACCTGTGAGTTTTTGAGTTCCTAGTATCTGTGAGATTCTCTTCCTTGAGACCGCAAACACATGGCTAGTTTTGGATTTCACAAGATTGTTTAGTTATCTTTATAATATATTGTCTTTTTGCACAAGTTAGCTAAACCGGGATTTCTAACTGTTGACCCAAATAATTTTCATTGTTTTGCCTTTGTATGACTTAATGCATTGGTTGGAAAATGATAATATTTTTCCTATACAATATGCCCACTGCTCATATCCTCATACTCTATGATTGCTCTCTCAATGTAGATACACGGGGAGCTCCTGAAGAGTCTGGTCACCGCTGCTCACTATTCATGGTCTCCTGACATATTACAGGAGACAGACTTTGTGACCAATGTTCTAAAGCAGATGAATCTAAGATGCATATGAGGTTACAGCACGATTTTAGTGTTAAAAGGAGGGAGATATCTATGTATATATAAATGTCATCCTCTCAATTTATTTCAAGGACAATCAGTAATAGTCTCATGACTGGCACATGCTGTGGAAGAGTTACCTCAGGGAACTGGAGATGTTTTTCAAGCCTAGAAGGAGTATAGAAGTATGTGAAAACAGAGGAAGAGGGAAAATCAGTGAGGCAATAAGGACTCTGGTAAGGAAGGCTGAATGTGAAATGCATAGAGCAGAAGATTGAAACCACTTGAGTGGCTAGTTGGGCAAAGCTAACACAAGTGCCTCAAAGGAGATACCAGACTAAGTCTGATAGACATGTACTGAGTATTTTACTTTTCACTGTGGTATGTGTAGGGTAGGAGTTATCTTTTTATCTCCTTGTATTATTAAACAACTAAGGTCATTTATCAGTTAGCTTTTGAATGTTTTATGCATTTGGTTTTTCAGTACATTTTAATAGACTACCTGCAACATACCGGGCCCTGTTTCACACTATAGTACAAACAGTCACTGTCCTTATTTCTATGTGGCCCATAGTCTAATAGAGGTGACCATGAAGTGGGGAACAAATATTTAATCACATATTATACAACTGCTATGAGCTCTTGTCTTGACTCCCTCTATAACAGTACTACCCACCATTTCCTTTTGAGTCACTGTTTTGAGACTAGAGAGGAGATTACATGCTGAATTTTTATAAACAGCATCAGGTGCCAGCTCATAAAGTTAAAAAAAATACCTTCTAAAATAAAGTGCATGGCTTTCCCTAATTAGTAAACAAAATAAGTCTTCATGGGTCCTCTTTGTTTTGAGTGATTCATGTTTGAAAGACAAGTGATATATTCGTATACATGGTGACCTGGTGTGGAAATTGGGGGAGGACCAGGGACTCCAATGTCTCCTAGAAGTCCATGCATGGCAGCAATATTAGAAGAAAACAAGGGTATTGTGCCTCTTGTGACTAGTCATTTTAAGAAATTCATTTTAGAAGTATATTAATGTCTGATGGCTGAATTTTCTTAGTTAGGATTAATGAATCTGAGGGATGAATTGTTGTTTTGAGGTTGGAAGTTTCAAGAGGGAGTCAAGAACACAGTATGCCCACTTCTTCTACCATTGCTCTGTTCCTTACCCTCATCTTAAGCACCAGCACAGCCCTGCAATTATCATCATAGATCCACCAGAATGGAAGCTTTGTCCTGCAAGATTTCCTGATCACTAGATAAAAATGACTTTAAACCCTAAAAAAGTAACATAAAAAATGCCAGAAACACTCCAATCATTTGTAAAAGTCATTGGATTTGCTCAAAGTGTCACACTATGGCAGTTTAAAAAGTACATCAGCCAGTGTGTTCAAATAATTAACATAAGTCTGACTGGGCAGCACAGAGTGAGAGTCAGATGTGGGAATAGATACTCCCTAATCTCCGGAGGCAGATCAAACAGGATGGAGAGTAAGCCATCACAGAAACAGCTAGAAGGACACCACAGTCTGCCTGCTAGCAAGGATGGAATGATGCCGCTTCATGTTGTGTGAGTCTGAACGCACTCTGATTTGTCCAGAACTTGAGTTTGATATTAATTATGTTGTCCTGCGTCATTTTGGCTTTGCCTACTAATTACTACTTCAGAAGTACTTTTTCTGTCCTTTATAATTATTTCTAAATTGGAGATTGAATGTCACAACACAGGCTTTCATTTATCATATGCGTAGCCTCATCATGTGTTCAGTCTAAACAGAGACTAATTTCTCACAATTATCTAGCTAGTCAACCAGTCAACAAATGTGTATTGATTGCCTAAAGCAGAGGTCAGCAAAATATGGCCCACTGGCCAAAGCTGATCTGCCGACTTTTTGTATGACCTGTGAGTCAAGATCTGTGTTTTTTTTTTTAATGGCTGGAAAAAATAGAAAATTATTTTTTGGAACATAAATATTACTTGAAATTTAGGTTTTGGTGTCCACAAGTAAAGCTTTACTGAACCACACCCAATTATTTGTAACAGTATTTGTATTATATTAAGCAGAATTGAGTAATTGCCACACAGGTTGTATAACCTTCAAAAGTCTAAAATATTTGCTATCTAGTTCTTTTCAGAAATAAATTGTAGACTATGGCCTGGAGTATGCCCTTAAAAATATACCTACATATTGGGATAGGGAGAAAAATCACAGAAGCCTACATATCAGGAGCTCCCAGTCTATGCTCTGAATGGGATAGACCAAGGTGCTGGGGAAAACCAAGAAAAGATTCATAAGCCAAACTGGAAGACTGGCATAAAACCAGGAGGATCAAAGCAAATCTCTGAAAGATGGACAGTGCATTGACATCCACTTGGAGATGTATTTACTGGTTTCCCAGAAACAAAATTATTTGAACTTTCCTGTCAGTATCTTTGGGCATATTTTGGTAGAGATTTTTAAAGTAGTTATGAATCAGTGAGTGAAAAGGTGGTAGTCATTCAGGGATTGAGTATATTAAATACATTTTTTCTCACAGAGCTACTTTGTAAAACCTTTTAATATTGACAATCATGGAATATGACAGCAATGGAAAGTTCTGATGCAACTCAGACGTTTCATATTGAATCAAAATTGGATCAAACTAATAATGATAATAATGAGAGGGATATCAACCATTGAGGTCATATCATCTCTAGTGGTGTTAAGTGGGCAGCCAACATGAACAGGTTTTCAAAATATGCAGATATTTTTTTGTTTGAATTTCTTAGTAGAGAAGAGTTGTCAGCACTGTGTGGAGCATTTGGTAATGTCCAGTATATACTTATCAATGATACTAACTAAAATGGCCAATATGTAAAAGGGCATCCAAACAAATATGATATAAGGAACACTCATTTTTCCTAACCTCCAGTTCCCCAATAAGAATTTCCTGCATAAAATCCACTAATCTTCAGTTTTCTTGAAATCTGACTGATCACAGAAACCATTTAGACATATTTTAAAACTACAGATTCTATTGCTGTCTTCCAATTTTCTGAGTAAGGAATTTGTCAATGGCTCCAGGGATTTTAATTTAAAACAACAACAAACATCTCCCAGGTATGGAAACCCCTAAAATCCTTAGAAATGATAAGATTGTGAAATCTCTCAACAAATGTTTAAAACTGCTGTCCCTCACAACAAAACATAATCTTGGAAAATGTGGGAAATATATAATCTGAACAGAATAAGGGAAGGTATTTGTGGTAAGCCAATATTTCAGAAAATAGAAAGTTTTGTGGTTCATATATGTAATTTATATAAGGCAAGTCTCCCAGTGTATATTCTATACTGTCTTTCTTCTAATTAAAACCAGAATTAGCCTTTCAACATATTACAATAGTGCTTCCTTTCAGTTAAGATTGTAATTTCTCTTTGCTTTTTTTCACAAGTGTTCTGTTTTTCCCTCATCAAAGAGTCTGCTTTTATTCTACTTTAGACATAAGCCTCAATGTTTCATAGACATGAGCTAAGAAGAGTCTTATTGAGAAGAGAGAAACATTTAGAATAATAGGAGTTGTTACACGCACAGTAACAAATGAAATACATCTTTTGTAAATAACTCCCACCAGAAATCTTATATTTCCAGGCATCTATGCATATACCTTCATATAACAACTTTTGCGTTCGTAAAACATTCATTGAAGGCAGCTCTGCAGTTTTATAGAAAAACAACGTGCCAGGGATGCAAGAATCTTGCCAGTTCTGTGAAAAATGACACCAATTAAAGCTTAAATTGCTTGTTTTCTCATAAGGTACATATTTTCATAACTTTGAAATCAAATAATTGCTGCTTTTATATTAAATACAATAAAACAAAAAGGATGCTAGTTTAGAGGAACTGCTACAAGCATTTTAATATAATTTTCCCACCATTTAAAGTCACAAAATATGGAAAACAAGTCAAGTATGCAAAGTTCCAAGGAGATAGAGAAACTCCTTCAGATTATTACATCATTTGTCTTTTGTGTCAGGAAATGTGTATATGATTTCATTGTTTGATTAAATGCCAAAAAAAGGCACATTGCTCTTATCTAACTGATTACAGATTTTATTCATATGAAAAAGTATTTGTTAATGCTTTACCATTAGGAGATTTTTTTCCCCTCTTTTCTTTCTCTCTCTCTCTCTTTTAAGTTCTAAGCATGCATTTCCAAAAAAAATAATCTTCTAACTTCCCAGGCTTTATTTCTTTATTTTGCACTCACAATACATGATACTCAAATTTCCCATAGTGAAACCCAGTCCCTAATGATTATGTATCTGCAAACTGAGCAAACAGCTTCTTTCTGACTGGGTGACTAAGTGAGTGTGTCTTTGTATGTGTGCAAAAACTAAAACATATCAACTTTCAAAAACATTAGGGGAAATGGTTTTAACGTGTTGAGTTACCTAAAAACAAAGATTTTTGATACGTGTCTCTGGGGCATTACTAATCAGAGAGGAAAGAACAATTTAAATTCTGAATCAAATGTTATTATATGTTTCATTTTAATGCCTTTACATGATAATTCATATGTATATATGTATATATATGTATAAATGTATATAAAGGTTCTACAAAGCAGATGAATTCTAATTTCATAAGAAACAAAATACTATTTAATAAACTTGTGTGTTTATTAAATACATGAAAAAGTATAAAGATGCAGTCCCATTGATGCTTTTATTTGCATCTGGGGTACCCTGAGTGACAGCTATGGTTTCACAGAGAGATACCATGTGCTTTTCATGGTATAAACTAGCTGTCTGCATTAATAATAAGCTTGTGCTGAAGCCAATTTGAGGCTACATCGAGGGATTTCAAGGTCATTTGCCAATGGCCTGGCCTCCATTAACTTCTTTAGTAAAAGTCCCAATGATCCTTATTTTGGCCTTGAGTGTGGGTTATCAAAATCATCCCTCTTAATATTTCCACATAAATAGCTTGTTTCCTTAAATAGTCATTATGTTCAGTGGGGACAGTTTCTGAAAGCTTCTCAGTTCAATAGAAAAATGCATTTGGAAAAGTATGTTATTTTAAAATATATCTATATTTGGACAAAAAAAGAATTTAAGAATGCTTTGAGTATTTAATTAGAAGATGTTGAAGGCAACTAAATGTTCCCTTGTCATGGGGACCATGAAGTGATATAAAATAGTGAGATTTCCAAAATATTGAGACTGTCAGTTTGCTAAAAGACAAGTAAGAAAGTGGAGTAAGTGGTTATGCTATGTTCACATACATAAGATGATTTGTTTTTAAAAGTCTTCTAATCGCTTAACATTTTAAAAAATTTTGTTATTAATTCCTTGAGCTTCTTCTTTTACTGTACTCTTTGAAAAATCTCCCCATTAATATGTTGTTATTTACATTAAAATTTGTAAACAAAGAAGCACTTTAACAAAAAGGACTTGGAAGAGATTGGTGAGAAAGACCAAAGGGAAATAGATCTTATTTATTGTGTTATTTAAACCTGAGTTACATTACACCATCTTACATTTAAGAGGCAGCCTGCTAATGCAAGCAAGGGTGTCTCCTGCAACGAGACAAAGATTAATGCCATGTGTACTGATGATGCTCCACCACAATTCAGAATTCTGTGGCGCCATGACGCCCCTGTTTTATATGGTGGTTTGCCAAGAGAAAATTACTTAAACCAATTGTGAATGCATTCCTTTTTTACTTTTTATACAACCACATTTATGTAAGTAAATAGTATAATGAATATTTTTGAAATGATCCATCATTTTGAATTCACCTAGTTTGTATAAAATGCAATGTGCAGTTTTTTCTCTTGCAAGAAAGACTTTCACATGGGAATGTTCAATTTTTTTCCCCTATGAAAAAAGATTTCTCATAGACAACCAACCACAACTGGAATAGATTCTTTTAAACATATTGTAATGTGAGAATTTTCTTCAGCTGGAGGGTGTTTTATTCTTTAAATTGAAAGCCGTTGTTCCTCAGAACTAGTATGACATTGTAATGCATGATGTGCTAGTCCACTCTTTATATGCAGAAATTGATATGCTTCAAATACATATTAAATATTGAAATGTTATGTGATATTTGAAACTCTTCAGTGCTTCAGGTTTGTGGACTTGTTATCTGAAGTTACCTGTTGAGCATACATGTGGGGACTGCAAAGAGCATAGAAGACTGAACTTGAGAATCATAACTCTTTATTTTTTTAGACTCAGCCTAACTTCTTTGTTAATGATGTTGAATTTAGCCACCAATAGTTTTGGGTCAGTAACATATGTATCATAAAACCATCACTTCTCACATTCAACAATTAGCCCAATTTATTCATGAATGGTACAAAAAGACAGTGAATGTTGAAACTAAAACTTATTTCATTTCTCCTTAGAGAGTAGTTTCTTCCAAAACAGAACTGAGATCATTTATAGGAGGTTTTGGTGAAGCAGTTTTCTGGATTTGTTCATTACATTTTTCCAAAGGGTGATTTAGTTTTATCAGCCAATATAAATGGGCATACATGTGCAAACCCACATAAACATTTCTTATGTATACAATTTGCCTATTGTGATTTTTAGTAAAAAGTATAAATTAATATGCCAATGTTTAGAAAGAATTTAATTTTGGGTGCTTTGTGTCTTTGACCTGAAGACAGTTTCTCTTTTCTTTATTTCTTTTGAATGAATGAATCCACCTTTTACACTTGTAATTCAGAGTTTTTAACTGCAGGATGAATAATAATATCTAATTTATAGGGTTGTTTTGAGGATTCAATAAGAAAACTTTTTATATAAAGGACCTATCCACATGTTTAATGCATTATGGGTCCTGCTGAATTTTAGTCTTTCCTCCCATGTGCATCCCCTGCATCATGCACAAAACTCGTTCTAGATAAGTGAAGATGGGTGAGTCACCTCATACTGCCTAGGTCATGCTGTTCTTCACATGGCACATGGTCAATCTATCTGAAATTTATAGCCCTTTGTGCTCATCATTTTATCATGAAAACTAGCAATTAATTCATTATCTTTTAAAACAAATATTAAAAGGGTACCATATGTACTGATGATCTAGATGCCAAAGACTCTGTGAGCACAGTGGACATAGTTCAGAATTTGTATATTTTCATTTCTTAGTTTCCAAACAATTTCCTTTTCCATGGCTATTAAACTTCCTTAGACTTTCTTTAACATTTTTTCTTGCCTTCTTCTTCATCAAAGATTACGTTGGTGGATATAGGTTCACACAAATACTCAACACTCTTCAGAAGGCATTTTAAGTCCAATAGGTTTGACTTTCAATGGTAGGCACTTATATGTAAATCTTAGACTTTTATCTTCTAAGAACTTTTAGTGTAGTTGGTGATGTATGTCAAATGAAATTCCAAATGCCATGCCACAGTGGCAGCTGACAAGGTTGCATAGATATGTTATTTGCTGTGCAATTTCAATTGTACTTTTCATCTCTGAGTCACATTTTCCTCCAGAAATGGTATGGTTTATTCCTCACCAAAATCCAAGGTGGGTCTTCATCAGAAAGACCTTTGTTTAAGGATAAAAACTGCCTTTATTAAAGTGTTAATTGTAATTAGTAAATACAAATTGATAGTAAAAATGAATGTGTAGCTTGTAAGCTCAACTCAGGGCGTCAGATGTATGGATTCTTTGCTTTCACTCAGCTGTAAAACTTAGTGACTCCTAACATGGTTAAGGTTTCCCATGCTGTAGGTATTAACATATGTTACCATGATTAGGCTACAATTTTCATTACATGTTGCATTTCTTAGTCATCTTGGTATTTCCTCATTTTCTAGCAAAGTAGCTTGCACATAATAGGTAAATAAAATTGAATCTGGGAACTGGGGAAGGAATACAATATTCTGGATTTTACAATGAAACAGTGGAAGGACTGAGACAAGGCTATTGAATTCCAAACCCCTGCCATAGTCATTAATTGTGCATGTATTATTTAATCTTCATCATCCTAGCATTGCAAAATGAGGTTTTTATTGATCAAGTAATAATATTTGTGACCATACAGGATTATCTCAGAACTTCCAGAGCAATCACACTGATAGAGTGGTCTCGGCTGATCCCAACCAGACCTCCTAAATGAAACACAGTTTATTGGGTGTGAGAGACTTTCAAGTGAGCTCATAATCAATGTTCACTCCCTCTGTCCTTCATGTGTAGTAAACATCTCATGGCAGCCAGAAGTGGCATGGAACCTCAGAGCATGAATCAAATCTCTCAGTTCTGGTACTGGGCTTTGTTCTCAGTGTTTGTCTTTATCTTCCAGCTGCCTGGCAGTTGGGTTACATTTGTGGAAAGAAAAAGGTATGCACAGTTGAATTAGGACAAGGATTTCTCTATAACTGAAATCTGCATATATAAGCATGTTTGCTTTCAAAATCTTTGAAACATTAACATCTTACTCATTGTGATATACAATTTAGCAGTTTGTAATATATGACTGTTTGGAGAATGTCTTTAGAAGTTTCATGATTGTGCCATGTATTTTGTAAATACAAATTTCCCATGATTTGCAAGGTCGTGGATTTGATCTATCACCCTGATGTCATGATAATTTTTGGCAAGTTTTTCATGCCCACTTCTTGGATCTCTTCCTTTGTTCATACATAACCACTTCAGAGCTGGCTCATCAACTGTGCACAGTCCTGCCTCTTTCCTGGGAGAGTAAACATTTTGTCATATAAAAACAATTTCAAGACTAGGGTTTCCTTGGCTAGAGTTGAAATAAAAGCTTTGCCCTTATGTAATTAAGGCAGAGACAACTCTAGACATATTCAAAATCTTCTAAATGTTCAATCTTTCCACAGTCTCTATGTACCCTACTGAAACCCATGTCATCTCAATTACGATGTCACCTCAATTATGTAGGTGGAAAGGAAAAGACCTAATTCCTCCTCATGCAGACTTCAAAGTCTTCCAAACCTCATCCATATCTCCTTGGTTTTTCTTTCACTTAATATTAAGTGTTCCATCATTATACTTTAACTTTTTATTGATGTGCTACTTTTTATTTAAAAAATAGGAACTGGGTGCCTGAGTAAATGATTGAGACCATTTTCCTCAATGTCCTATTCCCTCCTTGGGAATGATATACCAGATTGGTAACAATTTACGGATTCAATCCATTAGTCTAGGTATATTTCTAGGAACCTGAAGCATCTAGGTAATAGGACAGTCAGAAATTATGCTCATTGCCCTCACTTCCAAATTTTTGTAGATGTAATTCAATTAAAACAGTATACAAGGCAGTCTGCAGAAGTTAGCTATTAAAAAGGTATAGATACTTAATTGTGTTTATGCATTGTGGAGATGGTCTGTGTGGGTGCATACATTTGTGTGAAAGAAGAGGGGGAGTAGGGATGAACTTATAGTGGATGTGTATCATTATTGAGAGCCTACTATGTCCCATGCACAATTGTGGGTACTCAATATATGGTAATATAGTGATCACCTCTAGTACTATGGAGTCCATAGAAAAAGGTGGGTGATAGATTTTGAATGAATAATATACATTATGATTCTGATCAATGTTAGAAGGACATGAAATGGAACAATAACAAGGAGAGGGAAGGACCTCTGTTATATAAAAAAGGACCATAACAAGAACTCTCTGAAATGAAAGGGAGCCAATCACATGAAAAATGGAAAGAAATCTTCAGGGGAGAAAACATGAAGCACAAAGATCCTTCTGTGGATGATATGATTCTATATTTAGAGGAACTGAAAAATTCCACCAGAAAACTTCTAGAAGTCATAAACGAATTCAGTAAAGTAGCAGCACACAAAATCAACACTCATAAATCTAATGCATTCTTATTCATAAGTGATGAATCCTTTGAAAGAGAATTTAGGAAAACTACTCCATTCACAATAGCCTCAAAAAAAAAATAAAATAACTGGGAGTCAATTTAACAAAAGAAGTGAAAGACCTCTACAGTGAGAACTACAGAACACTAAAGAAAGAAATTAAAGAAAATGTTAGAAGATGGAAAGATCTCCAATGTTCTTGGATAGGCAGAATTAGTATTATCAAAATGGCCATACTACCAAAAGCACTATACAAATTCAATGCAATCCCAATTAAAATCCCAATGACGGGCCTCATGGAAATAGAGCAAGCAATCATGAAATTCATTTGGAAGAATAAGAGACCTAGAATAGCTAAAGCAATCCTTAGCAGGAAGAGTGAAGCAGGTGGTATCACAATACCAGACATTCAATGATACTACAAAGCAATAGTAACAAAAACAGCATGGTTTTGGAACTGAAATAGGCAAGTAGACCAATGGTACAGAATAGAGAACACAGAGGGCCAGGCATGGTGGCACATGCCTGTAATCCCAGCACTTGGAAGGCTGAGGCAGGAGGATCGCAAGTTCAAAGCCAACCTTAGCAAGGGCAAGGCACTAAGCAACTCAGTGAGACCCTGTCTCTAAATAAAATACAAAATAGGGCTGGGGATGTGGCTCAGTGGCCAAGTGCCCCTGAGTTCAATCCCTGGTTCCAAAAGCAAAACAAAACAAAACAAAACAAAACCCCCAAAAAACAGAATAGAGAACACAGAGACAAACCCACATAAATACAGGTATCTCATACTTGACAAAGGAGCCAAAAGCCTACAATGGAGTAAAGATAGCCTCTTCAACAAATGGTGCTGGGAAAACTGGAAATCCATAGGCAGAAAAATGAAACTAAACCCCTATCTCTCACCCTGTACAAAACTCAACACAAAATGGATCAAGGACCTAGGAATTAGACCAGAGATCCTGCACCTAATAGAAGAAAAAGTAGGTCCAAATCTTCATCATATCGGCCTAGGACCAGACTTCCTTAACTTGACTCCCAAAACACAAGAAATAAAAGCAAGAATCAATAACTGGGATAGATTTAAACTAAAAAGCTTTTTCTCAGCAAAGGAAACAATCAGCAATGTGAAGAGAGAGCCTACAGAGTAGGAGAAAATCTCTGCCCCACACACACGTCAGATAGAGCACTAATCTCCAGAATATATAGAGAACTACAAAAATCTACACCAAGAATACAAATAATCCAATCAATAAATGGGCTAAGGAAATGAGCAGACACTTCACAGAAGAGGATCTACAAGCAATCAACAGATATATGAAAAAATGTTCAACATCTCTAGTAAGAAGAGAAATGCAAATTAAAACTACCTTAAGATATCATCTCACCTCAATTAGAATGTCTATTATCAAGAATACAAGCAACAATAGGGGTTGGCGAGGATGTGGGGAAAAAGATACACTCATACAATGCTGGTGGGATTGCAAATTGGTGCAACCACTCTGGAAAGCGGTGTGGAGATTCCTCAGAAAACTTGGAATGGATCCACCATTTGACCCAACTATCCCACTCTTTGGCCTATACCCAAAGGACTTAAAATCAGCATACTACAGTGATGCAGCCACATCAATGTTTATAGCAGCTCAATTCACAATAGCTAGATTGTGGAACTAACCTAGATGCCATTCAGTAGATGATTGAATAAAGAAACTGTGGTATATATACATAATGGAATATTCTTCAGTCATAAAGAAGAATAAAATTATGACATTTGCAGGTAAATGGATGGAGTTGCAGAGTACCACACTAAGTGAAATAAGCCAATCTCAAAAAACCAAAGGCCAAATATTTTCTCTGATAAGTGTATGATGATACATATTGGCAGGGGATCGGGTGGAGAGGGGGTAAGGGAAGAATGGAGGAAGGATGGATTGTGTAGAGAGATATGAGGGGTGGGGAGGGGTCAGGAGAAGGAAAGATAATAAAATGAGACAAACATCTTTACCCTATGTATATGTATGAATAGGCAAATTGTATGATTCTACTTTGTTTACAACTAGAAAAATGATAGTTGTACTCCATTTGTGTACAATGAACTAAAATTAAAAAATTTTTTAAAAATCCTTCAGTGGGAACATATTTCTCCACAGTTACTTGAGTTGAGGATGTATAGAAAACTTGTGGGTTTGTTGTAAGATCTCTTGCACTTGTCAGGATCCTAGAAGAAAAAATGGCCAATTCAGTTGTAATGGTTAATTTGAATTGCCAACTTGATTGGATTATGAGATGCTGAAGATTAAGAGGCTTCTAGGTGTGTCAACGAAGGTGTGCCTAGAAATGACTGGCATGTAGGATAGCCAACTGAAGTGAAGACCCTCCCTAAGTGTGGGCAGCACCATCCAATAGGATGGTGGCTTGGATGGAATAAAAATATGTTGGAAGAACAAGGAAGCCGTAGCACATGCAAGCTCAATTCTTCTTGAATGGGTTGTTGCTGCAATCGCCTGAGGATATCCGACTCTCGCTCCTTCACTCCTCCAAAGTGGATTCTTCCAGTGATTCTCCAGGGAGCTTCCAGAAGCCTTTGGTCTCAGACTGGGTAGCATCATTGATCCCTAATGTTTTGAGGCTTTGGCCTCTTGGACTGTGTTGCTACTGGATCCTCCAGCTCTCCAGCCTGCAGAGGGCCATTGTGGGCTTTCCAGCTTCTGTTTGTGTAAGCCAATCTAATAAATCCCCTTTTTATAATCACACTTCCCATTGATTCTGTTCCTCTAGAGAACCCTGATTAATACAGAAATTGGTACCAGGAGTGGGGACATTACTGTGACTAACCTGACCATGTGGTTCAGAAGCTTTGGGAGCATTTTGGAATTGGTCAGAGGAATTTTGAGATGCTTAGCAGTGCAAGCTGGAAATACTTTATATTGTTGTAAGTGGAGCTTAATGGCTAATTCTGGTGGAAGATCAGAAGACCAGAATGCCAATAGGAACTTGGACAGTGAAGACGGAGCTCAAGAAGGTTCAGAGAACACAATTGGTAATTGGACAAGAGGCAGTTCCTTTTATGACTGGTTAAGAACCTGTGTGCATTTTGCCCTTGTCCTGAGACTTTCTGTACGGCTGATTTTAAAAGTGATGAACTTTTTAACATGGAGGAAGCAATTTTTAGGCAGCATAATATTCAGGCCATGCCTTGGATATTGCTGGTGGGTTTTAGCCACACTTATTGTGATAACTAGGAGCAGAAAGCAAATCAGAAAGAGTTGAAAAACCTGGACTTGAAAGGTGGATGTAAAACTGGGGCTAAGTAGTTGCAGTTGTTTAAGACATTACTGCCACTAAAGAAAAGCTAAAGACTTTGCCCAGAGACAATAAGAAAGATGACTTGAGGGCATCTCAGGAACTGACAAGACCATATCCATCTCAGACTCAATGAAGTAAAAGTTAAAATTCTCTTGAGAAGGAACCAGTGGAACATCCTTCTTGTACAGGGGGCCTTGGAAGCTTTTTCGACATGCTCAGCTACCCAGGTACTCAGAGGCTGCTGCAGCCAGGGTCCCTGGAGGCTTGACTACTGCTCAAGGTGGCAACAGACCTTGGGTCAACTATGTAGTGCTGGTTCTGCAGGAACATAGGATATTGGAGGTAGGGGTTATGGAGGCTTCCACCAAGATTTCAAAGGAAGGCCTGGGAGGCCAGGCAAGGTGCAGCAGGTCAAAATTCCTACAGAAATCTGCTGAAAGGCCAAAGCATGAAACTATGCAAAGGAAGCCAAAGCTGCAGTGGAGATCCCTGAGATTAAGAAATGCCAGTAACATGGGACATTGTCCTAGGAAAGCTGCAGGAATTGAGCAGAGTCAAGTCAACAGAAAGCCCACTTGGGCTGCAACCAACAAGGCTTCAGGGGCAGAGCTACACAAGCCCTTTGCAGAGGACATGATGCCATTTGCTCAAGATGCCAGACACAGAACTACAGGACTTTTTTGCCCAGCTATATTTTGGTCTTGCTTTGGTCCCATCCTTTCTTTCTGTGCCCCTATTTTTGTGAATGGAAATGCTTACTCTGTACCTTTGTACCTTTATATATAGAATACTTGTAAATTGCTTTTAATTTTACAGGAGTGCAGTGGTGATCTGCAAAAGACAAATTCGATCAGTCCTCAATCATCTGGAAAAATGGCAGACAACAGTAGGGCAATAAATACTTTAGCCCCACTTTCCTCTAGTTGTTGATCTACTTTGTTAAAGTCAAGTAGAAGCTGGAGAGTCAAGAGAATTTGTTGATACCGATCACACTGATCACCTTTAAAAGGCAAAGAGAAGACTGAAAAAGATGGAGAGTTGGAATAACAGAACCATGAAAAGTGCTCACTTCATCTATTTTGAATTTCCTCTATAGTGCTAGTTACTGATTCAGTGGGGTATCTTCCATGGTACAGAGGCTAATGGAGCATCACAGTAATTCGCCATATATCTGGATGACTCTGACATTGGTAGAACACATGGTAACCTAGTGGTCAGGCATTGTTCATGTTTATTCCTAAATAACTATGCTGATAATAACTTCAGTGAAGAATTGTGCCCCAAGAGAAAAATAGGTAGCCTTTTAATGTCACTGTCTACCAGTAACTTAATGTCTCTAATTTTTACATTTCCTATTTTGAGAATTGAGCCTCCAGGAGAAGAAAAGCACAGGATAGTGAAGTGTAACTTTTTCTTATTCATTTCTTATTTGAAATACATTTGAAGTTTTAGAAAATCAAAGTGGAATTGTTTTTTCCTCTGATTCCATTTTGATGTTGCCTAATAGGTAACTTCATTTGTCTAATGATTCTCCAATACTTGCATCAAAGCATAATATAAAGGAAAAGTATAATAGTCTGCTTAGCTGCCATAGAAAATCACACAGACTAGGTGGCATAAACAGTATAAAATTAATTTTCTCAGAGTTCTGGGGGCTAGAGTTCCAAGGTCAAGAGACTGTCAGGATTGGTGTATAGTAAGGCTTCTTTCCCTGGTTCCTAGGCAGCCACCTATTGATAGAGCTTCAACATAAGAATTTGGGGTGGACACAATTCAGTCCACAACAGAGAGTACTGTCTTAATTAAGGCTAGGGCTAGCTAAGTATAACTAGACATGCCATCACAAAATGCCAGACTGGGTGGCTTAAATAATACAGGTTTATTTTTTCAAATACCTAACAGTTGGAAGTTCAAGATAAAGGTGTTTACAGGGTTGTTTGTTTGAAGCTTGCAAATAGTGGTTTTCTTCCAGTGTCTTTATATGGTGCCTATATGTGGTGTCATCTATACCCAAATCTCCTTATAAGAGCATAAATCATTGTGGAGTTGGGCCCTCCTTAAAGATCCCATCTTTTGCCGGGCGCGGTGGTGCATGCCTGTAATCCCAGGGACTCAGGAGGCCGAGGCAGAAGGATCGCGAGTTCAAAGCCAGCCTCAGCAACTTAGTGAGACCCTAAGCAACTCAGTGAGACCCTGTCTCTATATAAAATACAAAATAGGGCTGGGGATGTGGTTCAGTGGCCGAGTGTCCCTGAGTTCAATCCCTGGTTCAAAAAAAAAAAAAAATCCCATTTTTACATTTTTTTCTTGCTTCTTTAAGGGTCCTGTCACATTCTGAGGTATGGGAGAGGGGGCATTATGTCTTCAACCTCTAATTTTTTGAGGCACATAAGCACATGACAAATACTATACAGGACATCCATTGAAGGAAAATTTTGAATAATCTGGCATTTGAGAGGGAAAGTATTGGGGGTCACCCCACCAACATACTTGCAGAAAGGTAGAGATGGTAAAGGAGATTGAATAGGGAAAACAGAATCTACTGGCTACCAACATTATCCCTACACTGTTGCCCAAGAACAATGTATCCTAGTTCATTAATGGATCACTGAGCAGCAGCAATGCAGCCCTTCCTCCCACTTTCCACTAAGCTTTGTGCAACTTACTATTTCAACTTTTGATTTTCTGCAAATAATGGTGCACTAGTGTGAAAATAGTTACACTATGATACCTTCTCATATCTGACTGTACTTGTTCAGCCAATTGAATTCAACTTTAGCAAGCTACCATTAAATTTTGATGACCTTAGTGCATTGGGGACAGTTTAAAACCAAGCAAACCAAATCACTCACTACAAAAAAGATTGGACTCAATTTGTGCCAGCTAGAAATATGACTGCCTTTCAAGGATGGGTCCCCCAACAGTGCCATAAAATGATTATAGAGTTAACAGCTCAAAGCCCAGCTTCTGGAAGATGTCAAATGGTATTACACCTGGCACAGTATGGTTTCTGTTTTGGTATAAGGAGGCACTTGTTTTCAGTTTGTATTATGAAGGAATGCAAATCTGTCAAATTGTATTTAAGGTACCCCTTTATCACAACTGGTTAGAAAACAGTGGTCCTTTGGAGAGAAAATGAGATGGTGTGTGCTGGAAAATAACAACTGGCTTCCTTGGGGAGGAGAATGGTTTTAGCTTTTGCCATTTTCCATGGTGTAAATGCTCCTACCGTGGCCAATTTTAAGTCACTGCCATGGGGTCACTGGTCTCAGATTTGGGAAGAGATGTATAGAACCAGCTCTGGCAAGTGGTAGGAACCAATTCCAGCATACCACTGGTAATGGGTGGTACTAAGATGCATAGCCCACAGTTCAAGCTCCACCTTACTAATCTGAGTGTCAACATAGGCACCAATCCTCTTCAGAACATATTCAGAGCAGTTCAGTCACATACAATTCTGTTGATGACCACTCCAATAACATAATTGATAAAGCCATTGTTTGGTAAATTAACAAGCACAGGAGGATTTTCTAATGTTAGCAATGTAAATCTTAAAGAAAGAAACTATAAGGTAAGAAAACTAAGCAGCATTGTGAAAGGATTCATACTAATATGGTCAAAAATTTTTTCCTGAACTCGAAAGACTTCTTTCTTTTTTGGGGGGCGGGGAAGGAGTGTTGGTTTTTTGATTTTGTTTGTTCCATTCTTATGAATAGACATTGGGATTAGGATATATTCTGGGTGCTTTAAAGTATGTATCTATGTATAGTAAACTGTGCACTTTTTCAGCACAGAAAGTGGGCCTATTCATTTCCAGAGAATCACTTCCTAGTCTAGGCATAGAGTCCATCTGAGTGTTACAAAGAGCTTGTTGGCTTGAACTGACCTGCCTGCATATTAAATTTAAAATTACAAAGCAAAACCAATAGTCTCCCCTCTCAGTGTCTTTATTTCAAATGCTTTTTTGTTGTTGTCAGGGTATGTCATACATTATATCTGAAATTTTCTTTCTCTGAGTTATTAAAACCCAGAGGGGCAAAGAGGCCATCATTTTCTGTTTTACCACTAGTATGACTCTTTGGACTCTGTGGATAGAGGTAGGGAACAGCAGAGGTGGTTCCAAATGAGAACAGGGGTAGCCCCTTTCTTTGTTTCTTCCTTAGCTAAGGTTTCTCTGCCAAGAGTCATTGCTGACTAATCTCTGGACTGGCTTCAGAGAAGGTGTCTGTAACCTCCCTCTGCCTCAGCTTTTCATGGTACCTTCTGTTGCTTCTATATATTGACTCCGGAAAGATGATAGTTTGTCATTTGGGATAATTATTTTTCTGCATAGTGATCCAGTTTATTTTATATAATACAGTTCAAATCAATAAAATGGAGTTTCATAGAAAGCAGCAAACATTCTAATTTTTGCTCTATAAATTCCAAGACTGCTAGGATTCTACATAAAATGTCCCCATAAACTTGATAATCTGAATTTGTTATATTAAAACAGATATATGAGGCTGAAGTTGTAGCTCAGTGGTAGAGCGATTGCCTAGGAAGTGTGAGGCACTGGGTTCTATTCTCAGCACCACAAAATAAATAAAAAATAAATAAATAAAATAAAGGCATTGTGTCCATCTACAGCTAAAAAATATTTTTAAAAACGTATTTTTATGACTTATTCAATAGCAATGAATGTTTATATAGTTTTTAAAGATTATGAAGTCTATTCAGATGTATTAGATTATGTGATCAAAACAGTAACCTAGTGACATTGATAGGAATTATCTCATTAATCCCATTGGGTGATTAGAAAATTAAATTTCAGAAAGATTAAAGTAATTTTCCTAAGGTTATATGGTCGGTAAGGGAGAGAATGAGAACTTGAACCTGTATCTTCTGACTGTAAATCACTATAATCCATGTTCTTTCTAAAATATACAAGGGATTAGCATACTTAACTTAAAAGATTTCTCAGAATTTGTATTTCAGTATCGCAACCAGAGGCCCTTTAAAATCAGATTCCTTTTCTGTGTTTATTTTTCTCTGATATTTTTGTATGTATCTTTCTACTTGAAAGAAAATAGATTATTCATTCATTTCTGAAAAATATCTGCTTAAGGTTTGGCACAGACTGGTATCTCATTCCAGAAAAAAAATCTTAAAGTTTTAGAATAGCATAGAACAATTAAAAAACACTAGTACGTGTTTTATATATATATATAAACACATATATAAACACATATATATATATATGTTTGCTTCATGGTTTGAAGTCTTCACTGTTTCAAAGTTACAGAAGGACTCACATACAATGCATTTCCCTCCTTTCTTCTCCCCTCCCTCTGTCCCTCCTTCCGTTTCGTCCTCCCGCCCCTCCTCTCCCTGTTCCTTGTCTGCCCTTTTCTTTTTTCTTTTCTTTTCTTTTCTT